>CAJQUN010000057.1:0-600000 GCA_907163345.1 Haberlea rhodopensis
TAAAATTATGGTGATTATTGGGAAGGATTTGTGTTGAGTTAAAGAATGGGTTTTTAAATAATTTTGGGTTGGTTGGTTTGAGGAGTGTTTATTTGTAGTGTGGATGGTTTTGGTTGGTTTTATGTTATATTTGAAGTGGGTTTGAGTTGTAGGCGATTGGGTGTTGGAAGGAGCTCATTCATGGAGGTTCCTTGCGTTTGCAGGGCTGCTCGATCGACAAAAATAATTTCGATCGATCGAGCATGGCAGAATGTGTTTTGTGGCGTTGGAACAGTGGACCGATCGATCGGGATTTGGATCGATCGATCGGAGGATGGTTCTCGATCGATCGAGATGAAATTTCGATCGATCGAGCTGGCCAGTGTATTGGTGCCCTTTTTATTGTTTCTTGGCTCTTTTGGGTGTCTTGCATGCCTATGTTTAATTGTGAATTTATGTGTTTTAGCACATGTTTCTCGGGGCATGGAACTCAAGCCAGGCTTGATATGGACTACGGAATTCTAAGGTACGTATAACGTACGAGCATAGCCTTTTGTAATGTGCAATAGTGAAATGCATGATATCGGGTATTTGTAATAAATGGGCATTGAAATGCATGGTTGGTGGTATTTACAATAAATGGGTATTGAATGCATGGTATATGGTATTGGAAATAGATGGGTATCGAAGTGCATGGTTTATGGTACTTGCAATAATTGGATAGTGAAATACATGGTATATGGTAAACTGTGATAAATAGACATACATTAGAAATCATAGGGGGGCCGCTTTCGAGCGAGCAACGATTGGGTGTTGTCGCCGTTGAGCGACCATCGGTTATGACGCCGCTATTGTTGAGCGTGCGCTGGGTTAGAATGCCGCTATTGTGGAGCGAGCAATGTTATGGGAACATGGAATCCTTGGTTAATTATGAATTCTATGGCCTATCTATGATGATTTTACACTTGATTATGGAACTGGCATGATAGAACTGTATTAGTTAATCTATATGGCGATTAACTGGCTTTGGGAATTTGATGAGTTTGGTTATTTTGAGAACAGGGACAATACAGGGGATCCCGGATGAGGGTGTTACCATCCAGGGAGTATCATTTAAATTATGGCATTTACATTCTGTAAATTATGAATTGCAATATTATCATTTTGTGATTGTGGTATTGGTATGCTCACCCCGTGTGGGGGCTGTCTCTGTTGGGGCAGGTAATACAGGTGTAGCGGTAGCTTTGGAGTTGAGCTCGGGCTATTGATTGGGGTACTTCCAGGATCGAGGTACCAGAGCTGGTCAAAGAAGTGCGCAGATCCAGTGTTGAGATCGAGTTGTGCTTGGAAGGTGCTTCCAGGATTGAAGTACCAGTAGCGGTATCCGGTATAGTGTTTTATGCATCAAATACACGCTTATTCATTGAGTGCTCTTATGTGAGTACACCTTACGTGTATATGGGGATGTATAAATGGGCTATGGCCTCTTTCTGTTCATTATGGTTGCATGCAATTAATTATGGAATTGCTAAATGAACTAAGAGCATATTAGTGTATTATGTGGGTGCATGTTATGTGAATAATAATGGTAGGGGGGAATTTGAATATTGGGAATTGAATGCAAGAAATTTTCTGGGTAGCATACGGTGTTACACTTGCATAGGGTTTTCCCCCTGATAGTATGATTATATGCACTCATGGTATGGCTTAATGCGCTAATTACGGGTTAAGGGCACGGGGGTCCTTACACTTTGAGGCGAAATTTATAATTAGGAACTAGACTTGGAGATGATTTAGGCGATCTTTGGACCGTTTGAGCCTTTCAAGCCTACCTGTTATATATTATTCCTAAGTGTCCCCTTTTGAGCCTTATTGAAAAAAAAAGAATGGTTTATGCATTGCATATGATTAGACCCCCATTCGACATTCTTGGCAACTCATTATACCCACCCTTGGTTTGAGCCTAAAAGAAAATTTTTACCTACCCCTAGGAGAGTATAATGAATCTCATTCATTGCACAGAATTGTTATATGCAAATGAGTTCAAAAGGAACAAAGAATGAGCAAAGAAAAAGAAAAGTTGTAGAGAAAAGCCTTGAAAGAAAAATTCAAAATAAGACCCAAAGTGGCCAAGGCTAGAAAAAGTTGAAGAGAAGCTCAAAAAATAGTTGAACTGATTTTGTTATACTCTCTTCTTTGAATTCATACTACCTTTTCTTTGAAGCCGACAACCAAAAGGCCTAACGTTATAAGCTTTTAAGACCTTTTGATCCAAGTCTAGGGAACAATTACATTAGTGGAGAAGTGCTGGATAGTAAACTTGTAGAGTATTTCAAAGTATCTTGACTAGGAGTTAATATGGCACATGTTGATGTTAAAGATATATATGTAACTCATGTTTGACAATAGCACACACGCACGTTCCGATGTTGCGATGTATTGTTAACTTAGGAGAAAATGCTTCTTGTTAAATGTTGATTGACTTCTATTGATGGGTAAGTAGGATTTCTGAGCTGTTACATATGTTGTAAAGATGATTCATGCTTAGTATCGAGTTTAACTTTTCTTTTTTAGTTTATTGCTTGCTCGAGGACGATCAAGTCTAAGTTTGGGGGAGTTGATAGGCTTAGATTTTGAGTGATTTAACTGTAATTTCTTCTCATTTTCCGTACTTTTTTCCTGGATGATATTATGCTTTTTGGTATTTATTCGTTTGTTTCAGGAAATTAGATCGGAAGTGGAAGAAATGAGCTTAAATGAAGATAACGGGCGAAATCGAGGCATAAAAGATGAGAAAATGAAGAAGATGATTTTTTTTCAGATCTCGATCGATCGAGATTTATTCTCGATCGATCGAGCCAGCCAGAAGCGAGAATCAGAATTTTTGAAGTCTCGATCGATCGGTGGAAATATCGATCGATCGAGCAAGGCAGTAACCTCGGAGCTGAAATTTTCAAAATTCTCGATCGATCGGTGGAAAATCCCGATCGAATCGAGCGAGGCAGTGAGTGAAAAAGGCTGATGTGAACAGTGCACCGATCGATCGGTGAAATTCTCGATCGATCGAGACGCGAAATCTGAAGATTTTATTTTCCTTTTTTATCGAGATTTTGGAGGGCTTTTTAGGGTGATTCTCTTCTACACAAGAAGGGACGAATTTTATATCCAATATCAGACATATTTTCTAGGTCAAGGAGCCGCTGCCCAACGCTGCCAAGGAGATCCAATCTCCGTTCTTCGTCCAAAGTCGAGCCAATCTCTTCCGGAGTGCAAGGAAGGAACAAGAGAAGAAATCACGGTGCAACGCACGGATTCATCCATCGTTTATCGTATTTCTGAACTCTCATTTATTTGATTTTCATTTTCATTTGTTGTTTTTGAGGTCGAGAGACAAGAAAACTCATCTGTATTTGATTTGAATTGAATTTGGTTTATATTATTGAAGTTTTAGTTCGTTGTATTTGATTTATTGATTCATTGGTATTGGAGCGCATTGATATTTATTGTTCATAGATTAATTGCTTGTGTAGATCAAAGTCTAGCTAGCTTTGATTGAATTTGAGAGTTACAACCGAGATCGAGAGATAACGTTGTAACACGCTCCATTAATTTATGATGTATGTCACGATTGAGATCGAGAGATGATATCGCATACGTGAGAACTTAAAATCGAAAGATTTAGAGTTAATAGGTTTTGATGATTTAAGCAACTTTAAATTAGTAAATAGTGCACGAGAGTGACTTGTTCTAATTTATTGTTAGTTTCGTTACAGCTCGAGAGAGTGTATCGAATAATAGTAAAACCTTTCACCTTTAAAATCAATTGGTTGATAAACTGAGAATCCCATTGAATCATTAGAGATAACATAATTGAACGACGAACTCGGTAATTTTCTCGAGTAACTTACCTTTGCATTTCCGGAACCATTCTTTTCATTGTTTCTAGTTTAATCTTTATTCTTTAGTTTAATTTAGCATTAGTTAATCAAACTCCTTTAATCGTGGGCTAAATATAATTTGATTGATCTTATTTGGTACTTATACGTTAGTCCCTGTGGATTCGACAACCTTTACTAAATTTTCACTATACTAAAACTTGACACCGTGCACTTGCGGTAGAATCGCTTCACACAAATCTTTGAAAAATAATTGTTTAAAAATAAAGCGGTCAAGTTCAAATTCTGAAAGGACATGCAATAAACCCATTGCATCCTCAACGCTTGTGTCGACAGCGACACCCAATAAATCCGAATTCCTGCCATCCCTTGATAATCCTAGGATTTAACAATCCAAACTTGGGAAGGCTATCGCATAACTCGGAGGAAAACACCAATAAGGAAATACCTTAACCCACACAAGATAATCCCTCCTCAAGGGAAGTCAACTAACTTCACGATTATCCCTCATAATCATCGTGCCATGGAGATTCCCAATCTCAAGGTTTCCATATCTCTCATCAGAGATTTAACCATCCAAAAATAGTATACTCTATGCTCGACAAAAAGGGAATCAATAACTGGCATCCGTACACTCACCGGTATACCTGCCTAAGCACTGACATCACATGCATACTCAATGCACTTGGCTCGGGTATCTACAACATACCCCTAAGCCCCCAAACACAACTGTCAATTCTGAGTCATTCCATTGCAGTGGAGAATGATAATCGACGATCAACAACACGGCGTGATTCCCAAAATCAACACCACACGTACCAACTTACCGAATCCTTCAAAGATTCCCAAATAGGTATAATACTACCTCCTTTCCCACAAGGGAAGTGCTATCGAACTCGAGATCCACTAGTCTTGAACCACCGTTCGGAAAAACTGGATACAATAACACTCATTGCATCCCAAGTACACGGATTTCCCAAATCGAGTCAACGACGACTTGATGACTCTCTTGTTGGTACTTCAACATTATGAGCTGTCCCAGACAAGTCTCACCAAGATTTAACATCAACGTATACACGTTTCAGTGAGGCATGCACAACCTCAACCTCAAATGACGTGGTGACTACTATAGTCCACCACGATCCACATCGTATCACTTTACGATTTGCCAAACTTGGTTCCAACGAGCAGTATCATGGCCCCAACAAGCACACTATATCATCACTACGATATCTGGCTAGCAAAGTGCTGTCTCCATAGGTTCATATCAAGTCCACCAACAAACCATATGTTCCATCTCGGTATGCCATACCGTACAAACCGTTAGAGTAATGGGTCATCGCCCAACATATCTCTAAAATACCAGGCACAATGGACAACCCGGTGTCCTTGCTCACTTATGATACAATCATAATCCGTTAAGACTTATCCCACACCCTCAGGGTGGGTGTAACCATGTCTATCCTACGTCACAACACAAGCGAGTAGTTTCCTCAATGACTACTCTTACCACCAATCACTTGGCCCTAGCCAAACCAACGAGCATACCCAAGGGTATCATTGCTCGACAAATATTTAACTCTATAACATGATGTGGTACATTTACCGGTACAATACATCCAATATTCCACCGGGCGAACCTGCTCGGCAAAAAGGTCTCGTCAACTAGTGACCCAGACTCTACCATGTGCTCATCATCGGCACTCAAACCATACAACCAAATACATAACATAAATGTATTAACCATCAAAACGACGCTACACGTCTACATAGAACATCCACTATGTCATTGTCATCCCGTGACGGTACCTGTCAACATATGGCTTTGAAATAATATTGTCGACTCGTGACGGTAAATGTCGATACACGACGTCTATAGTTCATCGTCAAACACATGACAACATAAGTAAATCAACACATGACATCCACAATAGTGCTAAATAAACAGTAATATGCCATACCTCATTGCTAACAATATAGCGGCATACCTGTCTCCGTCATCCAACAGTGGTACGCAATCAGCACCCATCGCTCGTAGGTGGCGTAATCCAGCGTCATGTGCATAGCGGCATAACCCGTCGCTATAGAATCAGGGGCATAATCCCTCGTCATAGAGTCAGCGGCATAAAACTTCGCTATAGACATCTGGCGGCATGAACCATCGCCATAGATGTAGCGGAATGTACCATCGCTATAAATACCCGGCGGCATAAGTCATCGCCAATAGAATAGCGGAATGAGCCATCGCTATCAATATATCTGGCGGCAAGAATCATCGCCAATCAATATAGCGGAATGAACCATCGCTATCAATATATCTGGCGGCAAGAATCATCACCAATACATATTGCGGAATGAACCATCGCTATCAATATATCCGGCGGCAAGAATCATCGCCAATCAATATAGCGGAATGAACCATCGCTATCAATATATCCGGCGGCAAGAACCATCGCCAATCAATATAGCAGAATGAACCATCGCTATCAATATATTCGGCGGCAAGAACCATCGCCAATCAATATAGCGGAATGAGACATCGCTATCAATACACTTGGCGGCATGAACCATCGCCAACCAACATAGGGAATGAGACATCGCTATCAATATCGATAATGTGGTTGTTCCGGTCCTGTTATAGCAGCGGAATTTTAGGACCCCTCGCTTCGACATATAGCGGCATCATATATTATCCCTCGCTTCGACAATGACAGCGGCATGTTACCTCGCTTAGACATGACAGCGGCAAATATCATATTACCATCGCTTCATATGACAGCGGCAAGTACCTCCCTCGCTCGAATATAACAACTACCGGAACTTCCACTAGCTCCATGTACCTGCATCCAGGTTAATACCACAGTTCACAATATAATGATCGATATCACGTTCCAGTTATAACCACAATATTCCACATTAATCACTAGAATTGTGACTGTTCCGGTCCCAATACAACAGCGGAATTTTAGGACCCCTCGCTTCGACAATGACAGCGGCATGTTACCTCGCTTAGTCATGACAGCGGCAAGTACCTCCCTCGCTCGGAGATAAAGGCTACCGGAACATTCATCAATTCTACCACAATAATCAAGCACAACAGTTGATTCCATTATCACAATATATATCACTATCATTTCACATATACCATCACATGTAAGGGTTCACTACCCACGATATACATAATCAAAGGTGTAACACGTTTTACCGTCCGAAGCCCGTACGTCTCACCTTTCCTGATTTTCCTACAAAATCAGATCCCTTAGCACATAATACATGAAGGGTCAGACATCACCATTAATGCCATCCCATCTCATGCTACACGATTTCTGCAATCACACTGATTAGCAACACCACTTTTCATATCATAAAAAGCACATAACAACTAGTTGTGTCATACAACATTAATGTCATCATGCATAAATATGTGCTATCAATAACTTCCTAGGCCCTTAACAGCCCAAAGAGGTAACCACTGCTCTGATACCACTAATGTAAGGACCCCCAAGCCCTTAACCCTTAATTAGTGTATTAATCATTATTTGTGGTACATGCTTTCAATATATTCAATCGGGAAACACAGATGATACTTTACCATTGAATGTCAATTACAAAATTTCTTTAATATTCAACATTAAGATCATCTCTACCCACAATTAGACTCATAGATTCCGCCCATTTCCATCCCCATTACACCACTTTTCACATGATAGACTTTTATAAAAATTTGGGCAGAGTCTCCCCATAAATAGAGCCATCCCGAAATAAAAGCGCATCACAATATATAGTTCCCGGCCAGGGAAAACACATTTTCAACAGAACACAGCAACACTAAGTAAATTCCCAGCCAGGGAAGACACCACACATAAGACGACATAAATGGGTATCAACACCCACATAATACACCCATGACTCTCATATCATTAGCAATTCTACTCTAATTGCATGCAACACAAAATGAAAGAGAGAAAGGCTCATGCCTTTATATACAATCCATATACAAGCATAATCGTGCTCACATGCGAGCATCATGAATATGTATATAATCCTCAGGTGTATATAAGTACTCTATACGATACCGTGCTCCATCAAGCCCTGGTACCACGATCCTGGGAGTACATCCAATCAACAGCTCGAGCTCAACTCCAAAGCCATCGATGTACCTGTTCACCTGTCCCAACAGAGACAGCCCCCAACGGGGTGAGCATACCAATACACAAAATCTCATAATCACAATAATGAAATTCATAATTTACAACACAAGTAAATACTAATGAATTTTAAATGATACTCCCTGGATGGCAACGTCCTCATCCGGGATTCCGTGTACTGTCCCTGTTCTCACAATCATCAAACTCATCAAATCTAAAAAATCAGTATATCAACACATTGATTTAACTCATAGCATGCCTGATTCTCAAGTATCAATAATTAATGATTCCAAATTCATTACACATACAAATATAGATATCTCGATATCTAATACTGATTTTTCGACTTTGCTACCAATCACAGATAGCTCAAATGCCTAGCATTCATTTTACCACTTCTCCATTTCACTTAGACATCTCACATGTCTTACAATGAATACATGATTCCACGATCATTCTCAGGCATCTCAAATGCCCTACGATAGTCATATAGACCCAGTACCCCATATCTCATGTAAGGTTATACTACTCTAGTATTACGCACACTTGTGGCAGCGATGTCAAGACTAGGTCGATCCATAGTCAGACCAACACATATATATATATAGCCATACCCACAACCATCTAATGCAATTAAAACACATTATGCATTTCACAAATGCTCTTATATAAAGTAATGCTCGTACGTCGCACGTACCTTAAATCTCTGAAGTCCGAGCCAAACCTTGCTCGAGTCCCATGCCCCGAGGAACGATGTGCTAACACGATAAATAATTCACAATTAATTACGAACATGCAACCCATGCTCAAGCACACCCATATCCCTTATATAGAAAATTATTGTCAACCCACGACAATTTACCATTTAAAAGACCCGGGGCAGGGCATAAACAGGGAGGGAAATCGAAGGAGATAATATCGAAAATTGCTCAAGAATTCCCCACAAATTTTCGAACCCTCACAACACAAATCGAACCCAATTAAACACCATAATTCATCTAAACATGAATTAATCGATTAACAACAAGAATCATCATCCCCAAGCCAAAACCCCCAAAAATTCGAACCCTAACTCATTCAAACAGCATGAAAATCGAATCAATTGGCAACCAATTTCTTTGAACCACAAAGCAAGAAATTTTCGACCCAAACTAAGCACCAAAACGCCCCAATAACACCTGAAAGAAAGCCCCAAAATCGTACCAAAAATCGAGCCCCTATCGGACAGAATTCCAGTTCGAACCCTAGCGCTTTCTGCAGAAATCCGAGCTCAAATCGCGACCAAACTTCAAATTGTTGGTATGGGGAGGAGCGCCTGGAAGAGACGAAGCTGGCGGCGGGTCGGACGCGCCGAACGGCGGCCGGACGGCGGCGGGCGCACGCCTGGAAGCGGCGGGGGTCAAAGGGGATCGGGAATAGCGTACGCGGGGGAGAGAGAGAGAGTGACGGGAAAAGTGGGGAAAAATGGTTCCGATAATTAAAATCTCGGGTTCAACTGGTATTTATAGCAAAAATACCCCGAAATACTAATAGCCCCACAAATACATCATGATTCATTAAAAATCATCTGTTTTCAAAAATTCTCTCTCTAACTCAAAAACCCCCTACCGGCGCCCACACAAAGCACCCGAGATTCCGAGTCACACTAAAAACCCAACTCTTAGATTTTTCACCGTAATGAGAATACAATCTCAACCTCGGGATCCAACAATCCCAACTACCCAAATAAATGAGCCCAGAAGGCCCAACACCGCGATTAAACTCCAAATCGCCACGTAAAACAACTTTATGGGTTATAACACTCCGGGATTAACATCTATAATCTCTGGTCATCACAGAGACAGTTATCAGAGAGGTGTTGAAGTGACTTGGCCAGAGATGAGGCTTCAACAGATAAATGGCCCGGAGAGTGATCAGATGGTGACGTAATAGGATCAACCTCTGCTTCAATTGGTATGAGTGAAGAGACATCAGATGGGCGTGTATCAGACTTGATCAAAGTAACTAAGTCCGTAGAGAATTCTTCCATAAATGCCAAATCTTCAGCAGACTGATCTGGTGAAGTGATAGGTGGTAGGCTCCTCATCCTGTAAAGCTGCGACAATTGTAGACACCACCAGATCCGGATCAACGGAGTCTGGTGAGACAACTTTCGAAGGGGCGTCGGTTGGACTGTGCTGAATATGGGAGACTGAGGACGCCAGAGGGATGGAAGTTGTGGGAGAGTCCAGCAAGACATTCATGGCTTCATTCTCTGCTGCAGACAGAGCATTGGTCAGTGGCTGCTCCGCTGTAACAGAAGGAACTGGCTCAAAGAATGGTTCTGCCACAGTTTTGATCGCAGAGGGGTGATCTGGGCTGGGAACCGGAGTGGATATATTGAGCTTCTATCGTTGAAAATGAACAGCCATATGAAGAGTACGAATATCCATCTCCAGCTGAGCAATGACATCACCGTCATCTTTGGCAGTCGGATTGTTGGAATCAAAATTCGCCTTTTTGGCTGCAATGAGTAAGTTTGCCAGTCTGAGCCTGTGGTTAGCCTGGAACAATTCTTTGCGATGTACCGCAGTCCGTACGCCATCAGTTTATGTCCCTTTAAGGACTTCTTGTTCCATTTTGTGGAGTCTCTTAAGCTTGCCGAAGAACAGACCAAAATGGTTGATCGTTATGTATTCAACCCATTCATCGAACACCACAGTAAGCTCCTTAACTTTGTCTTCAACATCTTCCATGGCGATGTCAATTGCAGTTTGAGCGGCTGACTTGGGTTTTGAAGAGAGGGGCTCAACTAGGACTGCTTTGCCTTTGCCAATGGCAGATGAGGGCTTAAGCCCTGATTGGGTGTAGTCCCCTAAGTCCTTGATAACAATTCCCTTGACCACAGGGGTAGTGGAAGGGACTCGGATGGTGACCCTGGGTACAGTGGGTGGAGCTGCTGAAGTTTGAAATTTTGAGGGTTGAATCGGAGTTTGGGTTGCAGGGGTGGCTTTTGTTGAGGGCAAGGTAGAAATGGGTTTGATATTTAAGGTCGACAGAGGCTTGGTGATTTGGGATCTTGGTTTCTTTGGAGGAGGTTTGGCTGGAGATGAAGGAGCAGAGGCAGACTGAGTTTCCTCTGAGTCAGTCTGGACTGTCAGTTTGCTCTTGACTCTAGGTTTTCTAGCAGCAGCATGTTCCTGTCCCCGTTCAATCTTTACAGTCACCAGATCAGAGGGAGTAGGTGGAGCACTTTTGGATTTAAGTGGGGTCAAACCCTTGGGGTTGAGAATTTTGAAGGGGTTGAGTGCAGACGGCTTCCCCAACTCGATGTCCAGTGTCTCTAAGAGCTTGCTGAGAGGAACAACAAAGCAGACAGCTTGTTTGGATGCAATGACTGTTTCTAGCAGGACTCCAAACAAGATCGCGAACCATTTCATCTTCTGTCCGGAGTGGATATCAGTCATGGCCCAGAATTGTTCGGCGGTTACGACGTCATAGCTTCTGGCTTTACCCAATAGTGGCTTGCCAACAATCTCACAGAGGACTTGAAAGTGAAACATCATTTCTTTCTTCTTGAAGGATGGCTGCAGTTTGTGGCCAAAAATAGATACTTTGCCCTGAAGATTGGTGAGAGTGGCTTGAGGGATGTGGCCAAAATCAGTCAGACCGGTGCTAGGAAGACCAAAGGTCTTTGACAGCGTTGCCTGAGAGATATCGAAAGATTTGCCCTTGACGGAGGTGGAGATGAACGTCTTTTGAGAAACAGCATTGGCGAACAACTCTCGAATTTCTGATTCGTAAACCACCGTTCCACATTCCAGAAAGTTCCTTAATCCTTTGATTCCAAGGATTTGAATATAGAAACCATATCTGGATCTTCAGCCCTGTAAATTTCATCGAACTCAACAGATAGAGAGTTGTGAGTGTTAGTGGCCATGTGAGTATGTATGAGGAATGTAGAGAGAATTGAAAGATTTGAAAGTTACAAACATATAGCAGTAAGTCGTAAAAAGTGAAATGTGAGTGAGATGTACAGCCCGCTAAATAGGAGAAAGAGGACACGTGTCTGTATCTCGATGACTGATATTTAAGCAATTCAAAATAAACGGACGGGATGAGAGAGAAATAAGGAGGATAAAATTCGATCAGTCCGGGCTGTTTAAACAATTACTATATTAAAGACTGGTTGTAATAGAGCAGACAGATCATAGGATAATATCAGATTTGACAGAGATCGGTCTGAAAGTTCGGACCGGTCTGTGTCTTTCTGATTTTCGTATTATCGATCTGTGCTAGTGCACGGTCTTTAAAACAAAATTAAAGATACCTCTAAAATATCAAGATAAATCTATTAAGCCAAGAATTTGACGAAAATAATTAAACTTAGCCTCAGGGAGTGGTTTGGTGAAAATGTCTGCTGCTTGCTGGTCTGTTGAAATGTGCTCAATCCGAATTTCCTTTTTGCCAACGTGATCTAGAATAAAATGATGTCTGATATCAATATGCTTTGTTCGAGAGTGCAAAACTGGATTATACGTTATAGCAATGGCACTAGTGTTGTCACAAAATATCGGAGACTCAACAGCATGAATGCCATAGTCTCTGAGCTAATGTTGAATCCAGAGCAATTGAGCGCAACAGCTTCTAGCGGCAAGATATTCCGCCTCAGCTGTAGATGTGGCAATTGATGTTTGCTTCTTGCTAAACCATGAGATCAATCTTTCACCTAGAAATTGATAGGTTCCACTGGTGCTCTTGCGATCAATCTTACACCCTGCATAGTCAGCGTCTGAATATCCAATTAAACTGAAATTTGAATCTTTGGGATACCAAAGACCAACGTTCTGAGACCCTTTTTGGTATTTAAGAATGCGCTTAGCAGCAATAAAGTGAGATTGCTTTGGATCAGACTGAAATCTACCGCATATGCAAACTGAAAACATAATATCAGGCCGGCTCGCTGTAAGATATAATAGTGATCCGATCAGACCTCGATACATGGTTACCTCAACTGCTGTTCCCCCTTCGTCTTTATCTAGCTTAATTGAAGGACTCATAGGAGTTGACGCAGTTGAACAAGTCTCCATTCCGAATCTTCTGAGAAGCTCTTTGGTATAATTGGTTTGATTGATAAAGTACCATTGCTGAGCTGTTTGACTTGGAGACCCAGGAAAAATGACAGTTCTCCCATCATACTCATCTCAAACTGTCCCTGCATTAACTTAGAGAATTTCTCACAGAGTTTGGGGTTAGTTGACCCAAAGATGATATCGTCAACATAGATTTGAACTAATAAGGTATGTTCCCCCTTAATAAATTTAAATAACGTTTTATCCACTGAGCCGATCTAAAATCGTGGTTCAGAAGAATTGAGACAGAGTATCATACCATGCTCTTGGAGCTTGTTTTAGTCCATATACTGCTTTATTCAGTAGATATACATGATCTGGATATGAGTGGTTCTGAAATCCAGGAAGTTGCTCAATGTAGACTTCCTCCTGAAGCTTACAATTTAGAAAAGCACTCTTTACGTCCATTTGATATACTTTGAAGTCTTTAAAAGCAGCAAATGCGAGAAATATTCGGATTGCTTCACATCTGGCGACTGGTGCAAAAGATTCATCAAAGTCGATTCCTTCTTCTTGTCGGAAGCCTTGTGCCACCAGTCTGGCCTTGTTTCTAACCACCACTCCATATGCGTCTAGCTTGTTTCTGAAAACCCATCTGGTTCCAATAACAGGCAGACCACTTGGCCTGGGGGTTAATCTCCAGTGGTTAAGCTATTCTTGCATGGCCTTTATCCAGTTATAATCAGTCAAAGCTTCATTAATCTGTTTGGGTTCCAGATTAGATATAACGGCAGCGTGAGTGAATTCATCCATCATCTGTCCTCTGGTTCTTATGGGTGCAGAAGGACTTCCAATTACTAGATCAGGTGGATGCCTCTTTGTCCATCGATAGCTTGATTCTGGATTATCTGGTCCAGATGGATTAGTAGTAGTAACATTATCAGCATCTGCTTTAATATTAGAGTTCAGAACCTCCGGATCGGCTCGATCTGGAAGAGCTTCAGTACCTTGATCCGGTCTATCTGGTACTTCAGGTTCTGGTGGATTGCCTCTTGATCTATTAGCTACAATCTCATCATCACTGTTAGCTTCGAGATGGATATTTTCCATCTGATTTTGAATTAATTCCTTGTTACCCTTAATACACAAGGATTCATCAAACACTACATGAACTGATTCTTCTACAGTCAAGGTTCGATTATTGAAAATGCGAAAAGCTTTACTATTAGATGAATCTCCTAAGAATATTCCATTATCTGACTTCGCTTCGAATGCTGTAAGATGATTCTTACCATTATTGTGAACGAAACATTTGCAACCAAATACATGAAAGTGAGAGATAGACGGTCTGTTACCTGTCCATACTTCATAAGGAGTTATATTTAACTTCTTGTTAATCATGGATCGATTTTGAGTATAGCATACAGTATTTACAGCTTCTGCCCAGAACTTTTGGGAAATTCCAGAGTCTGCAAGCATTGTTCTTGCTGCCTCCTTAAGCGTTCTGTTCCTTCGTTCTGCAACTCCATTTGTTGAGGAGTTCGAGCGGCTGGGAATTCATGCTTAATTCCTTGGTCTTCTAGAAAGGATTCAAGATTCTGATTTGAGAATTCAGTGCCACTTCGAATTCTATCTATACTTGATGATTTTTCATTCTGAGTGCGTTTCAGTAGCTTGATCAACTTCGGACCGGTCTGATCTTTACTACTCAAAAATATAGTCCATGTAAAACGTGAGTAACCATCAATAACAACAAGAGTATACCGCATTCCCCCTAAACTTGTTATTGGTATAGGACCAAACAAGTCCATATGTAATAGTTCTAAGCAACGTGAGGAGGATTTGGCATTCTTGTTTTTGAAGGATGATCTGATCTGTTTGCCCATTTGGCAAGCTTCACAGATCTTATCCTTGGCAAAGTCGATCTTGGGCAGACCGGTAACTAAATCATGTTTACACATGCTAGAGATAGTTTTAAAGTTGAGATGATTCAAGCGTTTATGCCATATCCAGTGTTTATTATCATTATTCGCGATGAAGCAAGTAGGATTATCAGGTTGAGCGAAATTCCACTTAATCTTATATGTGTTTCCATTTCTGATTCCTACAAGCATGGTCATACCGTCTGATGTTTTGACAGTGCAGGTGTGTTTGTGAAATTCTACAGCATAACCATTATCACATAATTGACTTATGCTAATCAGATTATAGCATAGATTTTCAACTAATAGCACATCATTGATAGTAATATTACCATGGACAATCTTACCCTTGCCCACGGTCTTACCCTTTGAGTTATCCCCGAAGATAATCTTTGGACCAGTACAATCTGTGACTTCAGACAGCAGCTCGACGTTTCCTGTCATGTGACGAGAACACCCACTGTCTAAGTACTAGTCCAACACTTGTTTCTTCAGTACCTGTCATCAAGCATAATTACTATTGGTACCCAATCCTACTTGGGTCCAGAACGGATTAGCCCTTTGGGAACTCACACCTGAATCAGCTTTAATGGCTTGTGTGTGTATGGTGTGATGTGAGCTGATCTGTTTCGATGTTGTGTGTGATATGGAAGCCTTTGATTCTTATAAGGTAATCTATATCTTCGTTGAACTAGTTTTGAGTTATGGTAGTTGGATGGTCTTCCTTGCCTTAGATCTTGCACCTTTAGGTTTGGTCTGATAGACACAAAGCTTGCTGGTGCCTTTTCTTTGGCTTGGTTAAAGTATCCAATTCCTTTTCTCAAACCTTGATCTCCGAAGGAGATTCCCGTTTGAATTGTAGGCACTTCGGTTCATAAATTGTGCTAGATCTAACAAATTTCATTTGTTTGACTTTGTTCTTTACCAGCAACAATTCAGATTCATCTTTGGTGCAATCATTGATGTCAAAGCCTATGCAAGTAATGTCACCGGCATTTCTTTGTACCTCTTGTAATTCTTCCAGTGATGCTCTTGATTTTGTCCATGTTTTGAAAATATGAGAAAGTTTAGCATTTTGTGTGTTAATTCTCTTGTTTTCTTCATGGAGCTGTTCGTAAGAGATTTTCAGCTTATTCAGCTCGATCTTTAGATTATTGCATTCACCCAGCTCAGAGCAGCTTGGTTTGATATGCTCATCTATTTGATCATTGGCTTTAGCTTTAGTTTTCTCAAATGATTCAGCTAATATTCTATAATCATTAGCCATGTCTTGCAGTGCAGACATGAGATCTTCTCGTGTGAATTCATTTGAATCAAGATCGAATACCTCGTCCATTTGACTCATTTCTTCGTCTGCCATTAGACATTGGATTTCCTCTTCGCTTTCGCTGGATGAACATTCTTTCTGATTCTGAGTCAGTCTGATCCCATTTGTTGTTACCTTCCTCTGCTACCAGAACCTTTTGGGACTTCCCATGATGATTTTTATGGTCTTTGTAATGCTTCTTTTTCTTTTCATCACGATGCCTTTCTTTTCTTTCATCTTTCTTCGGTCTGGTGCAGTCTGCAATGAAGTGTCCGGTCTTACCACAATTGTAGCAAGCCTGATAATTTACAGCATCGTCTTTTCTCGATTTATAGTGATGAGAAGGTTTGAAATTCCGTTTGTTCTTAGACATGAATTTACCAAATTTCTTGATAAATAATGACATAGCATCATTACTTATTTGTTCGATAGATCGGTCTGTTGAAGGGGTGGTTTGGTCTGGAATGGCTGCCAGTGCTTTGTTTGGTTGAGAGATGAATGGTTCTGCTTCTCCTCTGGTGATCAGTTCAAACTCATACGCCTTAAGATCTGCGAACAGATCATGGAGTTCAACTTTGTTCAGATCTTTAGACTCCCTCATTGCAATTGTTTTGACATCCCATTCCTTTGGCAATGCTCTCATTACCTTCAGAGCAATCTCTCTGTTAGAGTACTCTTTACCCAGACCATTTAGTTAATTGATAATGCCAGTGACTCTTTCATCAAACTCGTTTAGAGTTTCTCTAAGCTTCATTTTTATGCCCTCAAATTTTTGTAGAGCTACAGTCAGCTTGTTTTCTTTAGTCTGGTCGTTCCCTTCACATAGTTGTGCTATCTTCTCCCAAATTTCTTTGGCGGTTGAGCACATTTTGATCTTACTGAACATATTCTTGTCCAATGTTTTGAACAAGATATCTTTGGCTACGTTGTCTAAATTGGCTTTCTTCCTTTCTTTATTGTCCAGGTGGACCTTTATTTTTCGATCATCTGAGGTTCGCCACTTTGTCCTCCTAGTGCAGGATTTACTTTTAATATTTTCATTGGTCCGTCTGTTATGACGTACCACATATCGTCATCCTGTGCTGCCATAGGAGCTTGCATTCTGATTCTCCAATCATCATAATCTTCTTTTGAGAACATGGGAATCTTGTTGAATGATGCCATCAATCCAAGTATTTTTGATGATTAAGACGACCTGCTCTGATACCACTTGTTAGGATCGGTCCGGAGTGTTTAGAGGGGGGGTGAATGAACACTCCTATAAAATTAATCCTTATTGATTTCTCTCGGGTTAGTGAGTGAAATCTATTTCTTAATCGACTTATGAGTAGAACAGACCACTGAATATAAGAGTGCGGAACGGTCTGTTCTTGACTAGTAAGAACGGCTTGATGGCTTAATGATTGTAACTCAGTACAAAATGAGAATAGATAGGATATGTTTCTGGAAGTTCGAAGGTGGTGTAATCCTTCTACGTCTCCCCTTCTTCCAATTAAGGAATGATACACTAGAAGACTTTGATTAATACAACCACTTGTACAACCCCGATTCAGCTGGATTTATCCCACTACCAGACTGAAACTCCTTGTCTCTCGATCTGTTCAGACACAAACTGTCTGACAGTTACAATAGAATCTCACTCTTCTATTTTAGTAAAATACAGAAGGCAGACTTATTTTGTCTATGCACACAATGATCCTATGATGATCAAATATTACAATATTACGTGCTTATGAAAACTTTTAG
Source organism: Haberlea rhodopensis (assembly GCA_907163345.1). Lineage (NCBI taxonomy): Eukaryota > Viridiplantae > Streptophyta > Magnoliopsida > Lamiales > Gesneriaceae > Haberlea > Haberlea rhodopensis. Next base: position 18,049 of record CAJQUN010000057.1, read on the forward strand.
CAGTTCGGCTCAAGAATATCTGGACTTGTAAGCTTGTGATGTTTTTGTTTTCTTTTTGTTTCTTGATTGATCAGTCGGCACTTTGAGCTCTTTAGTTGCATCCTTATATAGTTGCTTGTACCAACGACATTATTTTCTTTTCTGTGCAACTCTTGACTCTGTTCAATCTCTGAGTAACCTTCAATCTTATTCTTTTAGGCACTTTCCATTCTGGTTTGTGCTTTCGGCGTCTGTCCGGTAAGCTCTTCTTTGTCTTCTTACCTTTTAAGGTAATCTTCAGTCCTTGGTCTTTTTCACCATTAATTGCAACATTAAATGCTTCAATAAATAGCTGTTAATGATTCGGACCGAAGAACGAAGCTTATTCAACCTTGTCTGCTCTGATCTGATCATTATTGAGCTGATCTCGTGCTTCGATCTGGTCAGGCTGGTTTTCATCGATCCGTTCTGATTTTGCGATAGAACATATCGGCGCGATCTGCTTTGTCATGGTTTTACGGCTTTGATCGGTCTGATCTGTTTTGTCATCTTTAAAATCCGGAACTAACAAATTCCCCCTTTTGATGATGACAAAACCTAGCTTCTATGTCTTCTTATTCAGTCGTTTAACAAGCTTTGAATAGAATCCTTGCAGATCAATTAAGTCTTCTTGTTCAAAATAAATGAACACTATAGGTTGTAGTTCGGATCAATTGAGTGATTTTGTTCAAAATAAATGAACTATTCAAAACAAATGAATGAGACTTAGATAAGTGACTGAAGGACTTTCGATGTTTAACCATGCATAAAACTCGAAATACCAGACTATAAGTGCACTGCCTACTAGCTGAACCGTTTTGACAACAACTTTTCATGAATAACCACCATGGTTCGACCCTCAATCCTACATGCAACTTGATAAAACTCAAGGATGATGATATACCTTCACTTATCTTCAAGATTTGAAGCTTGATCATCCACCAAAAAAAAAGCCATGATCGAAAATCCTACCCCAAAACTGCTGCTACTCGAAAATCTTGCATCTTCTTGCTCCAAACTTGAAAATTCTTGGTACATCTTGTTCCTCAATATGAGTAGCATTCAAAACCATCTTTGCATGTGACATGCACTCACAATTTCAAGAGGATTTTGGTAGGAAAAGAGCTGCAATTTTCGAAATTGCTAGAGGAGAGAAGGAGGAGAATTTTATTTTAAAGAGAGAGAAAGGGCTAGTAAACAAATAAGAATCCCAAATCTGAAATGCAAGGCATGGGTGTGGCTTACTATGCCAATTTGTGTGCTTTTTACTTCATTTGATGTATTGTGGAATCCATGTGTCAATACATCATTATCTTGCAAGATTAATGGTCCAAAATCATGTATTAAACATGATCTAAATTAATTAGTGGTATGTGTTCTCTAAGTGCCATGTGATCATGCACATGCTCATGCACTAAAACATGTTCCACTAGTTGGTTGACTTATCGTGGTCCAGGATATCTTACTTCAAGTTTGTACTTTTAATTATCCGGGTTTGCTTAAACATTGTTACTCCGGATTAATTAGCATCGGGGCCTTACATGGACACTTTCTGGTTTGAGACCAGGATGCATCCACATTCTTGGGTATTTTCCTGACCAATCTACTGTAATTTTTCCAGGAATTATACCCACTCTTGTACAAAGTTTCTCCCATGTTCTCTGATATTCCTGCAAAGGGGGAGTTGGGGAAACTTTATTCTCGTTAGTATTAACCTTAGATTTGGCCGCCGATGGCCTAAGATTAATCTCTCCCTCTTTAACCCCTGAGGTGCTGGGTTGGCTTAATTCTTCAGATATCCTAGATACATGAGAATCAATTTTTCCTTATGTATCTTCCCCGAAAGGATCAATACTAGGACTCGTAGTGGTGGTACTTTAATCCTCCACATCGGTTGATGAGCCCGGCTCTCTGAAACACGACTTTAGCTTCACCGTTGAAGCATCCCATCGGAGGGGAATATAAAGACTATCCCATAAACAGGTGTGAGCCTGCATGGTAGCCTTCATAGCATGTTGGACCTTCGTGAGATCCAGTTCCTGTACTTGACCCGCAACCTAGGAATTGCTCACCATGCCGTTGTCTAGCTCCTCTAGATTTTCTCGGAGGTGCTTTGATCTCGTTATGATGGAATTAGTTTCACTCGCTTCCATCTCTTGTCAAAAAATCTGCAAGAATATTTTATCATATTTTACAATGACAATATCATAATCATAATATTGGCATTCAGCTTGCCATCTTAAAAGTCTAGCTTTTTTTCTGATTTTGATTCAATTTTATTTTTTTAAAAAGGCCTTGACACTCATATTATCTATCTGCAAGATAAATTTCTTTGCTAGTAGAAAAAGTGGTCATTTCTTAAAAGCCTTTCAAACTGCGAAGAATTCTTTCTCGTTGATGTGCCATCTAATGACTTCGCTCCTGTCAAATAGACCGCTGCAATATCTGCATAGCACTTCCCCATCTGGTGTGGCTTTCATAAGTACTGCAACCCACCAATGATCACTGGCATCTGTATATAATACCAGTTTATCCTCATCGTTTGGTATTGCAAGCTTTGGTAGTTGCCTGCAAACCTCTTTAAGCTATTTGATAGCTTGTCTGTGATCTTCATTCCATTCAAACTTAACATCTTTTTTGAGTAGTGGACTGAACATCTTCCTGTGGTTTGCTAGATTGTTGATAAACATTCCAGCAAAATTAACAACTCCTAAAAAACTCTGAAGTCGCTTTAAATCCTTGAGATCATCCGGATATCGTTGTACTTTTTCAACAATATGATTCTGCAGGATGATTCCAGATTCGTCAATCTCGATTCCAAGGAACTCGATCTGTCTTATAGCAATCACTGCTTTCTTTTCGGAAAGCACTAACCTTCCTTGTAACAAACAGCTGAAAATATTTCCAAATGTTTAAGATGTTCTTTCATGTTTTTTGACGCTATGAGGGTGTCGTCAATATAAACGAACATGAAGCTGAAGTAATCCTTGAAAAGATTATCCATCTTTCTTTGATATATCTGGGGGAGCATTTGTCAATCACATTGACATAACATTCCAGATATAATGTCCTTGTGGTGTGGAGAATGATGTAAACTTTCTACTTGCTTCTTCCATCTTAATTTGGTAGAACCCAGACTTGCAATCAAACTTAGAAAACACTTTGGTATTCTTGATGCTATTTACCAAATGTTCTCTGCTTAGGATAAAATATCCATCGAACTCCAAGATTTTGTTGATACCTTTATAGTTGATCACCAATCTTGGCTTTCCTCGTTTAATTTCTCCATGATTTCGAACAAGAAATCCTGGACTGCTGTATGGAGAAATACCTGCTGAGATTAACGTAAGGTCAAGATGTTCCTTAAGTATCATCTGCATATCCATCCGATCTTCCAGATTCATGGGGATTGGTCTGAATTTGACAAACTCATTTTTTTTCTAGCTTTTACCTTCAAAGTAGCTTTGAGTTCATTTTTGTTCCACCATGCTAGTGGATCCTCGTTGTAGTTCCTTCGAATTTTCCTTTTTACAGCCTCTAGAGTGATTCGTTCTTCAATGGTAGTCTCAGGTTGTGGAACTGCTTCTTGTAATGCCTTTTTTTAATAGCAACAGGGTTTCTGGAGACACTTCTTCCTCATCCTGTTCCCTGAAAGACATAATATTAACCCAGTCAAAAGTTTGGGGACTTGTAAAAAGATGACATTAAATGCCACTTTTTTTTATAATTATAAGGATATAAAATATAATTCAATATTATATAGGAACTTCTTTGTAAAATAAACAAAAGCCTAGGGAATAGAATGCAATCTCACCAAACCATTAAAGGGTAAAAGATAAAGCACCCAATTGATTTGAAAGTTTGAAATTGGACCTTTTTGAATAAAAGTTTATCAAACTTGGATTTTCTTGCACTAAAGTTTTTTCTTAAGACTTAAGTGATTTAAGTTTCCAAAAAGAGCAATTCCTTGCAATTTCCCAAAAAAAAAACATATTTGCCCTTGTGATATTTATTTTATCTTATGCTATTATTTAATATTAAATAAAAATAATTAAAAAATGTTTGTTTAATAAACACATATTATTTATTAATAAATATTATATAAAAGTTGTGTAATTTTATAATTTATGAACTATGTTAATATAAATAATTTTGATAAATATAGATAGGGCAAATTAACCAAATATCCCCACACCCAAAGTTAAAAGTGGTCCTAATACCTATGTCAGAAGAAATAGTGTGTCAGTCCCTATTCCACATTTATTGTTTGTTTTAACTCCCTGATTGTCCATAATGACAAAATGCCCATGATACTTCATCTTCTCTAATAAAAATTTTCTATAGAGATTAATATATTTCTTCTCACAATTTTTTTTCCTTTTCAGTTTCAATCGCCAATAAGATATCGACCTTTTCTATTTCAAAGTGTTGGAAACCATTTTGATGATTTGGAGGATGGCTTCATTCTGAGCTGCGTAAATGATGCCCTAGAACAGCCTATACGATCTTGGTACAAGTTACACATGAAATTTGTATGAAATCTATACAATTTTGGTACAAGATACACATGAAATTGGTATGGAACTATACTATTTTCGGTACGTACACGTGAAGTTGGTATGAAACATATACAATTTTGGTACAGTTACACATGAAATTGGTATGAAACTTATAGAATTTTGGTACTAGTTACACATGAAATTAGTATGAAACCTATATTATATTCGGTACTTATTACACGTGAAGTTAGTATGAAACCTATACAATTTCGGTACAACATATACATAAAATTTCAGTACAACATTCAATTTCAACAGTCATCTTGATGTGTCCACTATATTGTGTTCTTCAGTTTATTAGCCAAAGAATATTATGTATTCTATTTATCTTTCGAGTGTTAAATAGAAATAATCATTCAACAGTCATCTTGATGTGTCAATCTAAGATAAGTTATTAAACAATTTAAATAGCACAATGATTCGTTGAAGTTATACGCCTGTCGGCTATATAAATTTCCAAAGAGGTAAATTCTCAAAACCACGTCTACCGAGTGATAGATTCTAAATAAATATGACGATTCATCTATCATACAGTTAATTGAAACACATTCAATTCAGGAATTACAAATAATCCCTTATAATGCACTAATCATATTCTCGATTCATCATGCATGTTTACTCTTAAACCCATTGCATGCAATGTCCAAATGAAAAGAGTGATGTGAAAGTCATTTATACAACTCATATACACAAATCTCTATGCGCGTAGGAGAGCCTATAATTTGTATTAATTTGTATCATGTGTAACTAGGACCAAATTATATAAGTTTAGTACAAATTTAAATTGTAACTAGTACCTAAATTATAGATTTGATATTTTTGTTTGTACGATATAGAAGATTAACATTAAATATAAGATTCTATAGACATGTTATTATTGTTGTTTGAAATTGATATTGTTTGTTTCTTCAATATATAAGTTTAACATCAATATTGATATGTAACTAGTACCTGAATTGTATATGTTAATAAAAATTTCATGTACAACTAGTACCAAAAGTGCATAAGTTTAGTACCAATTTCATGTGTAACATGTACCAAAATTGTATATATTTAATACCAATTTCATGTGTAACAAGTATCAAATTTGATATATGTTTAATACCAATTTTATGTGTAACTAGTATCAAAATTGTATAGTTTTCATATCCATTTCATGTATAACTAGTACCAAAATTATATAAGTTTAATACAAATTTTATGTCTAACTACTACGAAAATTGTAATACCTTAGTACCAAAATTGCATATGTTTAATACTAATTTTATGTGCAATTAATACCCAAATTATATAGATTTAATACCAATGTTGTGTAACTAGTATCTAAATTATATATGTTTGATATTAATTTCATATGTAATTATTATCAAAATTGTATAGGATTAATACTAATTTCAAGTGTAACTAGTACCAAAATTGTATAGAATAGTACGAAAATTTCATAGGTTTCATAGTCATACCAATTTATGTATACTTAGTACATAAATTGTATAGGTTTACTACCAACTTCACATGTAAAATATACCGAATATAATATATGTTTCATACCAATTTCATGTGTAACTTGTACCAAAATTGTATTGGTTTCATACCTACTTCATGTGCAACTAGTACCAAATTGTATATATTTCATACCAACTGCACGTGTAATAAGTACCTAGAATATTATATGTTTCATACCAATTTCATAACTAATACCAAAATTGTATAGGATTCATACCAATTTTACGTGTAACTAGTACCAAAATTATATATATTTCATACTAACTTCACATATAATAAGTACCAAAATTATATAGTTTTCTTACCAATTTCATTTGTAATATGTTCCAAAATTGTATAGGATTCATACTTATTTTATGTATAATTAGTACCAAAATTGTACAGGTTTCATACCAACTTCACGTGTAATAAGTACATAATATAGTACATGTTTTATACCAATTTCATGTGTAACAAGTACCAAAATTGTATAGGATTCATATCACTTTTATTTGTAACTAGTACCGAAATTGTATATATTTCATACTAACTTCAAGTTTAATAAGTACCAAAATTATATTGTTCTCATACCAATTTAATGTGCAATAAGTACTAAAATTGTATAGGATTCATACCTATTTTATTTATACTTATTACCACAATTTGCATAGGTTTCATACCAATTTTATTTGCAACTAGTACCAAAATTGTATAGGTTTCATACCAATGTCACGTGTAACTAGTACATAAATTGTAAAGATTTCATATCAATTTCATGGGTAATTAGTACCAAAATTGTATAGGTTTCATACCAATTTCATGTGTAATAAGTACCAGAATTTTATAGGTTTCATACCAATTTTATGTATACTTAGTACCGAAGTTATATATGTTTCTTACCAGTTTTATGTATAATTAGTACCAAAATTATATAGGTTTTATACCAAGTTCACGTGTAATAAGTACCAAAATTTTATAAGTTTCATACCAATTTTATGTATACTTAGTACGGAAGTTGTATAAGTTTCCTACCAAATTTATGTATACTTAGTACCAAAATTTTATAGATTTCATACCAACTTCACGTGTAATAAGTACCAAAACAGTTTATGTTTCATACTAATTTAAAGTGTAACTAGTACCAAAATTATATATGTTTTATACCAACTTCATATGTAACTAGTACCAATATTGTATATGTTTTTTACCAACTTCGCGTGCCAAAAAATAAGGGTATTTTAGGTGACTAGGGAGTTAGAACTAATGCAATTTATGGATTGGGGGTTGACACCAAACTTTCTCTTACACAGGGACTGATTTCACATTTATCTTTTACCATAGAGATTTCTTTTGAGATTCTCCATATAGATATCTAAAATAATAAAATTATGTAATATTTATTTTGATAGTAAAGAAGAATGAAAAATGATGAAACTTTGAAAGATAAATAAAAATGATATTTAAACAAGTAACATAACAAATAGTAAAGTTGATCTTATTTTTTCTATGATATTTACTGTTACCGTTTTATTATACCAAATCACCATAAGATAACATTTTATTATACCAAATCACCATAAGAACAACATTCTAAAATCGTAATTATAATATTGAGCTTTCCGATCTTGTTGAGATGGATAAGAGATAATCTTTATTTTACATAAACTCGAGTTCGAATTATGTTTGATGCACAAAAATTAATTTAACCATCACCCACTCAATAAAAACATAATCGTAATTATAATATCAATAATTTAAAATAAATATATTATTTCTTATCGATCGTTATTAAATATCCTACCGTATATCAATACTGTCCGATCCGACTGACACATAAAGGGCCCAAGAAAACAGCCCCGATCAAAAATCCGCCGATAATTGATGTTGCATCTTGTAATTCCTCAGTTTCGGCCGCCGCTGGCTCCGGTGATCTCTTTGTTCTTCCTCTCCATCGAAGAGCCTCGAAACTCTACTCTATATTTGTTTTCATCACTTATGCGATTTCAGAATTCACCTTGTGTTGAGAAGATGGTGAATATTTCGTATACGAAGCTAAAAGGAAGCCAGAACATGAGGCTGCGGCTCCTTCTATCCACGCTATCGTCCACTCATATACTAATCGAGGACATTCGAGCTAACGCCACTTGGCCTGGGCTTCGACCCCATGAGGTTTCCTTTCTCCGAGTCCTCGAAAAAATCTCCGATGATTGTGTTGTAGAAATCAACGAAACTGGTGCCTTTTAATTTATGTGTTGCAACAGAAGAAGTTTCGATGCTAAATGTTTTATTTGTTTTATTTAATTTGCGGGTCAGGCACGAAGTTGAAGTACAAGCCGGGGATAGTGATGGGTGGAAGGCATTTGGTTCACGATTGCGGTGTGAGTCGGGCCATGGGATATTTCTGGAGCCACTGATCTTGTTGGTTTTGTTTACGAAGAAGCCTCTCAGTTTTAAACTCCATGGTATAGTTCCGTTTTCTTTAACCTGTTTGTTCTTATGAAATGTAGCTGTTATTATTCGATTTTTCTTTTAGGATTTATGAATATAACTGAAATAGGTCAAATGAAGTGTACAGGCAACTCAAAATACCAGTGGTATGATCAGTGCATGCGTGGAATAGAGTTTATCCAAAAAAAAAAAGCTACATGTAGTCTTAGGATCGGGTCACGGTAGGCATATATATGATTAGAAAATAGCTATTTGTTTATTCAAATCTGTCAGGTCTCTTTTATGCACCAAAATATGGTTCGGGAAAGATCATGTTGATACTCCAGACTAGGTGAAGAACTTTCCTTTAATATACTCAAATTAGCTGTTTCTGGGATGAGAACTAATGCAAAATGGAAATATGTGTTCATTCAATTAATATTAAGTTGTATCGATCAAGTGCCTTGAGCTGTTGAGCTCGTGTTGTTTGTTAGAATGATTGATGGATGTCTTGGGTCTCTCAAGTTCACGTATATGGCTGTGACAGCCACAACTTACACGATTAAGCAATTTTTACATTTTTTTAGTCATTAGTCGGGCAAAGTCAGATGTTTCACTAATCAAAGACTTCGGTGAAAACCAATATTCTATGAAACTATGGCCAAGTTAGCATTTGAGCCAATTTATTCACCATAGTTTTGTCTAGTTATAAGTTATGTTATGCTTCATTTTTTCCTTATTGTTGGTTCTAAACCAAATGGCTTTTGTCAATCTGACCAAACCTTAAACTAAATTTCTTACCCTTTCAGGTATTACCAATGATTCCAAGGACCCATCTGTTGATACTTTTCGATCTACTACATTACCCATGTTGAAGAAGTTTGGAGTATCTTCCGAGGGGCTGGACTTGAAAATTGTGAGCCGGGGTGTTGCTCCTCATGGTGGTGGAGAAATTATTCTTTCAGTACTTGTTGTCCAAGATGGCTTGAAAGTAAGGATATTTTTACTTTGCACATTCTCCCTATCCTATGTCTTATCTCTTTCATTTCTTGCTGTGTATGAGGGAGAGGGCAAATTGTCAATTTACATTTTCTCCTTTTATTTCATAGGCGATCACCTGGATTGACGAAGGTATGGTAAAAAGGATTAGAGGCATCACTTTCTCAACTAGAGCGTCTTCCCAGTTCGAGAATACCACGCTATGCAGCACGCGGCATTTTCTATCATTTGCTTCCTGATGTTCACATATTTACTGATCCTAAAACTGGTCCACAAGCTGGAAAGTATGTGTTTTATGGCATATCATTGTGATTATTTGAGTTAAGAGGACACCATGGAACTGCATATTGCATAGTTCATTCAATATTTGGATTCACGTCTTCCTGCAGGTCACCAGGTTATGGCATCTCACTTGAAGCAGAAACATCAGGTTGCTTCATCTCAGCTGATAACGCTATTTCTCACGCACAAGAAGAGGAAGAGAGTGAAATTGAGGATGACGGCAAGAAATGGTTGATCCCTCCAGAGGATTTGGGTGAACAAATGGCATCTGCACTGCTGGGGGAGATTGAACAAGGGGGTGTGATCGATTCAACTCACCAGGTTTGCGTCACGTGATTCTTTTTTCAATAACACTACTAAGGTGACTGCTCTAATGTCTAATGGATTGTTATGCTTGATTATCTTCCTATTTTAATTTCAGTGATTCATGGTCTTTACTGCTTCCAAGCGAATTCTAATGAGGTTCTTGATGGACATTATTATTTGCTACAATTTCCATACATACCAAGATTTCTGTAGCCCAGTCACCATCTGTCGTTGAATATCAATGTGTGGTATGAAATGCGTGCTTTTTTTTTACCAATAATTAAAATTTCTTGTCTCACAGGGTTTATTATTTCTTCTTTGCTCGCTGTGGCCACGAGATGTCTCAAAGGTCCGTTGTTGGGAAGCTGTCGCCATATGGAATACAGGTGCTCAGACACATCAGATATTTCCTCAGTGTCAAGTTCGTCATAAAGCCAGATCCATCAACAGGAACAGTCATTCTTAAATGTGTTGGATGTGGATTGATGAACCTTTCAAGAAAGATATTATGAGGCACGGCATACATCGGTGATACAACACCCCAAGTCTAGGTTCAAACCCATTTGGCGCTATCATTCTCGGCTTTTCACTTTGATACCTCTCTAATCATGAATACTCGAGTCATATGTCGAGTTTCTAGCAAATTCTTGTAATGCTGTCCTTCGAGTTTCTAGCAAATTCTTGTAATGCAGTCCTGGGAGGTTTTGGCCATGTCTCCCTCTATTATACTGCTTTTTATTTATGTCTAATATTCACTCGCCAGTTACATCAGTTCCATCGCCTGTGTCTTTTTTTTTTAAACATATATATATATATATATATATAGTAAAAAACGATTCATTTAACTCCGATATTGTAATTTCACATTCGAAATAGTCGAAGCTTTTCCGTTCTAACATATCCGTGACATGCTAAAAAAGTTTTACCATAAGAAATTATTCTTAGTCTACTTTATCTTTTTTTTTTTTTTGACAAAAGTTGGGAAATTCTCTTGTAATTTCCATACTATCAGTCTCAGGTTTCCTCTCACCTACCAAGAAATTTCCAAGAACTTGCAAACTAACCTGTTCTTGTCCGCTTCCCTTCTCCTTTCAAATATATATTCATGCGTCCCAAACCTCCTTACATATTACTATCAAAGACAGCTAACCTCGCCAAATCACCCATTTCCAATCCTAGTACACGTCATTTGCACGATGGCACTAGTTAACACGGGTAGCTACTCGATCCTAACCATCAACTTCTTCTTCTACGGGGCTCTCGCATTGCAATACTGCTGTTTCTACGTGTACAAGAAACTCCCTCCCTTTGAAAATTCGCTACGAAAATTCTTGTTGAGATTCATGATATGGTTCTTGTCTACTGCAATCATGTCTGGGATTGTTTGTGTTTGTGCGCCGTATTATAGCACATTTGAGGCGCTGCCATTCTACGTCGTAGCGATTATGGGAAGCGCGGTTCTGTTCTATGTTTACTTGATTTGTGATGATGGGGATGAGATTTGTTGCTGTGGTAGGGAAGGGAATTGCGATTTCTGTAGGAAGGGATCGGAGGGCGTTCTGTTGGAAAAAATAGTTTAGCGTGTATGGGACATGTGGTCTTTGAAAAAGTAAGTAAATATTGTAAAAGCATTTGTTGAATTAATAATCAAATGTTATTTCAGCATTAGTTGTAGCTTTCAAATATTGATGATTAGGTGAATATTATCTAATAATAATTATTAGATTTCCGACGATCGAATCAAGAACGTAAATAATTAGCTAGTACCGACTAATTAAGGAGTTAAGCTGTCACATATATTTAATAATATAGACATATCATCAATAAATATTATCTAATAATTATTAAGGATAATTACATCACACCCCTTGACTTTGACATAATTACAAAAATTGCCCCTATAGTTTGATAAATTAGAGAAACATATCCTCAAGTTAGGTTAAACATTACAGACAAGTCATGTCGTTAAAAAAATTGACTGGCGTTACATAAACCACCTATAATTTTTAATGAAAACCTTATATTGCCCCTGGTCAACTTTGACCTATATTTTGACCTAAATTTTTAGAGGGGGTGTCTTTTGTAATTATGATGTTTTTTAGGAGGTGAGATCGTGATGAAACCATTATTTTATATTTTGAATTGTTTGTTTCAAATACGATTACTATTTACTCAAACCTTTTTATTTTCATAATAATTTTTTTTATCATTTTTTATTCAATCTTGTAACTCCGCAAGTGATATACTCATTGGTGATATAGATCACTTATGATATGTATCAATGCATGTCCCAAGCCAGAGTAAAGTAAGAGTGTGGTGGTAGGCCTGTGACAGCCAACCGGATAAATTATTCACATCTTAATGACATGAACTATAAGATGAATTGCGTTGGGGCATTCCCTAAACATCGACGCGCTGCACCGGATCCCTGGTGTAGTGATAAGTGGGCAAGGGCTGCTAGGTCGTCGCCCATAAGCGACACGCCACATCGACGCCTGGGTGTGGTGTCAAATGAGCAAGGGTTCCCTCACCTCGAGCGAGTGAGGGTAAAGAAGTTAGCTCAAAACCAAGACCATAGGATTCGTTTAGCCTTTTGGAATGTAGGTTCCCTTACCAGTAGATTAACAGTTAGTAGAGACGACGAGTAGAAGAAAAATTAGTATTATGTGTCTGCAGGAGACTGAATGGGTAGGTGAGAAAGCCAGAACTATAGCTCCTTGGGGCTATAAACTTTGGTACATAGGTAAGAGAAGAATCGTAAAATGGTAGGTGTAATCGTAGAAAACAAACTACTTGAGTATGTAGTGGAAGTTAGGAGGAATTGATATAGGATAATATTAGTTAAGCTAGTTTTAGGCAATGATATTTTTAATATCATTAGTGCCTATGCACCCCAAATTGGTCTAGAGGAGGCTATTAAACGGAAATTTTGGGAGGATCTAGACGACGTAGTGCAAGGAATACCCCATAATGAGAAAATCTTCATCGGGGGAGATGTCAATGGGCACGTAGGTTCTGATCGGGATGGTTATGAGAGTGTTCATAGAGGCTATGGCTTTGGGGATAGGAACGCCGCAGGTAATTCACTTTTAGATTTTGCCATGTCATATGACTTAGTCCTAGCGAATACCTGGTTCAAGAAGATGTCCTCTCATCTAGTTACTTTTAGAAGTGGGTCTAGTGCAACCCAAATAGATTTCATTTTGGCTAGAAGGATAGATAAAGTTAAATGCTTGGATTGTAAGGTAATTCCAGGAGAGAGTGTAGTTACCCAACACGTACTTTTAGTTTTAGATGTTAGGATTAAGAATAGGGCTACTAGAATTAAGCATAAGTTAGAACATAGAATTAAGTGGTGGAGGTTAAAAGAAGGTAACGTTGGAGCTTTTGTAGAGAAGGTAGTCGAGGAAGTTAATTGGACGCCAAGAGATGATCCTGATACCACCTGGAACAAAATGGTTCGTGGCATTAAGATGGTAGATAAAGAGCTCCTTGGTGAGTCAAGAGTGTAAGCAATCCAAGAGCATACAACGCAGCGGAATAAAATTTTATATGGATTACTAACCAGCAGATCTATACATAGGATTTCATATCGGATAAAAATTAATTAATAAATAAATATGTATGCATACACTGATGAAATGAAGTTAAACATACATAATATACATCATACTTAACAAACTCACATCATTATTATATTATTTACAAATTTACAATATGAAGTTCTTAACAACTTTGGTGTTTGAAGCTTTACCATTATTAAAAAGCATTAAAATTAGATTTTATTGAAGGATCTAACATTTGCAGCTTTGTAAAATGTTATAGCCCGTGATACAAGTAATTTGAATCTTGTATTTGATCGTTCGTCTAGTAAGGATTCTCCGAAAATATATATTTTAGAAAAAGAAATGAAGTATTAAAGCTTTGTTTTATTTTAAGATATAAAATAACAAATTTGAAAATGAAACCAAATTGTTCATATTTATTTCAACATGTTTGATAATAGTATGAATTTATTAAAAATGACTCATATTATTTTCGGAGACTTATATTATTACCTTATGAAATGACTAATATAAACATTTAAATTAACTCAATAAAAATAAAAGTTTTATTTGTAAAGTTTATTTTTATTAATTTTCATAAGATATCAAAAATTTTATTATTTACTCCGCAAAAATGTTACAAAATCACATATTTATCATACTTTCTTTTATTACATATTTTAATATTTCATATGTTATTATGTCTTTTCATGATTCATTATCTATCTATTTACCATATGATATAATTTTCTTACCAACCCGAAATACCTAGAAACCATAAAAATTCATCTAAAACGGAGAAATTTTTTTATAATTACAAAAAAAAAAAAATCAGAGAATTAAGGAGGATTAACAAGACTTAGTAACTTAGTGCGCGACTTAGTAAATCTTAATGCGTGAATTATGAATTCTTAGTGCGCGAATTATAAAATCTTAGTGCGCGAACTAGAAATTCTTAAAGCGTGAACTAGAAATTCTTAAGTCGTCTTAATGTGGCGCACGCGCTAGTTCGCCAGTTCGCGGCCGGAGCGCCTGTGCGTGGAGGGGGATAGGAGGATTATGTGACTTATGATGCATCACTATGATGTATGTATAACCGAATTGCGTTTTGAACAGAAACCAGAATATGGCAAGCCATGTCGAAAATAGTATATAACTCACATTGTGAGTATGTGGAACATGAAAATGAAAGTTTCTCTAAATATTGAAAAAAATAATTGCTGCTCTCCGAGAGTTCATCAGTGGTAGGCCTTTGTTTCCGCCGCCTATCCATCAGCCGCCGGGATATCTTGCAACCCATAGAGGTTTTTCTCCTTCACGATATTTATCCAAAATCAATATTTTAACTTGAATACCTTTTAGATTTTTTATCCTCTTCTTTAAAATCATGCCGGTGACTCTGATGTTGTACTTCAGATAATTACGATAACGTGTTGAATTTCGAGAAGGAGATGAAATTTATTTTTGAGAACTAATGGCGCTGAATTTAATATAGAAATCCAAGCCGTATCACAACAATGCCGTGTACATGAAAGCACGAAATATGGTTGATTTGGGGGGAGAAGAATGATGGTGAGGCGTCCGTCATTGCAGAAAAAATGGAGGCGGGAAATTGGGCAAAACGTTCGGGGATGAAGGGACGATGAATTTTAGCCATAATTAATAGATTAATTATATTAGGGTTTGATAAAATAGACATAATTGAAAGAAGTTTCTCAAAATTTGTATGTAGTTTGAAATTAGATTTTTGGGTGATTTAATTAAAAGATATTGTTGTAGGTAATAATTTCTTGTAATTACATATCCAAATTTAACTATTTGAGTTTAGGCCCATCGATATCCAAATTTAACTATTTGAGTTTGGGCAAATTAGGCAGTTCGTCCCTCCCTAACTAGTGAATTTATCTCCACATCTCCGGGCGGTCATGTGTCTGTACAATCATTTTTTTACCATATTTGTTGGAGTTAAAGCAATTAATACGTAAATGATTTAGAATTTATATTTAAATTAAATATAGTTGATCTTGATTTGTAATTACTTTCTATATTACCATTAGTTAGGATAATTATTGTAGAAATTGTATATCATGTACTTTTAAATTTTAACATTTTGATTTTTTTAATATGCAATTATTTTATCAATTATCACGAGGTAGAATAATTATTATTGTATAGATATTCTTAGCATTTAAAAATTTAATACATCTTGACCCCGAAAAGTAGATATTATAAACATCAACTTTATAATATAATAATAGAGACTGTATAATAATTTGTATTTGTATTGATTACTAATAAAATAAGTTGTCACATTTTCTAGAAGAAGTTTTTTTTTTAAGTAGAGCCTGTATTGTCCAATGGAACGAAAAAACATATTATATGATAAATGTTATTGTCAGAACAAATATTATTGATTCAGAGTTATTTTCATAAATTTAACATAAAAATTAATATGACAACAATAATATTTACTCTGGAAATATCATAACACGTTATTGAAGCCATGCATTTTCTAGTTTGATCCTTCAATCACATAATTTTAAGATGATAGTTACAAGAAAGGAATACTCATCGATAACATCGTTATAAAATTCAGTTCCCAACAATAAGACCAAATGAAACATTAGCAAATTCATTAAAAACACAAGCAACAAACTAGTTACAAGTTTGGATGATGATTCCAAGAAAATGCCTAAGTATGGCATTATGCGTTGTTCTTGTCATTTATTCTTTCTTCTGATAAAATATCAAATTCTACAAATTTCAATATATTTGATTTAGAAATACTACATAATTATCTCCGCACAAAAAATTATTAACTCAAATTAGTATTGGAGGCCATTTGTAATCTCTTTTTTAAAATATTTCAAATATTTATTTTAAACCGGTGTATAGACCAAATGTTTTATATTTGATCAACATAAAAGAATAATTTCAATAATCCGATCGATTGTCAACCTAAACTATAAAACACACAAATGTAGAGTAGAGGGAATATAAGTTAGGGAGACGTACGGATAGGTCTAAATGCAAAACATTAATTTGACTCAGTTCACACAAAAAAATATCAATTCACTTAGATCCATTTCCTGATAAAATGACAATAATAATCCTCGCGGGTTACTAGCACGTGCATCCCGTACTGTAGCATATGCACCGGGTGCATGAGGTGCACTTGCTACGTCCAACGATCACTGTAGAACGTGTACCCGTTATTGTAGAACGTGCACCCCGATTTTTTGCGTGCACCTTTAAATTTTTTGTCGGCACCTTTAAGAAATTTACTATTCATTTTTACATGCACCCTATCTTTTTTTGTTTTGCCTTTAAAATTCAAAATGATTATGATGAAAGATAAATAATAGCCCTACGTTTACCGACGCATTTGAGTAAATGCACATGTGCACTTATAGCAATTGCAATTGCAAGGGTGCACCTGATGCACTTACAAATGCACAGGTGTTTCGAAAGACACCACAAAGTACGTCATAGATGACCATCTTGGAGAAGTACGCAATATTTCTGAAGGACCTAGTACTAGATGAAAACTGGTTATATTGGGGACCAAAAACGTACCTAGAAATTTAATGGATGCGAGCAACTAAGTATACTATAATGGTTAAGGTTCTATATTTTTTTAAGTATTATACATGAAATATTTTTCTTGAGGTAGATGCTCAACAAATCAGGTCCATGGACAAGATATTCCAATTTCTGAGGTCACAATCACTGTGTCTGTTGCTGGGACACGGTTGGAGGATAATTAATATCTAGCAGTAAACTCGGTTCCAATGGCTGGAAGGTAGTACAAGAGTAAAAGTATTTGTCACAACTCACAAATTCATAGTTTCCACCGCCCTTCCCGTCGTTATCCAAAAGTTGGTTGAGAAAATTACAGCCAAAACATAATAACTCCAAAAACAGATGAATCTTATATATGCATACCCATGAATTAAGTGACAACTAGAGAGCCAAACAAGGAAAACACAGAGAAACAACTCAGGAGGACGATCAAAAGTGGCAATGAAAATGATAAAGAGTGATCCATGCCTTGGAAGGGATATTGTGAGCTTGATGGATGGTGAAGTTCCTGAGGTACTACCTGTCAAACGAAGAAAAAGAGATGTTGCTGCTGTAGCGCTTAACTGTGATAAACAACAGACACAAAATCAACAAGTTGATCCAACTTCTGCAGCAACTGTAAGAAGAAGTTCGAGGTTCCGTGGAGTTAGCAGACATAAATGGACAGGGCGATACGAAGCACACCTGTGGGACAAACTTACATGGAATGTAACTCAGAAGAAAAAGGGGAAACAGGGTATCTTATAATTAATTTATGGAATTTCTGTAGTTACTTTTCTTGGAATGAGTGTTGGTACCTGATACGAATTCTTGCTTTGATCTCTTGCATGGTCCATGCTTGGAATTGGAATTTGACAATGGGCAGTTTATCTTGGTGAGTAAAAGTATACGGCTATTCATCGCAATTTGGATAGTAGTTTCTGTTTTTTTTGTATGACCTATGTAGAATCAAGCACTTGTTGTTTCACCGAAAATATTGCTGATGGTAACAGTCCAACTCAAATTTTTTAAACTGTAGCCCAATCGGCATGTTTTGATCACTTTCACGTCAAGGTCATATGTGATAACTGTGCAACTCAAATCTTTTAAAATATACCACAACCCAAACATCACGTTTCGCTCCCTCTCCCAACATTGACAATTGTAGTACCCCACAATCTATTTGATTTAACACAGAGGCTGAGGCTTTCTTTTCTCAAAATTGCTCAGGTGCATATGATGATGAGGAAGCCGCAGCAAGGGCATATGATTTAGCAGCACTAAAATATTGGGGAACATCAACTTTAACCAACTTTCCTGTATGATTATCAACGGTTTTATACCCCTGTAAGACTTAAGTCATGTCCATACAATCCCGCAGATTCTTATCAAATCCAAATATGATTTCTGCAGATCTCTGATTATGAGAAGGAAATTGAAATTATGCAAACTTTGACGAAGGAAGAGTATCTTGCCTCACTGAGAAGGTAAACTTTTTTGTTCTTTCAATGGCACCAAAACTAACTTTTTTTGTTTTCCTATGGAAGGAAGCATTAACCCAAATCTCTTTATCACAGAAAAAGCAGTGGTTTTTCAAGAGGGGTATCAAAGTATAGAGGAGTTGCCAGGTACATGTTATCCCAAATTATTTTAAACTTCAGTTCTTTATTGAAGATGACAAATAGTCTAAACTCGCCTTTGAAAATAACAGGCACCATCATAATGGAAGATGGGAAGCAAGGATAGGAAGAGTTTTTGGAAATAAGTACCTGTATCTTGGAACTTACAGTGAGTAGTCTGCAAAACAATTGGCGTTTGTAGAATTACTGTAAACTGGTTTATTTTCTTCAATATGCATGGTGCATCTGTTTATAGGTACTCAAGAAGAGGCAGCCCATGCTTATGACATTGCAGCAATAGAATACAGAGGGATAAATGCTGTCACGAACTTTGACTTGAGCACGTATATCAGATGGTTAAAGCCAGGACCAAACACTTCATTTCCAGACAAGAAAACAACAACATGCCATGATTTACAGGCAATATTTTCCAATTTCCGAACAGGAGAGGAATCACTGTCTCCCTTCTTGAAAAGAAGAGCTTTTAGTGCAGATGATCTCATCAAGCAAGAAAGGCTTGCAAACAAAGTCCCAGTTAGCTCGTGCACCAAATCTTCTCCAACTGCCCTCGGTCTACTCCTCAGGTCTTCCGTTTTTAAAGAACTGGTTGAGAAGAACTCAAATGTCGAAGAGGAAATTTACTATGAAAACATAAGAAACCAGAAACGTGAGGATAGAGACACCGAACTTGGTGAGAACTTATATGATGGAATTGAAGATAGAGCATTTGTATTTTCTTCTAATGCAAACAACTTTGAGTTGCAAGGGCCACTCCATTTCAATTACGACTGTGCAGACATGGTTGGGAGCAACACAATAGGCATGGCCTCTTTCTGCTAAACCATAGATATCATCAATTGTAATTTCTTTGCAAGGGAGAGATATACAGTTCTAGTTTTCCAGACTCAATATAATGCAATGAATTATTTCATTTTCGTCTAAAGGACAGAAACCGGCGTAGCAGATACAGGTCACTTAATTTGGAAATCTTTGTAAATGAGTTTTCCTCTGATTGTACAATACAAATTATTTCCACACAAATAATTAAACTATCAGCTATCACCGTTCCTACTCTGGAAACAATGAGACTCACTTGCAAATAACAATACCCCAGAAACCTTAGACAAACAGTAACCTGCATACACTAATTACACCTTAATAATAATGTTGATAAAGGACATGTACAAACATTATTCAACTCAATAGATTTACTGGTTATGAAAGAATGTGAGGCTCCAGTATCCATTAAATTATAAGCATCAACATTGCAGAAAATACAATTACCTGCAATCACATCATCTCTAGCCTCCTCAGCTTGCTCTTGAATCAGAGCAAATATACGGCTTGGGGCTGAGGGACGAGGCTGCCACTGACCTGGTATCCCCTCCCACGCCCTCCCTGCATCAACTGTCGTACTGATAGTTCAGACGTTGCTCCTCGAGCATTATATCTAACCTCAATACTTGTTTGGCCTCCCTCAAGTCCCTGATTCACAGCTCTTTGATAACAATGTGTCGCTTTATGGCCTATATGATGACAAAAAGCCATTCTTTATCTTTATTTAAACAATTAGTTGCACAATGTGGTCCCCCACAACGAAAACATCCCCATTGAGATCCACCACCACCTCTGCTAAACTCCGGTCGAGGTGCCCGACTCGAACTACCCCCAGAAGATGATGATGGGGCTCCAGAACTTTTAAAGCTCTGCCCATGTGGGCACAAACTACCAGTATGTCCTCCCCCTCTAAATTTGCTGATATGATTGCCACCCGGTTTTAGCCCGTTGTGCCATGTCTAGTAGCTCATCATAAGACGTGGCTTTTATGGCAATAAATATGTCATATATCTCAGGTCTCAAGCCTTGGAGATAGTGACTCATCATCGATTCCTCAGTTTCAGCAATGTATGGGACATATGGCAGTAATGTAGTCATATATCTCAGATCTCAAGCCTTGGAGACAGTGACTCATCGTCAATTCCTCAGTTTCAACAATATATGGGGCGTATGTGGTAGTATAATCATCAACAGACTTATACTTGTCTCAAATGTATCATTTCTGCAGGTTGAGTGTAAGAATCTTATCATTAGTGCATTTATATGATCATTTGTGTATACAGTCTTTATCAACACCGAGAAACTCTCAAGTAAATATTACGGTTAGACTTCTATAAAAAAAATTCGTCATAATCTCCCCGTAAATCTTATTTCTAGTCAAATCACAATTCACATATACACATATCATAATGCACATCACAAATACTCAAGTCATAATGCAATTTCTTTCTAGCACCACACTCATTAAAGCCCTTCTCATTCCATAGCTCAAACTCATTTCCAAAATAAATGGCATACTTGTTTTACATGTTTCAACAGAAACAACCCACACTCCAACTCACGAGTAATCTCAGATCAATATACAAAATCAAAGTGCAACAAATAAGATTATTAATAATCTATAAAGTATACTCCCTGAATAAATCTGGCAAATGAAGACTTTCTCATACTTTTCCTGTTTCAATATTCCACAAATCCACAATCGTCAAGTTCAATATCATTATTTAAACCATGATACCCAACCTCAAGATAAATCGTTTCATTCACGATACATCACTGATATCATAATCATAACCAATAACAAATTAAATGCAATCATGCCTATTCACCACAACCATTTTCAATGGTTTCTCATATCCCACGTGCCCTAGGCATCAAAACTCAACTCACATATTCAGATTATGTGCATTTACATATCCACCGAGCCACAAGCACCATACGATATTCACATACTAGGATTTCGTATAATTGCATATTAAAGTTCATAGTTGACATCACATATATGCATTATCATAGTATTACTTCATGGCATACCTGCTCGTACGTCCCTACGTACCTTAAAGTCGTCAACGTGATTAATTCATTCTTGACAACAGGAAGCTCGCGAAGTATCTATATTGAAATATCAATTCAATATTAATTTCACATCAATAGCTTTCGACATTAACGTCATTTATCATATAGTTTCTTCATGCCTCTA
The DNA here is from genome assembly GCA_907163345.1 of Haberlea rhodopensis. Taxonomy (NCBI): domain Eukaryota; kingdom Viridiplantae; phylum Streptophyta; class Magnoliopsida; order Lamiales; family Gesneriaceae; genus Haberlea; species Haberlea rhodopensis. The sequence continues at coordinate 39,884 of CAJQUN010000057.1, forward strand.
TCACAAACAATCCAATTTACCCTTTGTTCATTCGAGTTATCGACTAACTCAAGTAAGTAGTGACTAAACATTTCTAAGATTCCACATTTAGGACACTAATTCATTGTTCAAGATTAATATCAAGTTATCATCCTCTCTGACCAAAGGTCTAAGTAGACTCTACATTAATTCAATAATGCAATAGAAATTCATTAATAAAGCCTTTAAACTTAAAACTTCACTTCATTAACATAACACTTATGTTCAATAACATAATCTCAAATCCAAACCATACTCATCTATGGACCAATAGAATCATCCCACAAAAAGAAGAAAAAAGTTTTTTTTAAAAATTTCTACTGATCCATCGGTCCATCTGACGAAAAAATTTCATTTTCGCTACGGCCCGTGATCGATCAACTGGTCCCTTTGACCGATCGATTGGTCGACGCTGAAACTCGTAAAATCACAATAACACTTCAAAACCTTCCCAAACACCACACCAATAATCAAACACACCATAATATTTACCAATCCACAATAACATGTATTTAGTCTCAAAATAGCACCAAATAACAACAACAACCCTACACATTTCATACTTTTATAAAAGTTTAATACACCATAAATACCATAAATAAGCTCATAATCCATGCCCAAATCCAACCAAAACAACTCTAAAACATGTAAATACACTTGCTCCAAATTTCCTTTAACAAAATCCAAGTTGAATGGAAGTTGTGAACCAAGAGAGGGGAAGATGATTTAGGCGTGAATGAGGGGAGAAGATGGTGATTGGGTGTGTGCCTCATGCACCCTCCCTTTTAAAACAAGACATCCTCTCTCAAAATTTGCACATAAGTCCCTCACAAGATTTTGTTTTCACAATCATCCATAAAATCATTTACACTATGATTTTCACTCATGCTCGATTTACTCTAATTCCAAGCTTCAAATTCATTTACCATAGTTAATTAAATTAATAACATAATATGGAGATCGAGCATCACAATTATGTCTTTAATAATTTCATTACATACCCAATCGACTTATCAACACAAATATACACCAACATGTATATTCTACCTCTAGCTCATCCCATCTTAACATTTCATGAATTCCAAAAACCGAGTCCAAAAGGAAAATGATATTCACGAGCTCAATTTAATTAAGATGATTTAGTTTCAGACATAACAATCTACCCTACTAATAAAAATTCATCCTCGAAATTTAGGTACACATATCTACCAGAAGTTTCAAATAACACATAAACATATCAGAGCGACAAAGATAACGTCGGCATACCATCGAGTATTTTACTGGAACATACACATGATCCGTCCAAACCAAAGTCCGGAGAGGATGCTCCACGTATAAAACATCAAGCTTCATTTCGCTCTCAACATTTGCAAAATATGCAACAATCTATTTATATGATCTATCAACATCATTATCTCCTGATATAGTATTACCAATTCCATATTAATCATCATCTCTACTTATTGCACAAGAACACATTGTTTCATAAATTTTCATAACATGAATACATATAATTCCATTTAGTAACTATCATTGATGACAAAGTTCACTGCTCATCCCAAATAACAAAACCACAATACTCTGTTACTAGAATAATCTGGTATTAGCCTCAATGTATTATCAATTAGCCGGTGTCACGCTAGTACTCTTATCAATCCATAAGTACACATGCTGTCACTTTTGCACAAAAACTTAATTATGTTTTCAAGTACATACTTTGTTTAAGAACTCTTTATGACGACTACACCATTATACTCGACATTAAGTGATAACATAATAATTTTATTCTCTTTTTAAGAAATATTGATCGTAGTCACGTATCCTCAAACATATACTCCATTCACTTCCACATGGATTTGTTTCGTGAGTTCTTATTTTTAACTTGGCTGAATTAATCACAATCGATATATTCAATATCATTCTAATTTCTTAACGTCATACACTCCCTTCTAGGATTACAATTACATGCCATATAACATTAATTCCTTGGGGTTTTAACAATTTAACATTGTCTGCCATCAACGACTAATTACCCTTAGAATCCTCTACTCTCTTATGCACTCCAGTATCACACCCAACAATTCATTCACGGTATCATTAATTTCATTAATCTCTACATAACATCTCTATACCATGTATCAACCAATAACAAAATCATATTACCAATGTCTCATTTAATGGAATTAATTCACTATCGTTATCACACAACATTGTACCATTCCTTTCTCGAGTTTCATCTCATATACAATCATTTGTATATAACAACTCCATAACAATATACCAATATTAATATCGCATCAATAATCTCATATGTGTGTAGTTGCAATCATCGATAATATACAACAACATCGTACCATCATACTCATCAAAGACCAGTCAGATAAATAACGTACTCATATGTTCTGGAGCATCGACCTTCCCATTTATCATTACCCAGATATCATATGGCGTAAAAATAAGTACTAGAAACAACATCGTCAGTACTTTTCATGTACACATGTCATAATCATACACATTGTCAGTTGCGCATTATTGATATTCATCAAGTCTCAGTCATCAAACATGAATATTCTTGCGTCAAAAGTTTCACACAATTCTGTACACATCATGCTACAGTATATTATCACATATTTGTGTGATGAATTTCAACACAAGAATCAATTTCATTTCTCAAGGACGAAATTATTTATGTCATGAATGTACAACATATCATAGTGTAGTAAGTATTTATGACTTCTTAGATATCAGTCTCATCGCATATCATCATCTAACCAACATCAGTTGCCAAGTAATTACTAGAATATCATTTAGTAATTACTGTATGCATGTATCATCATTTACATTCCTTTCAGTTACTAATTCAATCTCAAAACATACTAAATCTTTTCATCGTGAATGTTCATATATCACATGTATTCTCATAATGATGCTATTATATTATTCGTCTCATTAACTAGTCATTAAGCATCACATTGTTATTTATCATTACTGTCATTATACACCGGAGAATAACATCATAATCTCATAATTATTCATGACATTCACGATAGTTCCACGTCAACATGTGACGTTCACAATGATCTCATGTCCACACATGACATTAATCATGATCCCATGTCATCCTGTGACGTTTCATGTCATCCCGTGACATACTTATTAACCTCATTTGCACATGATTACTTTCAACTCACATAATATGATTAATAATTCATTAATCTCACAATATACAAAAAAATTATGCTTTTTGGTCGCGCTTATCGTGTACGCCCAAATGAACCCTTCTCAGTTAACAGCAAATAAATGTAGTAGCGTAAGTAGTGATGGATCCCACAAGGAAGTGAGTATTTTTATGCTAACAAGAATTAAAATAGGGGGGATTTTTAGATAGTCAATTATCTAAATTATCTAGGAAGCAAAAATTAAATAACAAGGAATTAATCAATTAGAGAGATATCTTCGTTTCGGTCGACTCTACCACTAGAATTCAGTCAATCATTCATCGATTTTCTCACATATGTAATTTTTATAAATGAATATTCACCATTGAAGACTTAACTCCTATCTTACCTGAGTTTAGTTAAGTCGAAAACAACATCCAAAATTTAACCTTACCGATTAATCAACCTTAACAACAGCAGTTAAGATTTAAACTAACGATGGCATGCGAACAAGTGAGATTGGTGAAGCTAAACAATATAAACAACAACAGTTATATTTAATCTAGTCAAAAGGTTTCCCTAGGAATTTAATAACCTCAACAACAGAGAATTATCAATCCTACTTGCTTCACAAATTCGATTAATCAAACAATTACAGATTTGATATCAAACTTAGCATTAGATTGTATGAGAAATCATTAGATAGCTACTCTAACAACCAAACAACACAATCATGGCAAGAATAATAGAAAAACTAATGATACTCAATAAAAATCACCAATTCAAAACAATAATCTCATGAATAAAATAAAATCCAGTGGTTTTGTCTTCCTCAACCAAGAGTATAAGTTTAGCTACTCATAATTGAACTCAAAACAATCAAAAGTAATCTAGAAAACATTAAACAAAAGCTAAAGAAGAAGTTACTAAAAGATGCCACGATTTCGGCTCGTCAATTCCGTCTTCGTGCTTGAGTTCTTCAATTTGTTCTTCCAAATTTGAGAGTGTAAAAAGTGTATATCTCCTGTCTAAAAGTTTGAATAATGGTTTATGGAGGCCACTTTTTGAGTTATAAGGCTAAGAAATCTTGTAAGATGGGTTAAAATCTCCCAAATATGGTAAAAATCAAGTTTCTTCTTATTCCCGGACTCTGTTGAAGATCGATCGGCACATCAAGCCGATCGATCTCTAGCTTACTTTTTTCAAAATCTTTAGGCTGGTGATCGGTCGCCCAATATCGGCGATTAATCGCTGAGATCAATTTTTTGGTGCATAATTTTTCTACCATGCTCGATCGATCGAGCTCTTCTCCTCGATCAATCACGTGCCTTAGTCCACTTTTATGCATTTTTCTTGGTCTATTTTGATCCCTTGTCAACTCCAATGCATTTCTTGATCTTTATTTATTGTTATTAGCTCGATTTCTTTGATCCCACCTACATATACACAATTATACGATTAGGTATCATATGTGTCAAATTAGCTATCAAAACATACCAAATCGTAGACAATTAAGCGCATTAGATGTGTCTATTTCTAGTCACATCAAACTCCCCCATACTTAATTTTACTCGACCTTGAGTAATTCAGACAATAATACAATATTTTTATTGGCTCATAGATTCATAACAAACTACTTGTCCTCACTTTTATGCCTCAACAATTTCAAACATGCATAGTAATGAAAGGTGGTGAAAAGTTAACAGTGAAACAAGTTCAATCCCTAGACATCTCACACTCAACAAAGCAGCTAACGTGCGTGTGTGGTCATGAACAAGTGTCGTGCACAAATTATAGATCCAATTAATATAAACTCACAATATTTCAAGTTATACACTAACACAAGTATAAGCTCACTTGCACAGTCTTCTCCACTATCTTAGTCACTTGCATACACAAATAAAGTAGGTCTTTATTATTTTGTAGCTTGGCCTAGGTATTGGCTTCTGAAAGAAAGGGTAAAGATACATCAAATAAGAGAGTAGGATCATATGCACAATAAATACTTCTCTTCTTGCATAATTTTTCAAACGTTGTTCATTTTTACACCTTGTATGCTTTTGCAAGGTATACTTCAATCACTTTTCTCTTTTGTGCCTTGGCTCCCCTTGGAGTCATATTTTTATCAATTTTTCTCAACGCATTCCCTTTTATTTCATGCATTCCACTCTTTTGACAATAAAGTTCTCAAACTATATGAATCATTGAATACATAAGTGCATGGGAATGAAATACATCATACTCCCTTCAAAGGTATGGATAAAATTTCAAATTTAGGCTCATTATGGAAGATGATAAGCTAGTCAAAGAATGTTTAATGGCGTTTTTTAGTATGCTTATCATACTATTAAAGCTCAAAAAGGGCACTAGAGATTTATTTTATTTACATGGTAGGCTTGAAAGGCTCAAACGCATCAAAGATCGCCTATATCACTTTCATGCTCGCAAGAGTCTAGACATACGCCTCAAAGAGTATGTAGTTAAGTTCTAGCATGTATCAGAGACTTCTTAAGACTATCACAAAGTTCACATAATATTCACTATGCTATGCATACTTCACAAGTCATTACAATATCGTGCTCACAATATTCAACTACTAAATCCAAGCATAATTTGCATTTGAGTTCAAAGTGCTCCAATTAGGTTTCATCACGGGCTAATGATTCTAAGCATGCGTTCATTACTAACTATGAGCTACATTTTGTAACAAAATTTACTATATTTTTGGATTTTTATAATAATAATAAAACATAAACACACTACTAATCACTCTCCCATACTTAAATCTTACATTGTCCCTAATGTAAGGAAAGAGAAATTAGACACTAATAAAGCAATAAAAAAAGAAAAGGGAAACTAACTCCCTTTGGGTTGCCTCCCAAACAACGCTTCTGTTTAACATTGGTGGCCCGACGTCAGTCCATGAATCAAGGTGGGTTATGCGATGCCGCTCTATCATTCCTTCTCCACCTCAATATCTTTTTTACTCCTACGAATTTTGGCTTGTTCGATTTACCCTTCTTCGAGAGTCACTTTAATTCTTTGTTCCTCCTCCATCTTTTGGTCGCTGCTTCGGCCGATTAATAGAGTATTTCCTTTCAACAGTAGGATCCTGCATGTGAGAAGATAGACAGCAAGCAGTATAATGAGTATATAAAGCATCAATAGTATGAAAATTATGAATAAGACTTGAATCCCTACATCCTTTATCCACAAGGCCTTCAGTAGTCTTTTCCATCTCATACAAGTCATCAAATTCAAAATCAAGTTTGTCATTGATATTAGTAGCTTAACTAGAATGCCCATGAGTTTTAAAGGATTCATAGATATTGAATTTCACAATCTCACCATCAAACTCCATTGTTAATGTTCCATTATTTACATCTATGACTGATTTTGACGTTTTCAAGAATGGTCTTTCTAATAAGATGGGACTAGATAGATCACCATTTTCCATCTCTAAGACACAGAAATCAGTGGGGAAAACCAATTTATTTACATGCATAAGTACATACTCTATTATCCCTCTAGGACGGGGTGTGGACTATCAGCTAATTGAATAATCACCCCAGTTTTGCTCAAAGGTCCTAGATTTAATGAAGCATATATGGAATAAGACATGACATTTATAGATGCTCCTAAATCTAGCATGGCTTTCTCAAGTCGTGTTGCAACAATAGTGTAAGGGATAGTAAACATACCTGGGTCCTTGCACTTTGTTGGTATCTTCCTTTGGAGCACATCGGAGATGTTCTCTCCCAACTCGACTTTTTGGCATCCCTCAACTTCTGCTTCCGCTTTGCAGTGCATAATTCCTTTAAGAACTTAGCATAGCGAGGGACTTGCTTGATAGCGTCTAACAGTGGAATGTTCACCTCACATCTTCGAAATATGTTATATAGTTCCTTGATGCTCTCATTCTTCCGGTTCTCCTTCAAAGCAAGTGGAAAATGGGCTTCAATTTTATAATCAAAAGATGGAGGTGACTTACCTTATGGTTCCTCATCTTTCATGGACTCTGTGCCCTTTGGCTCAAGTTCTTGCTTCATATCTTCTCGTTCTGGTAGCATCAATACCACCTTCTCCATGGTCTCTTCTTCGCCACTCTTCAATGTGATGGCACTCACGTTCTCCCTTGGGTTGATCACTGTTGTGAAGACAGTTTATGTGATCCTTGAGCTTCCAAACAATTGAGGTAGGTGGCAAGTTATCCACTTGAGTATTTAGGCTTTGAATGCTCGCCCTCGTCTCTTGTTGAAATTTCGTAACGTTAAGAGCAAGATCTTGTACGATAATCTCAAGTCTATCAGTAGTAGTAGGAAATTGAGAATTTGTGGTGGCCTCTGGAATGGTGGTCTATAGGGTGGCGAGTAGGACAACATCTGAGGTTCAGCTTGATTCCCATATCTCAAGTTTGGATGATCCCGCCATCCTGGATTGTAGGTGTTAGAAAAATGGTCATATCTCCGTTGTGGTTGTCTCGGAAATCCACCTGCAACATTTGCTTGCTCACTGGGTGTGTTAGTTCTTGATTTTAAAGATGACAAAACAAATCAGACCGGATCGAGGGAAATCAGACTGACCAGATCGATCGCTCAAAACAGATCAAGCTGATATGGTATATCGCAAATCAGATCGGATCGATGGATATCAGGCTGACCAGATCGAAGCTTCAGATCGATCTCAACTATTATCAGATCAGAGCAGTCAAGGCTGAATAAGATTGGTTCTTCAGTCCGAATTATTAACGGCTATTTATTGAAGCATTTAATGTTGCAATTAATGGTGAAAAAGACCAAAGACTGAAGATTACCATAAAAGGTAAGAAGACAAAGAAGAGCTTACCTGACAGTCGCCGAAAGCATGAACCAGAATGGCAAGTACCCTAAAGAAGAAGACTGTAGCTTACTCAGAGTTTAAGCAGAGTCAAGAGTTGCACATTAAGGGAAATAATGTCGTTGGTACATGCAACTATATAAGGATGCAATAGAAGAGCTCAAGAAATAGGTCTGATCAAATCGAAAAACGCAAAAGAAAGCTAAACAGCACAAGCTTACAAGCTCAGACATTCTCGAGCTGAAAATCTTCATAAGCACAAGCATATTGTAATATTTGATCATATTAGGATCATTGTGTGCATAGACTAAAGTCTATCTTTTGTATTCTGTACTAAGATAGAGAAGTGAGAATCAATTGTAACTGTCAGACAGAGTGTGTCTGAACAGATCGAGAGACTAGGAGTTTCAGTCTGGTAGTGAGGTAAATCCAGCTGAATCGGGTTTGTACAACAGGATTGTATAAATCAAAGTCTTCTAGTGTAATCCTTCCTTAATTGGAAGAAGGGGAGACGTAGAAGGATTACACCACCTTCGAACTTCCAGAAACATATTCCATGTTTTATCATTCTGCATTCGTTATACTATTCAAGCCATCGAGCCGTTCTTACTAATCTAAGAACAGACCGTTCCGCACTAAAATATTCAGTGGTCTGTTCTGCAGAAGAGTTGATTAAGAAACAGATTTCTTTCACTAATCCGAAAGAAATCACAAGGGATTAATTTTTAATAGGAGTGTTCATTCACCCCCCCCCCCCCCCCCCCCCCCCCCCTCTAAACACTCCGGACCGATCCTAACAAGTGGTATCAGAGCAGGTCGTCTTAATCATCACAAAGACACTTGAGCTGATGGCATCATTCAACAAAATTCCTATGTTCTCAAAAGAAGACTATGATATTGGAGAATCAGAATGCAAGCTCATCTGGCAGCACAGGATGACGATATGTGGTTCGTCATCACTGATGGACCAATGAAAATTCTGAAAGTCAATACAGCAGCCTCCATTACTGGTGGTGAACCTCAAATGGTCGAGAAGGACAGATCCCTCTGGACGAATGAAGAAAGAAAGAAAGCAAATCTAGACAACGTTGCCAAAGACATCTTGTTCAAGACATTGGACAAGAATATGTTCAGTAAAATCAAAATGTGCTCCACTGCCAAAGAAATTCGGGAGAAGATAGCACAGCTATGTGAAGGGAACGACCAGACCAAGGAAAACAAGCTGACTGTTGCTCTTCAAAGATTTGAGAGCATAAAAATGAAGATTGGAGAAACTCTAAATGAGTTTGATGAAAGAGTTACTGGTATTATCAATGAACTGAATGGTCTGGGCAAGGAATACTCAAACAGAGAGATCGCTCTGAAAGTAATGAGAGCCCTGCCAAAAGAATGGGATGTAAAGACCATTGCAATGAGGGAATCTAAAGATCTGAACAAAGTTGAACTTCATGATCTATCCGCAGATCTTAAGGCTTGTGAGTTCGAACTGATCACCAGAGGTGAAGCAGAGCCATTCATCTCTCAACCAAACAAAGCACTGGCAGCCATTCCAGACCAGACCACCCCCACAACAGATCGATCTATCGAACAGATAAGTAATGATGCTATGACATTATTTATCAAGAAATTTGGTAAATTTATGTCTAAGAATAAAGGAATTTTAAACCTTCTCATCATTATAAATCAAGAAAAGACGATGCTGTTAATGATCAGGCTTGCTACAATTGTGGTAAGACCGGACACTTTATTGCAGATTGCACCAGACCGAAGAAAGAAGAACGTAAAGAAAAGCATTGTGATGACAAGAAAAAGAAGCACTACAAAGATCGTAAAAGTCATCATGGGAAGTCCCAAAAGGTCCTAGTAGCAGAGGAAGGAAACAGCAAGTGGGCTCAGACTGATTCAGATTCAGAAAGCTCCGAATATTCTTCCAGCGAAAGCGAAGAAGATATTCAATGTCTAATGGCAGACGAAGAAATGAGTCAAACAGACGAGGTATTCGATCTTGACTCAAATGATTTTACACGTGAAGAGCTTATGTCCGCACTGCAAGACATGGCTAATGATTATAGAATCTTAGCTGAATCATTTGAGAAAACTAAAGCTAAAGCTAATGATCAAATGGATGAGCACATCAAAACAAGCTGCTCTGAGCTAGGTGAGTACAGTAATCTACAGATCGAGCTGAACAAGCTGAAAATCTCTTATGATCAGCTCCATGAAGAAAACAAGAGAATTAGCACACAAAATGCTAAGCTTTCTCATATTTTCAAAACATGGACAAAATCAAGAGCATCATTGGAAGAATTGCAAGAGGTACAAAGAAATGTCGGTGATGTCACCGGCATAGGCTTTGATATCAAAGACTGCACCAAAGATGAATCTGAACTGTTGCTGGTAAGGAACAAAATCAAACAAATGACATTTGTTAAATCCAGCACAATATATGAAACTGAAGCACCTACAATTCAAACGGGAGTCTCCTTCGGGGATCAAGGTTTGAGAAGAGGAATTGGGTACGTTAACCAAGCCAAAGAAAAGACACCAGCAAGCTTTGTGTCTATCAGACCAAATCCAAAGGTGCAAGATCTAAGGCAAGGAAGACCATCCAATTACTACAACTCAAAACCAGTTCAACGAAGATATAGACTACCTCATAAGAATCAAAGGTTTCCATATCGCACACATTATCACACACAACATCGAAACAGATCAGCTCACAGCACACCAGACACACACAAGCCATTAAAGCTGATACAGGTGTGGGTTCCCAAAGGGCTAATCCGTTCTGGACCCAAGTAGGATTGGGTACCAACAATAATTATGTTTGATGACAGGTACAGAGGAATCAAATATCAGACTGGTACTTAGACAGTGGGTGTTCTCGTCAGATGACTGGAAACATTGAGCTGCTGTCTGAAGTCACAGAATGTACTCGACCCAAAATCATCTTCGGGGATAACTCAAAGGGTAAGACCGTGGGAAAGGATAAGATTGTCCATGGTAATATTACTTTCAATGATGTGCTAGTTGAAAATCTATGCTATAATCTGATTAGTATAAGTCAACTATGTGATAATGGTTATGCCGTAGAATTTCACAAACACACTTGCACTGTTAAATCGTCAGACGGTATGACCATGCTTGTAGGAATCAAAAATGGAAATACTTATAAGATTAACTGGAATTTTGCTCAACCTGATAATCCTACTTGCTTCTGACCGCTTATTTTTCAACAAAAGATATTTCAAAGAATGGGTTGAAGCGATTCTACCGCAAGTGCACGGTGTCAAGTTTTAGTATAGTGAAAATTTAGTAAAGGTTGTCGAATCCACAGGGACTAATGTATAAGTACCAAATAAGATCAATCAAATTATATTTAGCCTACGATTAAAGGAGTTTGATTAACTAAAGCTAGATGAAACTAAAGAATAAAGATTAAACTAAAAACAAAGAATAAAATGGTTCCGGAAATGCGAAGGTAAGTCACTCGAGAAAATTACCAAACTCGTCGTTCAATTATATAATCTCTACTGATTCAACGGAATTCTCAAATTATCACTCAATTGATTTTAAAGGTGAAAGGTTTTCACTATTATTCGATACACTCTCTCGAGCTGTAACGAAACTAACAATAAATTAGAATAAGTCACTCTCGTGCACCTATTTACTAATTCAAAGTTGCTTAAATCATCAAAACCTATTAACTCTAAATCTTTCGATTTCAAGTTCTCACGTATGCGATATCATCTCTCGATCTCAATCGTAACATACATCATAAATTAATGGAGCGTGTTACAGCGTTATCTCTCGATCTCGGCTGTAACCCTCAAATTCAATCAAAGCTAGCTAGACTTTGATCTACACAATCAATTAATCTATGAACAATAAATATCAATGCGCTCAAATACCAATGAATCAATATATCAAACACAACGAACTAAAACTTCAATAATATAAACCAAATTCAATTCAAATCAAATACAGATGAGTTTTCTTGTCTCTCGACCTCAAAAACAACAAATGAAAATGAAAATCAAATAAACTAAAGTTCAGAAATACGATAAACGATGGATGAATCCGTGCGTTGCACCGTGATTTCTTCTCTTGTTCCTTCCTTGCACTCCGGAACGGATAGGCTCGACTTTGGACGAAGAACGGAGATTGGATCTCCTTGGGCGGCGGCTAGGGCGGCTGCTCTTGACCTAAAAATGTCTGATAATTCTCTCTAATTCGTCCTCCTTCTTGTGTAGAAGAGAATCCCCCTTAATAGCCCTCCAGAATCACGATAAAAAAGGAAAATAAAATCTTCAGATCTCGCGTCTCGATCGATCGAGAATTTCACCGATCGATCGGTGCACTGTTCACGCCAGCTTTTGGAACTTACTGCCTCGCTCGATCGATCGGGAATTTCCACCGATCGATCGAGAATTTGAAAATTTCAGCTCCGAGGTTACTGCCTTGCTCGATCGATCGATATTTCCACCGATCGATCGAGCCTTCGAAAAATCAGACTCTTGCTTCTGGCTGGCTCGATCGATCGAGAATAAATCTCGATCGATCGAGATCTGAAGAAATCACCTTCTTCATTTTCTCATCTTTTACGCCTCGATTTCGCCCGTTATCTTCATATAAGCTCATTTCTTCCACTTCCGATCTAATTTCCTGAAACAAACGAATAAACACCAAAAAGCATAATATCATCCAGGAAAAATACGGAAAATGAGAAGAAATTACAGTTAAAATCACTCAAAATCTAAGCCTATCAACTCCCCCAAACTTAGACTTGATCGTCCTCGAGCAAGCAATAAACTCAAAAAGAAAAGTTAAACTCGATACTAAGCATGAGTCATCCTTACAACATATGCAACAGCTCAGAAATCCTACTTACACAGCAATAGAAGTCAATCAACATTTAACAAGAAGCATTGTCTCCTAAGTTAAACAATACATCGCAACATCGGAACGTGCGTGTATGCTATTGTCAAACATGAGTTACATATATATCTTTAAAATCAACATGTGCCATATTAACTCCTAGTCAAGATTACTTTGAATTACTCTACAAGTTTACTATCCAGCACTTCTCCACTAATGTAATTGTTCCCTAGACTTGGATCAAAAGGTCTTGAAAGCTTATAACGTTAGGCCTTTTGGTGTCGGCTTCAAAGAAAAGGTAGGGTGAATTCAAAGAAGAGAGTATAACAAAATCAGTTCAACTCTTTTTGAGCTTCTCTTCAACTTTTTACTAGCCTTGGCCACTTTGGGTCTTATTTTGAATTTTTCTTTTCAAGGCTTTTCTCTACATCTTTTCTTTTTTTCTTTGCTCATTCTTTTGTTCCTTTTGAACTCATTTGCATATAACAATTCTGTGCAATGAATGAGATTCATTATACTCTCCTAGGGGTAGGTAAAATTTTTCTTTTAGGCTCAAACCAAGGTGGGTATAATGAGTTGCCAAGAATGTCGAATGGGGGTCTAATCATATGCATTGCATATACCATTCTTTTTCAATAAGGCTCAAAAGGGGACACTAATGAATAATATATAACAGGTAGGCTTGAAAGGCTCAAACGGTCCAAAGATCGCCTAAATCATCTCCAAGTCTAGTTCCTAATTATAAATTTCGCCTCAAAGTGCTTTCAACTAAACTGTAGAGTCCTCTAAGATACTCAAGACTCATCATAGTTAACACAATTTTTCAATTTAATCAATACATACTTCACTCAATCATGACTCAATAAGTGCTCAAAGTATTCCTCAGTTTTGACATGTAGTTAACAAAGGATATATACAAACAAGTTAAACATTTTCATGACTCCTATCTAGATGAGGATTAATTTCATCATGTATTACCATTGTAATTCCAACTCAACAATTCTCAAGAATAACTCAATCCATAAAAAAAAAAATTTTGTTGGTGATGTTCAAGGACGAATTAGTCTCAACATCATGCAGTCATTCAAGGTAGGGAAACAAAACAAGTAGCAAGATGTGCAAAAGCAAGATTATGTACAAATACTCAAAAACCCCCCCAAACTTAGCATGTGAATTGCCCTCAATGAACAAGAAAAATAAATGCCAAGGCAAAGACACATACCATGATGACGATCGTCACTGATCATCATCCTCATCATGCTCCGGAGGGGGGACTGGGTAGTGGTGCTCCTCGCCACACATGGATTCATACTGCAGCCATATGGGTAGACCGTGGTGTGGGCATCTCCTCAACAATTCTTTAAAACGATCCCACGCTTCATATAATGTCTCGGGGTCTAACTGCCCAAAAGTCGTGATATCGTTCCGCATCTTCGCCGTCTTGGAAGGGGGAAAGTACTTTGACAAAAACGCTTTCATCATTTCCTCCCATGTTGTTATTGAACCTGCAGGTAGTGAATTTAACCATGATTTAGCCTTATCTCGTAATGAAAAAGGAAAGAGCCTTAACCTGATGGCGTCGTCAGAGACGCCATTGTGTTTGAATGTATCACAAATCTCCAAAAAGTTTGAGATGTGATTGTTTGGATCTTCCGTGGCCGCTCCCCCAAACATAACCGAGTGCTGAATCATTTGTATAATTGCCGGCTTGATCTCAAAGTTGTTCGCTTGAATCGTTGGCCTCGTAATACTGGATAAAGATTCATGAAGTGCGGGTTGCGCAAAGTCCATCATTGATCTAGGGTTCTGTGCTTCGTTATTGTCAGCCATTTCTCGAGCTTTTCGTGATTTGCTTAGTAAAGTTCTCTCTATCTCTGGATCAAACGGCTCGAGAAAGGGTTCCTCTTTTCTATGCTTGCACTAAAGATTTGATTCCTGTCCACAATAGACAAAAGGAGACAACAAAATACACAAAGAAAATATTAACAAAGATCAACAAAAGAAAACAAAGATAATAAAAATGCAATAATAAAAGAATTGGCTAAATTACAATTAACTAATCTAGTATGATATTATACAGATTAGTCCCCGGCAACGGCGCCAAAAACTTGACCGCTTATTTTTTTAACAAAAGATATTTCAAAGAATGGGTTGAAGCGATTCTACCGCAAGTGCACGGTGTCAAGTTTTAGTATAGTGAAAATTTAGTAAAGGTTGTCGAATCCACAGAGACTAATGTATAAGTACCAAATAAGATCAATCAAATTATATTTAGCCTACGATTAAAGGAGTTTGATTAACTAAAGCTAGATGAAACTAAAGAATAAAGATTAAACTAAAAACAAAGAATAAAATGGTTCCGGAAATGCGAAGGTAAGTCACTCGAGAAAATTACCAAACTCGTCGTTCAATTATATTATCTCTACTGATTCAACGGAATTCTCAAATTATCACTCAATTGATTTTAAAGGTGAAAGGTTTTCACTATTATTCGATACACTCTCTCGAGCTGTAACGAAACTAACAATAAATTAGAATAAGTCACTCTCGTGCACCTATTTACTAATTCAAAGTTGCTTAAATCATCAAAACCTATTAACTCTAAATCTTTCGATTTCAAGTTCTCACGTATGCGATATCATCTCTCGATCTCAATCGTAACATACATCATAAATTAATGGAGCGTGTTACAGCGTTATCTCTCGATCTCGGCTGTAACCCTCAAATTCAATCAAAGCTAGCTAGACTTTGATCTACACAATCAATTAATCTATGAACAATAAATATCAATGCGCTCAAATACCAATGAATCAATATATCAAACACAACGAACTAAAACTTCAATAATATAAACCAAATTCAATTCAAATCAAATACAGATGAGTTTTCTTGTCTCTCGACCTCAAAAACAACAAATGAAAATGAAAATCAAATAAACTAAAGTTCAGAAATACGATAAACGATGGATGAATCCGTGCGTTGCACCGTGATTTCTTCTCTTGTTCCTTCCTTGCACTCCGGAACGGATAGGCTCGACTTTGGACGAAGAACGGAGATTGGATCTCCTTGGGCGGCGGCTAGGGCGGCTGCTCTTGACCTAAAAATGTCTGATAATTCTCTCTAATTCGTCCTCCTTCTTGTGTAGAAGAGAATCCCCCTTAATAGCCCTCCAGAATCACGATAAAAAAGGAAAATAATATCTTCAGATCTCGCGTCTCGATCGATCGAGAATTTCACCGATCGATCGGTGCACTGTTCATGCCAGCTTTTGGAACTTACTGCCTCGCTCGATCGATCGGGAATTTCCACCGATCGATCGAGAATTTGAAAATTTCAGCTCCGAGGTTACTGCCTTGCTCGATCGATCGATATTTCCACCGATCGATCGAGCCTTCGAAAAATCAGACTCTTGCTTCTGGCTGGCTCGATCGATCGAGAATAAATCTCGATCGATCGAGATCTGAAGAAATCATCTTCTTCATTTTCTCATCTTTTACGCCTCGATTTCGCCCGTTATCTTCATATAAGCTCATTTCTTCCACTTCCGATCTAATTTCCTGAAACAAACGAATAAACACCAAAAAGCATAATATCATCCAGGAAAAATACGGAAAATGAGAAGAAATTACAGTTAAAATCACTCAAAATCTAAGCCTATCAGCTTCATCGCGGATAATGATAATAAACACTGGCTATGGCATAAACGCTTGAATAATCTCAACTTTAAGACTATTTCTAGCCTGTGTAAACATAACTTAGTTGTCGGTCTGCCCAAGATCGACTTTGCTAAGGATAAGATCTGTGAAGCTTGCCAAATGGGCAAACAGATCAGATCATCCTTCAAAAACAAGAATGCCAAATCCTCCTCACGCTGTTTAGAACTATTGCATATGGAGTTGTTTGGTCCTATACCAATAACAAGTTTAGGGGGAATGCGGTATACTCTTGTTGTTATTGATGATTACTCACGTTTTACTTGGACTATATTTTTTAGCAGTAAAGATCAGACCGGTCCGAAATTGATCAAGCTGCTGAAACGCACTCAGAATGAGAAATCATCAAGCATAGACAGGATACGAAGTGATAAAGGCACTGAATTTTCAAATCAGAATCTTGAATCCTTTCTAGAAGATCAAGGAATTAAGCATGAATTTTCAGCCGCTCGAACTCCTCAAAAAAATGGAGTTGCAGAACGAAGGAACAGAACGCTTAAAGAGGTAGCAAGAACAATGCTTGCTGATTCTGGAATTTCGCAAAAGTTCTGGGCAGAAGCTGTAAATACTGCATGCTACACTCAAAATCGGTCTATGATTAACAAGAAGTTGAATCTCACTGACAGACCGTCTATCTCTCATCTTCATGTATTTGGCTGCAAATGCTTCGTTCACAACAATGGTAAGAATCATCTTACAGCATTCGAAGCCAAATCAGATAATGGAATATTCTTAGGATATTCATCTAATAGTAAAGCTTTTCGAGTCTTCAATAATCGCACTTTAACTGTAGAAGAATCAGTTCATGTCGTTTTTGATGAATCTTTATGTATTGAGGGTAACAAGGAATCAATTCAAAATTAGATGGAAAATATCCATCTCGAAGCTAACAGTGATGATGAGATTGTAGCTAACCGGTCAAGAGACAATCCACCGGAACCAGAAGAACCAGATAGACCGGATCAAGGCAATGAAGCTCCTTCAGATCGAGCCGATCCCGATGTTCTAAACTCTAATGTTAAAGCAGATGCTGATAATGCTGCTGCTACTCACCCTTCTGGACCAGATAATCCGGAATCAAGCTATCGATGGCCAAAGAGGCATCCACCCGATCTAGTGATTGGAAGTCCTTCTGCACCTATTAGAACCAGAGGACAGATGATGGATGAATTCACTCATGCCGCTTTCATATCAAATCTGGAACCCAAAAAGATTGATGAAGCTTTGACTGATTACAACTGGATTAAAGCCATGCAAGAAGAGCTTAATCAATTTGAACAAAATCAAGTCTGGAGTCTAACCCCCAGGCCAAGTGATCTGCCTGTTATTGGAACCAGATGGGTTTTCAGCAACAAGCTAGACGCAGATGGAGTTGTGGTTAGAAACAAGGCCAGACTGGTGGCTCAAGGATTCCGACAAGAAGAAGGAATTGACTTCGATGAATCTTTTGCACCAGTCACCAGACTTGAAGCAATCCGAATATTTCTTGCTTATGCTGCTTTTAAAGACTTCAAGGTATATCAAATGGATGTTAAGAGTGCATTTCTTAATGGTAAGCTTCAGGAGGAAGTCTACATTGAACAACCTCCTGGATTTCAGAACCACTCTTTTCCCGATCATGTATATCTACTGAATAAAGCAGTATATGGACTGAAACAAGCTCTAAGAGCCTGGTATGATACTCTGTCTCAATTTCTGCTGAACCATGATTTTCAGATCGGCTCAGTGGATAAAACTCTATTTAAATTCATTAAGGGGGAACATACTTTGTTAGTTCAAATTTATGTTGACGACATCATCTTTGGGTCAACTAACCCCAAATTATGCGAGAAATTCTCTAAGTTAATGCAGGGACAGTTTGAGATGAGTATGATGGGAGAACTTTCATTCTTTCTGGGTCTCCAAGTCAAACAGCTCAGCAATGGCATCTTCATAAATCAAACCAAGTATACCAAAGAACTTCTCAAGAGATTCGGAATGGAGACGTGTTCAACTACATCAACTCCATGAGTCCTTCAATCAAGCTAGATAAAGACGAAGGGGGAACAGTAGTTGAAGTATCTATGTATCGAGGACTGATTGGATCGCTCTTATATCTTACAGCGAGCCGATCTGATATAATGTTCTCAGTCTGTATGTGCGCTAGATTTCAGTTAGATCCAAAGCAATCACACTTTATTACTGCTAAGCGTATTCTTAAATACTTAAAAGGATCTCAGAACGTTGGTCTTTGGTATTCCAAAGATTCAAATTTCAGCTTAATCGGATATTCAGACGCTGACTATGCTGGCTGTAAGATTGATCGCAAAAGCACCAGTGGAACATGTCAATTCTTAGGTGAAAGATTGATATCTTGGTTCAGCAAGAAGCAAACATCTATTGCCACATCTACAGCTGAAGCAGAATATCTTGCCGCTGGAAGCTGTTGCGCTCAAATGCTCTGGATTCAACACCAGCTCAAAGACTATGGCATTCAAGCTGTTGAATCTCCGATATTTTGTGACAACACCAGTGCAATTGCTATAACGTATAATCCAGTTTTGCACTCTCGAACAAAGCATATTGATATAAGACATCATTTTATTCGGGATCATGTTGGCAAAAAGGAAATTCGGATCGAGCATATTTCAACAGAACAGCAAGCAGCAGATATCTTCACCAAACCACTTCCTGAGGCTAAGTTTAATTATTTTCGTCAAATTCTTGGTTTAATAGACTTATCTTGATGTTTTAGAGGTATCTTTATTTTCGCTTTTAAAGATTATACGCTGGCACAGATTGATAATACAATGATCAGAACGACACAGACCGGTCCGAACTTTCAGACCGATCTATGTCAAATCTGATGTTATCCCATGATATGTCTGGTCAACAAATCTTTAGATACAGTAATTATTTAAAACAGCCCGGACTGATTGCAATTTTAACCGTCTTATCTCTCTTTCATCCTGTCCGTTTATTTTGAATTATTTTAATATCAGTCATCGAGATAAAGACACGTGTCTTCTCTCTCCTATTTAGCGGGCTGAACATTTCACTTTCATTCATTTTTTACGAATTACTGCTGTCTGCTCTCTAACTCTCAAATATTTTCAAACTCTCCGTACTTTTCATTACACTCAAATGGCTACTATCACTCACAATTCCCTTTCTGTTGAGTTCAATGAAATCTACAGGGCTGAAGATCCGGAAATGGTCTCCATGTTCAAATCCTTAGAGTCTTCTGGATTAAGGAATTTTCTGGAATGCGGGACGGTGGTTTACGAATCGGAGATTCGAGAATTGTTTGTAAATGTTGTGTCTCAGAAGACGTTCATCTCCACCACCGTCAAGGGCCACTCATTTGACATTTCTCAGTCGACGCTGGCAAAGACCTTTGGTCTTCCCAACACCGGACTGACTGACTTTGGCCATATTCCTCAGGCCACTATCACTGATCTTCAAGGGAAGGTATCCATTTTTGGCCACCGCCTGCAGCCGTCTTTCAAGAAGAAGGAAATGTTCTTTCATTTCCAAGTGTTATGCGAGATTGTTGGCAAGCCACTTTTGGGCAAAGCCGGAAGCTATGATGCTGTTACTGCTGAGAAATTCCGGGCCATGGCTGCTATTCACTCAGGGCAGAAGATGAACTGGTCTGCAATCTTATTTGGGGTCTTACTTGAGACAGTTATTGCCACCAAACAGGCTGTCTGCTTTGATGTTCCTCTAAGCAAGCTACTGGAGACACTGGACATCGAGCTGGGGAAGCCGTCTGCTCTAAGCCCCTTTAAAATTCTCAACCCCAAGGGATTGGCTCTACTGATGTCCAAGAGTGCTCCACCCACTTCTTCCGATCTGGTGGCTGTCAAGATCGAACAAGGAGAAGAACAAGCTGCTGCTCGAAAGACTCGAGTCAGGCGTAAATTGACTATTCAGACTGACTCAGAGGAAACTCAATCTGCTCCTTCGTCTCCAGCCAAACCCTCTCCTAAAAAGCCAAGAACCCAGATCACCAAGCCAATCAAAACCCTACCCATTAAAACCTTACCCATATTACCTCCCACAAAAGCCACCCCTGCACCCCAAACTACAATTCAACCTTCAACAGCTCCAACCACTGTACCCAAAGTAACCATCAGAGTCCCCTCTGCCCTTCCCGTGGTTAAAGGGATTATTATCACTGAATTGGGAGACTACACCCAATCGGGGATCAAGACCTCATCTCCCACCGGAAAAGGCAAGGAAATCCTCACTGAACCCATCTCCTCAAAACCCAAATATGCCGCTCAAACAGCCATCGACATCGCAATGGAAGATGTTGAAGAGAAGGTCAAGGAGCTCACTGTGGTGTTTGATGAATATGTCGAATACAGAACGATCAACCACATTGATATGTTCTTCGGAAAGCTGAGACGCCTACAAAAGATGGAACAAGAAGTCCTTAAGGGGACCGAGACTGATGATGTAAGAGTTGCCGTGCTTCGCAAAGATCTGTTCCAGGCCAACCAAAGATTCAGACTGGCAAATCTGCTGATTGCAGCTAAGAAGGACAACTTTGATCCGAGCAATCCGACTGCCAAAGATGATGGTGCCATCATTGCTCAGCTGAAGATGGATGTTCATGCTCTTAATTTGGCTGTTCGTTTTCAACGACAGAAGCTTAACATATCCACTCCTGTTCCCAGCCCGGATCATCCAACTGCGAGCAAGACTCTGGCAGAACCTTTCATAGAGCCAATTCCCTCTGGTACAGCGGATCAGACAGCGGAACAGACAGCGGAGCAGCCACTGACCAATGCTCCGTCTGCCGCAGAAACTGAAGCCATGAATGTTCTGCTGGACTCCCCAACAACTTCTATTCCTCTGGGATCTTCAGTCTCCCACATTCAGCTCAGTCCAACCGCACCAGATTTCGTCGATCCGGATCTGGTGGTATCAACCGTTGTTGCAGCCTTACAGGTTGAGGAGCCTACCAGACCTATCACTCCTCCGGATCAGTCTGCTGAAGATATGGCGTTTTTAGAAGAATTCTCTTCGGACTTGGTTACCTTGATCCGATCTGAAATCCGCCAATCTGCCATTTCCACAATCGTACCAGTTGAAGCAGCAGTTGATTCCCCTGAGTCATCTTCTGATCACTCTTCAGACCACTTATCTGTCGACGCTCCATCCCTGGCCAAGTCCCTTCAACATCTTTCGGATAACTGTCTATCTCTCTCTCAACGAGTCATAGAAGTTCATCAAAGTCAGAGGACTACAGTCTTGGATTTTGACTCCTTCAAAGAGAAGATGACAGCAAGTATTAGCAGCATTCAGCGCGGACTGAATGATCTGTTCTCTCAGCAAGCTTCTTATAAAAACAGTCTGAGAAAAGAGCAGATCGAGCTGGCCACTGAAGTTAGAGCATCCGTCGCCAAGTCCCTCCTTGCTCAAGACATTCGTCTTGATGCTATCAGCGCTCAGCTCGCCCAGATTATCGATTTTCTTCAAGACATTGCTGCTGACAAAAAGGGGGAAAAGAGTAAAGACTTCAAGCCACATCAGTCTTCAGCAAGAAAGTAGCAGTCCTTATAAGTCAGACTTGTCCGTAATTGTAATAAGAGTTTTTGAACTAAATGACTTAATAAATCCGAACTTCAACTTAACTATGTTCATTTATTTTGAACAAGAAGAAGTAATTGATCCGCAAGTATTCACTTCAGAGTTCTTAAAAGACTGAACAAAAATATTTAGAAGCTAGGTTTTGTCATCATCAAAAAGGGGGAATTTGTTAGTTCCGGATTTTAAAGATGACAAAACAAATCAGACCGGATCTAGGGAAATCAGACTGACCAGATCGATCGCTCAAAACAGATCAAGCTGATATGGTATATCGCAAATCATATCGGATCGATGGATATCAGCCTGACCAGATCGAAGCTTCAGATCGATCTCAACTATTATCAGATCAGAGCAGTCAAGGCTGAATAAGATGGTTCTTCAGTCCAAATTATTAACGGCTATTTATTGAAGCATTTAATGTTGCAATTAATGGTAAAATAGACCAAAGACTGAAGATTATCATAAAAGGTAAGAAGACAAAGAAGAGCTTACCTGACAGTCGCCGAAAGCATGAACCAGAATGGCAAGTACCCTAAAGAAGAAGACTGTAGCTTACTCAGAGTTTAAGCAGAGTCAAGAGTTGCACATTAAGGGAAATAATGTCATTGGTACATGCAACTATATAAGGATGCAACAGAAGAGCTCAAGAAATAGGTCTGATCAAATCGAAAAACGCAAAAGAAAGCTAAATAGCACAAGCTTACAAGCTCAGACATCCTCGAGCTGAAAATCTTCATAAGCACAAGCATATTGTAATATTTGATCATATTAGGATCATTGTGTGCATAGACTAAAGTCTATCTTTTGTATTCTGTACTAAGATAGAGAAGTGAGAATCAATTGTAACTGTCAGACAGAGTGTGTCTGAACAGATCGAGAGACTAGGAGTTTCAGTCTGGTAGTGAGGTAAATCCAGCTGAATCGGGTTTGTACAACAGGATTGTATAAATCAAAGTCTTCTAGTGGAATCCTTCCTTAATTGGAAGAAGGGGAGACGTAGAAGGATTACACCACCTTCGAACTTTCAGAAACATATTCCATGTTTTATCATTCTGCATTCGTTATACTATTCAAGCCATCGAGCCGTTCTTACTAATCTAATAACAGACCGTTCCGCACTAAAATATTCAGTGGTCTGTTCTGCAGAAGAGTTGATTAAGAAACAGATTTCTTTCACTAATCCGAAAAAAATCACAAGGGATTAATTTTTAATAGGAGTGTTCATTCACCCCCCCTCTAAACACTCCGGACCGATGCTAACAGGGTGGCTCCGAAGTGAGGGACATGCATCGGTTGTATGGTTCATCTCTAAGAAAATCCCACATGGTTTAACGTTTTGCCCATTCCCACCTGACATTTGTCGCACAAGAGAGGTTAAGCTAATAAGTTGTTGTTCAAGATTAGATATGTTTACCTCTGTTTGCTTCTTTTGGGCTGGTTCAGCTCTAAAGTTGCCAAATTGCTGTGAATTGTATGCCATGTTTACAATTAAATTTCTAGCCTTTTCTTGTGTTTTATCCATAAAAGCTCCACCGCTTGCAGCATCTACCAAATTCATGTCACTAGACATCAAACCTTCATAAAAGTATTGAATGATGAGATGTTCACGTTTCTGATGTTGTGAGCAACTTGCACACAACTTTTTGAAGCATTCCCAGTATTCATGAAGTGTCTCTCCAGTGTATTGTCTAATGTTGTAGATCTTCTTTCGTATGTTGGTAGCTCTCGATGCTAGAAAATATTTCTCAAGAAATATCCTCTTCAAATCATTCCACGTGGTAATCGAGCCTGATGGTAGATAGCCAATCCTTCGCAGCATCCTTTAAGGAGAAGGGAAATGCTCTCAGCTTGATTTGTTCCTTAGTAATCCCAGTTGGTTTCATAGTGGTGCAAACCACATGACATTCCATTAAGTGCTTGTGAGGATCTTCGCCTGCAAGATCATGAAAAGAGGGTAAGAGATGTACTAAACCAGATTTTAATTCAAAATTGATATTAGTAGCTAGAGTAGGAAAAGTAATGCAGAGGGGCTGCTGATCCATGGTAGGATTTGCTAGATGTCTTAGACTTTGGTTCTTCGCCATGTTAACCCTTTATTCTTCTTGTCGCTTCCTACGAATTTCTCTCCTACGTCGATGTAAGGTTCGTTCAATCTCAGAATCGTATTGATATTCCTCTCCCTCCGAACGATATCCGCGTACATGAATAAACAATAGTAGTATAGGAAGACAAATAACAATATTTAGTAAACAAATATTAGAAAAAAAATAACAACGCCTTCCCCGGCAACGATGCCAAAATTTGGTCGTGCTTATCGTGTACGCCCAAATTAACCCTTCTCAGTTAACATCAAATAAATGTAGTAACGTAAGTAGGGATCGATCACATGGGGAAGTGAGTATTTTTATGCTAACAAGAATCAAAATAGGGGGGATTTTTAGATTGTCAATTATCTAAATTATCTAGGATGTAAAAATTAAATAACAAGGAATTAATCAATTAAAGAGATATCTTGGTTTCGGTCGACTCTACCATTGGAATTCATTCATTCATTTATCGATTTTCTCACAGATATAATTTTTATAAATGATATTCACCATTGAAGACTTAACTCCTATCTCACCTTAAGTTTAGTTAAATCAAAATCAGCATCCAAAATTTAACCATTACCGATTAATCAACTTTAACAACAACAGTTAAGATTTAAACTAACGATAGCATGCTAACAAGTGAGATTGGTGAAGCTAATATAAACAACAACATTTATATTTAATCTAGTCAAAAGTTTTCTCTAGGAATTTAATAACATCAACAACAGAGAATTATCAATCCTAGTTGCTTCACAAATTTGATTAATCAAACAATTACGGATTTGATATCAAACTTAGCATTAGATTCTATGAAAAATCATTAGGTAGCTAGTCTAACAACCAAACAACACAATTCATGGCAAGAATAATAGAAAAAACTAATGATACTCAATAAAAATCACCAATTCAAAACAATAATCTCATGAATAAAATCCAGTGGTTTTGTCTTCCTTGTGAGGACCCGTTCCTAATCAAGTGTTTAATTATCACACAATGATTATTTATTTGTAAACATCAGAAGATTATTTAAAAGTCCTGCCAACAAGTGGCTCTAAAAATTTTGGCATGACCTCCCCGCACGAGGGACATACCAAAAAAATGAAAAGCACAATAATCATATCCCAGTGCAGCAAGTAAATACATAATACTATAGCATGCATCATAGGCACCCAACACATAATCCGTACTAAAAATATTTACATCATACCATAGCATGCACAATAAGTCTCCAGCACACATTTCATACTCAAAACATTTACATAATACCATCAGCAAAAAAGAAACATCAAATATTCACCAATAATCAAGACTGTGCGAAAATAAACTCTATTTACATAGTTATAATATCCAAAACACACCCTGGTATACTTAACTATCCTACGATTGTGATAGACAAAAGAAAACAACATCATGTAAGACTTCCAGGGAGCGTTCCCTCTTTGGGATCCTGGTCACCTGTAAGACCTGTAATTGCCCACACACAAAGACAACAACAGCCCCCTATGGAGTGAGCCTAAGCCCAATATGAAACTATCAATTAATTACAACATGTATCTATAAAATCTGATATATGATGTAATGCAATGCAATGCAATGTAATGTGATGCATGAAAGGTACAAATCATCTCGGTATAGCAAAAGTACAGAACCAAGGAATAACTATCAAATATCTCAAGATACCAGAATATCGGAGTCCAAAGAAAGGTATCATCAATCAATATCAAGCTCGAGCAGGGCGTCGACTCGCTCGTCGCTATGACATCTCTCTCAGTCGAACCATTGGCGGCCCATCATCCCTCGTATCTGGGCGACGTCGGCACACTCGTCGTTACGGCATCTCTCAGCTCACTCTCTCCCCTGAGCCATCGGCGTGCCCATCATCCCCAGACATGCATCACAGATACCAACGAAAAGATATGAGTATCAACGAAAGAATCGGTAGGATCAACATGACGTGCTGAATGTCCATGTGTGTCAATGCATCATGCAACATCATAATCCCATGTGATGCAACTCAATATGTCCAACGTGTATGTCATATATCGATGTACGTTTATCGAAAATGATGTGTGTTAACAACATATTTATTTTCGTACATCGATATGCGAATTATGAATGCTACGAATGCTCATAAATCAATTAAAATCATATAGCCAAGTAATTTCACGTAAGTCACGTAAGTTCAACAAATCATATATCAAATAATACAGATATCAGCCGTATGTTACCGATCGCAACATACCTAATTTTTCTTTCTAAATGATGAATATCGTCCTTGTAGCTCGTGGAGCTCCAATGTCATATGTTAATCTATAAAATCAATACAATATCATCATTTATATTCATCTATTTGCTAAACTCTTCTTTAATTCACAAGATAAGAAAATGAGGGATATTTTAGCATATTTTAGTTTTATTCCTTTATAACATTTTCTGTTAGTGTATCATCATTTTTATTACTTTAAACAAACATTTCAGGCAAACTCTTTAAAGTCAAATTTGCACTTATAGCACAAGTCAGAGTTGCACTAGTCTATAGCTTACACATTTTCAGATTTCCCCTCATTTAAATCCAGTTAACTAAAACTCAATGGAAGGGATCCATAACCATTTCCACTACAATACAATAAGTGATTTACAAAGTTAAAACACAAACTAGCAAGGCCACAAGTACCACAAGGGGAAATAAGATGTAATAATGAAAACCTACCCAACTATCTAATTCAAGGTTTAAACAAGCCAAAACATGTATCATTAGACATTTCCCCAATTTCAACAAAATCGATCCAAACATCAAGACAACTTGCAAAATCTTTAAAAATCCTCCAACATAAGATTAATCAAACTAAAGCAGGATTTAAGAACCTTTTTCCCCCACATGCATGACATTCAAATCCTATACCCGCCAATACATCAACAAAATTGAACCAAATTCCGACATGCAATGCAAGACTTTCACTACACTAAATCTCAATTCTTTCAAACCATATGATTCTGTCTAAAATAACTTCAAAAACCCCAAAATCAACAGATAAAAAGATTGGAAATTCGAACTCATGTTTTCCCCAAATTTGTGAACAGTAGCCGAACGCTTCAGGTTGGTTTTCGGTGGCTCACGGCGGCGATAAGGGCGGAGACCAGAGGGGAAACGTCGGTCATGGTGAGGGAAATGGATTAGACATGCATAATCGAAACAATTTAAGATTAAAAAGAAGAAATCGAACTGAAATTCAAAGAACCATAAAAATTCAAAATCGATACTTTCAGGGCTAAATCGACGGGTTTCAGAAACTCTTATATTGAATTCTTGGTGTGTAAAGGTGTGCCATTGAGTTGGCTACACGGTGGTAGGTCGAGCTCGCTTGGTGGACGACGAACGTCGACAGGCGCAAGCGATTTACAGGCGGAGGATGAAGGTCGCGCGGGAGAGAGAGTGATGTAGAGTGATCGGGTTTGAGTGTGTGTTTTTACATGTTTGTGTGTGTGAAAATCGCCTTCCATTCAAATTAATAGCATCCTAGCTCAACTGTGTACATCGGAGTGCCCTCGGTGTACTGATACACTAAATATAAATTTGACACCTGGGATCTATATCAATTACCATAACACAAAATTTAATTCTTCATTTTCATAAAATATTTTATTATTTTTTTTTATAAATATTAACAGAGTTTATTCGATCATTTCAAAAATATGTCATGTTCCGATATATCTGTCAATTGACATTCACATTGTCAATTTCACTTCTAATTAATAAATTCCAAATTAATTATTACTTAATTCCCAAATTATATTTAATTAACAGTAATCAAATCTCGGGGCTTTATATTCCTCAACCAAGATTATAAGTATAGCTACTCATAATTGAACTTAAACAAATCAAAACTAATCTAGAAAACATTAAACAAAAGCTAAAGAAGAAGTTACTAAAAGATGATACGATTCCGGCTCATCAATTCCGTCTTCGTGCTTGAGTTCTTCAATTTGTTCTTCCAAAATTGAGAGTAAAAGTGTATATCTCCTATCTAAAAGTCTTAATAATGGTTTATGGAGGCCAGTTTTCGAGTTATAAGGCTATGGAATCTTGTAGGATGGGTTAAAATCTCCCAAATATGGTAAAAATCAAGTTTCCTTCTTATTCCCGGACTTTGCTAGCGATCGATCGGCACATCACGCCGATCGCTAGCTAGCTTATTTTTTTCCAAATATTTAAGCTAGCTATCCATCGCCCAACATCGGCGATTTAACACTGAGATCAATTTTTTCGTGCGTAATTTTTCTGTCATGCTTGATCGATCGAGCTCTTCTCCTCGATCAATCGTGTGCCTTATTCCACTTTTATGTATTTTTCTTGGTCTATTTTGATCCCTTGCCAACTCCAATGCATTTCTTGATCTTTATTTATCGTTATTAGCTCGATTTCTTCAATCCCACATACATATACACAATTATAAGATTAGGTAGCATATGTGTCAAATTAGCTATCAAAACATATCAAATCGTAGAAAATTAAGCACAGTAGATGTGTCTATTTCTAGTCACATCAGTTTTACAAAATAAATATCATTTAGAATGATTACCATTATCCCACCATTATCTTGTTGCTGCGACAATAATAAATGAAATATCAATACTATGTTTCATTCAATTTCACTCTCAACTCTTATGTATGCGTAATTGATTCTCATAAATCAATATAGAGTAACAAAGATAACTCAAATGGATAACATCTAAGCCAAATAAATTTGTTTACCTCAATTCCTCGTTCCCCTGGAACATTCCAATATTCTCTTGGGCCAACAACTCGTGTACCCAAGGAACAACCATATGGATGTTTATAACACAACGTTAGTTATCATCTGCAATCAACACATCATCAATACTCATCGTTAACACAATAACGGTATAAAATCGCATCGCTACATATACAGTGGCACAACATCATCGCTACGTATACGGCATAACTAATCTCATCGCCACTACGGGCATGCATAATATCATCGCCACTACATGCATACTAATAGTATTCATAATCAAAATAAATAAAATTACATACTTAAAATAATAAGATGTAATAACACTTCCTGTACACAGTGGATCCACACTTGATCCTTTAAATTGCCCATGTTCTCATAATAATGTTCCACAGAATAAAATTTCATATCAATACACATACTGATATGCTCATCGCTAGTATAATAGTGGTCCAATAATACTCATTGCCAATAACATGACGGTCCAATAATACTCATCGTCAATAACATGGTGGTCCAATAATACTCATCGTCAATAACATGACAGTACAATAATACTCATCATCAGTAACATGAAGGTCCAATAATACTCATCGTCAATAACATGACGGTCCAATAATACTAATCGTCATTAATATGAGGGTCCAGTAATAATACTCATCGCTTCGATATGACACCAACAAGTATTATATTCTCAAATATCACAATAAGAATACGAATATCAATGCACGTATATAACATACTCATGTATTCTCATATTCACAACATGATCGTACCCAATAATCACGTCGCCCATTGTCCCATATCAACAATATCGTACTGTCCACAATTTTTTTGTCATCAGATATCATATCTTGTTTCTCATTTTCTGATTCCCTACAAAATCAGACTTCCCATCACTGTATATAAATATATAACATGTGCACAATCTCATAAAATTCATTTATACTTTCATTAGCAACAACTCAAGTTACGATCAACACTGAATTCTATCAGTATAGTACATCACTCGTCGTTTATTTAAGAACACATTATTGCTACTACGGAAGTAAAGCAACGATTATACAATTAAATAAGTTACCGGCTTATTGGACTCCTCAAACACTACCACCATAGGTGCGTATGTTCATTGGCATCACAGTTTATTTCTCAATATCATTTTCCTCGTATTCCATAAGATCCTACAACCGCGATGGTTAGCAATAATACCAATTTCCATCACCTCATATTATAAATGCACATAGACATAATTGTTGCACATCATGATTGTAAAATCACAATTATGTGTAGATAATGTGTTATTCAGTATTCTCAACACATCACTAGGCCCTCTGACAGCCCCAAAGAGCAAACCTGGCTCTGATACCACTAATGTAAGACCCCAACTCCTAAACTTGTCATCAGTGCATTTATATCATCATTTGTGTATACATTCTTTATCAACACCGGGAAACTCTCAAGTAAATATTACGATTTACGGTACGATTTCTATAAAAAATTTCGCCATAGTCTCCCCGTAATTCTTATTTCCAGTCAAATCACAATTCTCATATACACACATTATAATGCACCTCACAAATACTCAAGTCCTAATGCAATTTCACTCTCAAATAGATTGCGTGCAAAGTCCAAATGAAAAGACAAAGTCTCAAAACATTTTTACATACCATATACACATTTGATTGATGCTCATAGACGAACATTGAATAAATTAATGTATATCTACATGCATAAATTCGCATCACCCTTTACCAATACTGACACCACACACATGAAAGCCTTCTCATTCCATAGCTCGAACTCATTTCTAGAAGCAATGTCATACTTGTTTTACATGTTTCAACATAAACAGCCCACACACAGAGTGAGCACAGTCCAACTCACAAGTCATACTCAGATCAATGTACAAAATCAAAATGCAACAAATAAGATTATTAATAATCTATAAAGTATACTCCCTGAATAAATCTGGCAAATGAAGGCTTTCTCATACTTTTCCTGTTTCAATATTCCACAAATCCATAATCGTCAAGTTCAATATCATTATTTAAACCATGATACCCAACTTCTTGAAAAACATGGTTTAATCAATTTTGTGATTTGATTTGTATGAGTTAATGAGTTTGATTAAATTTTATGGATACTATTGATTTATTAAAAATATATAAGCTATTGCGCTTTACTTTAGTAAAGCGCGCGCTTCGCGTCGCGCTATGCGCTATAGCTCCAGGACCTCTTTGCGCTTTAGTGCGCTATGCGCCTTTAATAACTATGGTATCAATCATGAGATCCTATTTCTGATTGGATGGTTTGAAGAAAGAAATTTTGGAATTTTTGTGGCAAATTGTTTGACATGCCAGCAGGTCAATATAAAAAGGCGAGACCTAATGAAATACTACAGAATTTGTAAGTGCCACAATGAATTTGGGAAATTTCCAGTTTTGAGTTTTATAATTCAATTGTTAGGGAGACACTTCATAATCTTCATGAATTGGAGGATTTGGAGCTTGGAGTTAGCTTGATTGTGGAAGTATTGAATCTTCAAGAGTATGATTCCTTGTTACTCTAGTTTTAGTTGATTTTGTGGAATAAAGTCGAAAATTTATGTAGAAACTTGAAGATTTCGAGTCCATTTTTGTCTAAACAGAATATGTAGCACAAAGTGTTGCTGACAGCCGGTATTTCGCATATTCGTCTTTTTTAACCTTCGAATTTGACTTTGAGCGAAACACGAAAACTGTAGATCTTTGAATTTTATACAGTTTAAAAAAAAATAAGCATGCCATTTGGTTCTCAAAGAAAATGTTATGTCGATTTTACTAATAGTGCACATTTTGGACTCTGCGTGTTCATGCATGTCACATGCAGACTGTTTTTCGAGTTTCTGGGTAATTGTGTTTCGAATTTGATGTCGATTATCAAATGAAAGTTGTAAATCTCTAAATTCTTTTCAATTTTAAAAAAAAAAAGAGGACTTAATTTGGACTCTATTGGGATCGGGGTAGTGTTTAGAAGCGGGGTTGAATAAACACTAGGTTCAATTTCGATTTTGCTCGGGTTAGCTGCAGACTGTTAAGTACTGTAGTAGCTTCTCAATATATAGCAAGTCAGCAGACACTGAATATAGTGCGGAATACGTCTGCTGGACTTGTGAGAGATAAAAACTGAATGGTAAATAAGCAATAAGTAAATGACAAAAGTATTGTTTCTGGAAATTCGAAGCACAAAGCTTCTACGTCTCCCCTTCTTCCTTTGCAGGAAGGTTACACTAGAAGACTTGGTTTACACTTTACAGTATACAACCTTCTTAGGCACTCACACAACTTGTCCTAAACTCCTAGCAATCACAAACTCTTAATTCTATTACAATAGTTTCTATGACACTTTTAAGAAATGAACTATTTAGCTTCGATTGTTCTTGAGCAGCAGACTTCAGTTGAGGATAATCTGTCATGATTTCAGTAGTACTGCTTGTCTGCTCTTACTGAACTTTTTAGAGAATATCAGTGAGATGATTTTCTTTTTGCGATGAAGTGTTTCTCTCTGTTTGATTGGATGGTTCAGCTAACCTCTTCATTCTTCATTTGGACGTATTTATAGACATCTTGATCTTTAACAGGCAACTTGTCTATTTTTGGAAGAGATACACATTCTGTTACCATTCCATATTCTGATTGTCATCTTTCCTATTTTGTTTAGCAACGGCTCTTTTATTCTGACGCTAATGGTGGCGGAGATATAGCAGGGTGCGCCGCTCTGTTGTACCCTTGTCAGAATAGGTTGTACTTGTTTTGTCTCGTTGCTTTGAGCTCTTGCTGGATGGTTAGTCCTATGCTGGCTCTCTTCGTTCAACTGGTCGTTCATTCTTCTGTAACCAGTAGATGTATTTGGTCAATATATGACTATCCAGTAGATGCTTGTCCAGTTGGTGTCCATCATGTAGGTGTCCATCCAGTTGGTGCTCATCCGATTGGTGTCCATCCGGTTGGTGTTCATCCGGTTGGTGTCCATCCAGTAGGTGTCCATCCGGTTGGTGTTCATCCGGTTGGTGTCCATCCAGTAGGTGTTTGTCCAGTTGATGTTTGTCACCCGGTAAGTCTTTGTCACCCGGTAAGTGTCCATCACCCGGTTGATGTTTGTCACCACCAAAACTTAGAAATGTTTTCCTAACAATTTCCCCCCCTTTTGGTGATGACAAAACTTGGTACTGGAGACTCTTGCTTGATCATAATGAACGGCGACTCCTGTTAAGACTTAGAGACAAACAAAGACTTTTGCAATTTGTTAGAGTAAATAAGTAGATTACGAGTAGTAATCAAGCTGAGCCAATGAATGAATATCATTTTTAGATAAAATGATATCTGTTTACATGGTACATCTTACAGATTACAACAGACATCTTAAAAGTCATACAACAGTCCTAACAAACATCTTACAAGTCATACAACAGACCTATTTTTACAATGTATCCAAGTAGAGAAACATAGCCAGTATGGAATGATCCGAGCTGGCTAGTTAGGGTTATTGACAAAGGGAGGGGAGAGAAAGTGCATACAGAGAAGTTTATAACAGAGAAAGTCCTAGAAAGAGTCCATTATCTTCAAAGTAGTCCTATGTTCATTTGGCAAGATCTCTGTCTTCAATGAAAATACTCTATCTCTGTCTTCCCCCTTTTTGTCATCAGCACCCAGGCATCTGCTGTTCCAAAATTCCAGGTTGGTGGGACGCACCAGGGCTGGTCCAGAAAGCTTAAGCTAGCAGACGTGGGTTAGATAAGTAATCAACCCATGAGGGTTGATTTAGATAAGTAATAAACCCGTGAATAGATATTTATGTAGCAATAGTTGCAAGACAAGTAAGAATATTAGTTAAGAGTTGCATGATTGATGATTTGAGTTTGAGAATTAGCAAGCTATTTATAGCGAAAAACTAGCAAGTTGTAGTGTGAAGTGTCATATCAAGAAAAAAATGCAGATAAAGATGAATTGACAATACTGAATATTTATGAAAAACAGATAATGATAAATACAAAAAGACAATAAAAGTTACTGTTTGCCCCCAAGCCAATGTGAGGAGTAGTCACGGGTGGAGTGAGGAGTGTCAGCTTGAGTTTGTCGAGAGCTGTGGGACCTTTGCTGAGAGGGGGGCCTTGATCGACTGTATGCTCTAGCTGCAGTAGATGAGCGATGAGCTGAAGGCTGGTCTCGTTGGGTCAGAGAAGCAGGTATGCTGGTCTCGGGCAATCTTCTAACAGTTTGAGGAACAGCTGGCAGGCTGTTGCTCAAGTCTTGAATTTGAGAAGCAAATGCCGCCTGCATAGTTGCTAATTGATCCGAAAAGGCCTTCTTGGCGTCTTCTATCTTGTCTTCAAGGGCCAGTGAAGTGGCAGTATGAAGAGATTCATTATGTTGAGTGATCTGAAGACGAGCCTGCCATATTCGAGATAGCGATTCCGCAAATGCATCCACAACAAACGTCTGAAGCCTGTTGATAGTAGTCGTTAGACTATTGATGTCCCGATTGACGTGCTAGAATTGAGAGTCAGTGTGCTGCTGGTGACTCCCAAGAATAAGAGACGCAGTGCGCTCTTCCTGTTTAAGCTTGTGGACGTCACTGGCTAATGCAGAGATGGCGTTGGACAGTTGCGTCAGTTGATCAGCAATGTTAGGTGGCCCATCCAGAGGAAGATGCGTTGAGTAGTCAAAGAAATCTTCAGGAAGATCTTGGGCCAGAGATTGATCTAGATCATCTGTTTGAGTCTCTGTATTAGTAGTGAGAACGCCGGGAGGACCCTCTATAACAGCAGTGGTCAGTAAAGCAGTGGCTTCAACAATTTGTGCAGCAGGTGCGTCAACAACAATGACAGCCATGCTAGTAGCAGCTTGTTCCAGCGCAGCTGCAGACGACTGGGTGTGATCAGCAGAGTGTGAGGAGGACTCGCTAGGTTCATTATCACTATAATAGATGGTAACTTGATGAACCACAGTCTGAATCACTGTGTCAACATTCTCATGATCAACAACCATCAGTTGGAGCGGTTGATCAGTTGCTGGGCTGGGAACGGAGAAGATAAGAGGATCAGCTGTTGAGGTGATTGCCATGGCAGTAGGAGCTATCTCCAGAGTAGGTGAGACAGTCTCCAAGTCAGTTGGAGCAGTTTCCAAAGCAGTTGAAGCAGTTGCCAAGTCAGTTGGAGCAGGACTGGCATTTCTTGAAACTGCAGAGCAGGATTGGAGACCGGTTGATATGCGGAGATCATGAAGAGCATGCTCAGCCATATCCAGCTTTGGTCCCAAAGCATTCAGAACTGCTCGGTCATGGTTCGCTGTTCCAGAATCAAGGTTGAATAGTTGAAGGCGGGAATGAACAAGAGCCTGAAGTTCTCCCACATAATTCATCATGCGGAAGAGATCTCTAAGCTTCAAACTCTTTTCAGTGTCCGAGACTTGAAGATAATTCAAGATAAGATTCTCATCCGCTCGTGCTTGATCAAAGATTGGAGTGAAGTCATCGAAGTGAATGTTTAGGCGTGCCATCACCCATCGATCAAAAATTTGAAGCTGCAGATTTAGCTTGGCTTCGACTTCGTCCATTACCATTTGAATCTCAAAGGCTACAGGGCTGGTCACCGGTGCCATAAGTCCTTTTCCCTTTCCAGAGGTGGTGTCCTTGGGATGACAATAAGGACAGTTGGACTTTGGTTGCCTGAAACTGATTGAGCCAGGAGCTTGTTGAGTGCTCATCAGTTTAGAGGATTGATCAGGTGGAGCCACTGGTGCAGCATTTACCAGGGCCAATGAAGTAGCTGAGGCAGATGGTTCCTCTCGTGGATTTTCAGGATTTGGCTCTCTTATAGGGATGACTGCTGCAGGGACTGCAGAGGAGATGGTATCAGAGGCAGCAGTGACAGTCTTTCTGATAGCAGGAGGAGCCCCTTTTCTGGTCCTGGGCTTCTTAGGAGGAGGAGGCGGAGGAGAAGACTCAGCGGAGTCAGATATTGTCTGTTCAGAATTGCTGACAACTTGAGTTGCTCGTCGCTTTGTCAGACCAACCTCGCGACCACTCCGTTGCCTGTGAATCTGGAGATATTTGGTAGTGATAAGTCTGCCTGGATGAAGATTGAAGGAGGCCCCTACTTGAATGTTCTTGCTATCAAACAGACTGCTGAGAGGTAGGGCAAAACCAGATTGTCCCTTTCCTGAAGTGATTAGTCCAGTGAGGACTTGGAACAGAACAACTGACCAGTTGACTTCTAGGCCTTTGAAGATGGTGCCCATGACGTCAAACTTCTCAGGGGTGATGATATCGAAAGAGCCACCTTTGCACAGCAGCCCCTTGGAAATAACATCAGCCAGTTGACGGAAATGACTCTTCATCAGCACCTTCTTGAATGGAGGACGTCGGAGACGAACGTTAGAGTCGGAGAATATGGTCCGCATCTCTTCCCTGACATCCACTGGAACGGTGGAGAAATCTGTATGTCCAGTAGAGGGAAGACAAAGGTGAGTAGCGAATTCCTGTTGAGTAATGGTGACCAGTTGTCCAGAGATAGAGGCCACTACGGAATCATCTACAACTTTAGCAGTGGCGAAGAATTCATGTAGAGCGTCCTTGTAGAAAGTTGGAGCCTGGCTAAGGATCACTAGAAGGCCTGAAGTATCCAACTTGTGAAATACTTCCTTTGTATCTTCATCAGAGGATGTTGAGATGGAATGAAAATCCACATGAACATCATTTGTGATGAAACTGGGCTGAGTATTCTTCGACATTTTTGGTGAAGATGCAGAAAAGCAGCAAGAATTCGGTAGAGTAAGATTTCTGGGAGGGAAGTTAGCGTAGTATTTTTTTTTTTGGAAGATAAGAGTAAGAAACAAAAGTAATGGCGGTTAAAGAAAAGAGTAGTGTAACGTCGTACTGTAGATGAGCGGACACATGGGTACGTGGCGATAATCTAACGATTGAAATTTTTTAAAGAATAAATAAAAGGACTGGATTTGGGCTTGAGTGAAATAATTTATTTATTTTTCATAAAAATAAATTTGAATTCCGACGTTCCAGTAGGTTAATAGTTACCGAAGGTTATTTTTGTCAAAGCATATTTGGTAAAGTCTGATGGTATGTAGGGTCCGACTGGTAAGGTAGCATCTACTGGTGTGTAGAGTCCTACTGGTACGGAAACACCTACTGCAGCAGGCTGTTGTTTTACCAGCTGAGCTTAAATAACCAAGATAAAATTCTAACTGAAATTCCCCCTAAATTCATGCGATTTCTACAGAGTAATTCCCTCTGAATTCATTAACCTTAAATAATAACAATCAAGGATTAATTTCAATTAAACCAAGAATATTTCGAAAGTAGGAAAACTTAGCGTCTGGTAGAGGTTTTGTGAAGATGTCAGCTGCTTGTTGTTCGGTAGATATGTATTCTAGCCGAATTTCTTTCTTCATAACATGATCTCTGATGAAATGATGACGGATGTCAATATGTTTGGTTCGCGTATGAAGAACTGGGTTGTATGTAATGGCTATGGCAGACGTATTATCACAAAATATGGGTGCTTCAGTGGATTCAATGCCATAGTCTCTCAGTTGTTGTTGAATCTAGAGCAGTTGAGCACAGCAGCTTCCAGCAGCAAGGTA
This sequence comes from Haberlea rhodopensis, assembly GCA_907163345.1. Lineage (NCBI taxonomy): Eukaryota > Viridiplantae > Streptophyta > Magnoliopsida > Lamiales > Gesneriaceae > Haberlea > Haberlea rhodopensis. Next base: position 77,550 of record CAJQUN010000057.1, read on the forward strand.
TTCTGCTTCTGCAGTGGACGTTGCTATGGATGTCTGCTTCTTGCAACCCCATGAGATTAATTGATCACCAAGAAATTGACAATATCCACTGGTGCTTTTTCTGTCAATTTTGCATCCAGCATAGTCTGCATCTGAGTATCCGACCAGATTAAAAGTTGAGTCTCTTGGATACCATAGACCGACACTTTCAGTGCCTTTCAGATATTTGAGGATCCTTTTGACCGTCGTGTAGTGTGACTGCTTGGGATTTGCTTGAAACCGAGCGCACATGCAAACTGCAAACATGATGTCTGGTCGACTGGCCGTCAAATAAAGTAATGATCCGATAATGCCTCGATACATGGTGACTTCGACTGGTATTCCTGAGTTATCCAAGTCTAGTTTTGCAGATGAGCTCATTGGAGTGGCGGCTGCTGAACTTGTACTCATCCCATACTTCTTCAGCAGTTCTTTAGTATATTTAGACTGAGTTATCAGAATTCCTTCACTGGATTGCTAGACTTGCAATCCTAAGAAAAATGATAATTCTCCCATCATGCTTATCTCAAATTGATCCTGCATAATTTTAGGAAATCTTTCGCAAAGTTTGGAGTTAGTACTGTCGAAAATAATATCATCAACATAAATTTGAACAAGCAGAGTATGATCACCCTTTGTGAATTTGAATAGGGTCTTGTCCACCGTGCCAATGGTAAAGTTATGCTCAATCAAATATTTTGACAGAGTTTCATACCATGCACGGGGAGCTTGCTTCAGACCATACAAAGCTTTGTTGAGACGGAAAACATAAGAAGGCTGATGATGGCTTTCAAATCCAGGAGGTTGCTCAACGTAAACTTCTTCCTGGAGTTTGCCGTTAAGAAACGCACTATTAACATCCATCTGATAGACTTTAAAGTCTTTAAAAGCAGCAAATGCAAGAAATATGCGAATGGCTTCTAATCGAGCTACAGGGGCAAAGGTTTCATCAAAATCAATGCCTTCTTCCTGTCTGTAGCCCTGTGCGACTAATCTTGCTTTATTCCTGATAACTACACCATTTTCATCTAATTTATTTCTGAATACCCATTTGGTTCCTATTATAGTGTGATGCAGTGGACGTGGTACTAAATACCATACTTTGTTTCGCTCAAACTGATTTAGTTCTTCCTGCATTGCTTCTACCCAGCTTGGGTCTACCATAGCATCATCAATCTTCTTAGGTTCTATGTGAGATATGAATGCAGCATGAAGAAATTCAATAATCATTTCCTCTGGTGCGTAGAGGAGCTACAGGGTTACCTATGACCTGCTCGGGAGGATGATCCTTCATCCACCGGAGCGGAGGTCCAAGAGGGTTGAGCTCTTCATTTGACTGAATATGTGTGGGTAGCTCAGAAGATCTGATTGACACATCTTTTACATTTGTACCTTCGACTGCAGTAGGAGTATGATCAACAGTGTCATTGTCAGCTGGATGCGGTGCTTGTTTTCCAGCAGACTCCTCTGCTTGAGCTTCTGGAACTTCTGGTTCTAAAGAGCAATCAGTTCTGCTTCTTTCGCGTTGTCTCCAAAAGTTATTCTAGGTCCGGTGGAGTCCACCAATTCAGACAATAAGCACACATTCCATGTCATATGTCTAGAGCATCCGCTGTCCAGAAACCATTCTGAGCTCCGAACTTGATGCATTCTAGCTTTCTGCAATTTAAGCGATAACATGATTGGTACCCAATCCTACTTGGGTCCAGACAGGATTAGTCCTTTCGGGACCCACACTTGTATAACCCTGAACTGTTTGGGTCTGTGTGTGTCCTGAAATGTGTGTGCATTATATGATAAGGATGTTCTTGGATGATATGTGCTGTACTGAGTGTATGCATGTTGTTTAGGTTTTTGGTTTCTGTTTGGAAGCATATATCTCTTTTGGACAGGCATACAATTATGATACCAGTTGGGTTTTACCTCTCGAGTGGCCTGACCAGTGGGTTTATGTTTATTCCTAAATTTTGTCTTTTTTGGCTCAACATAACCAATACATTTGTGTGATGCCCGTTCCTTAATGAGTATTGGCTCAACAGATTCTTTAACCAACTCACTTAGTTCATATACTGTGCTTGATTTCACAAAATTCATTGTTTGAATCTTGTTCCTTTCTAGACACACTTGAGATTTGATGCCGGATGAACTACTATCATTGTTAGAGTAGCCAATACCGGTAAGATCACCAGCAAGCCTTATTGACTCAAGCATTTCATCTTTTCTGGCAGTAGATGCATTCCATGTGCGAACCAGCTTATTGAGTTTCTGGTGTGCACATGTTCCTTCATCCCTTTCTTTCTCGAGCCGACTTACTTTATCCCTTAAGCTTTTCAACTCATTTGATTGTTCACAATCACATTCGTTGTTCTGCTGTTCTGTTGGGACTAGTTGTTCAGTCTTGTAATTCTCGAAGGATTCATACAACATCTGATACTCATTTATCATGTCCTGTAATGCATTTGTGAGCTCATTATGTGTAAACTCAGAAAGATTAGGGTCATTTACCTCACAGTCATCGTTGGCCATTAGACAATGAACTTCTTAATCTTCACTGTCACTGGATGAGCTGGAAGACTTTTCTGATTCTAACTCTGAGTCAGCCCATTTGTTCTTGTTTTCTTCCGCCACCAATACCTTCTGTTCTTTGTCCCTTCTGGATGATCTTCTATTCTCCTTTGACTTTCTATAATCCTTGGATCCCCTCTTTTGATCATCCTTCTTTGGTTTAGGACAGTTAGCGATAAAATAATCTGGCTTAAGACAGTTGAAGCATACTCGATCATCTTCATCTGATCTATTTTTAAGTTCTGTTTTCTTGGGTAAGACTGATAGGTCTTTTGACTCTTCTTCATAAACTTTCCAATTTTTTTGACAAACAGCACCATTGCATCGTTGCATATTTTTTCAGGGGTCATCTCTGTTGTGATAGGTAGAGCTTCAGATGCAGTAAGAGCTTTGGTTGGTTGACTGGTGGTGGGTTCATCTTCAATCCGAATACCTAGTTCAAACTCATATGCTTTTAAGTCAGCAAATAAGTCATGTAGATCTATCTTGTTTAGATCTTTGGATTCTCTCATAGCAATCGTTTTTACATCCCATTCTCTTGGGAGACCTCTCATGACCTTTAGAGTGATTTCCCTGTTGGATAGATCTTTACCAAGGCTATTAAGTTCATTTATGATTCCGGTTACTCTCTCATCATATTCGCTGAGAGTTTCTCCGGACATCATTTTGATATTTTGCAAACTTCTGTAGAGCAACAGTGAGTTTGTTTTCCTTGGTTTGATCATTTTCTTCGCATAGCTGAGCAATCTTTTCCCAGATGTCCTTTGCAGTGGGACACATTTTGATCTTGTTGAACATATTTTTGTCCAGAGTTTTGAACAGTATGTCTTTCGCCACATTGTCCAGATTTGCCTTTTTCTTTTCTTCATTTGTCCAGAAGGATCTGTCCTTCTCGACCATCTGAGGTTCACCACCAGTAATTATTGACTTTTAAGATCTTTATTGGTCCATCAGTGATGACGAACCATATGTCGTCGTCTTGGGCACTTAGATGTGCTTGCATACAAATTCTCCAATCATCATATTCACCCTTCTTGAACATTGGAATCTTGCTGAATGAGGCCATCAGTTTTTGGTAATTTCTCAAGATTGAGAAGACCTAAGCTCTGATACCACTTGTTGGGATCGGGGTAGTGTTTAGAAGGGGGGGGGGGGTGTTGAATAAACACTAGGTTCAATTTCGATTTTGCTCGGGTTAGCTGCAGACTGTTAAGTACTACATTAGCTTCTCAATATATAGCAAGTCGGCAGACACTGAATATAGTGCAGAAGACGTCTGCTGGACTTGTGAGAGATAAAAACTGAATGGTAAATAAGCAATAAGTAAATGACACAAGTATTGTCTCTGGAAGTTCGAAGCACAACGCTTCTACGTCTCCCCTTCTTCCTTTACAGGAAGGTTACACTAGAAGACTTGGTTTACACTTTACAGTATACAACCTTCTTAGGCTCTCACACAACTTGTCCTAAACTCCTAGCAATCACAAACTCTTAATTCTATTACAATAGTTTCTATGACACTTTTAAGAAATGAACTATTTAGCTTCGAGTGATCTTGAGCAGCAGACTTCAGTTGAGGATAATCTGTCACGATTTCAGTAGTACTGCTTGTCTGCTCTTGCTGAACTTTTTAGAGAATATCAGTGAGATGATTTTCTTTTTGCGATGAAGTGTTTCTCTCTGTTTGATTGGATGGTTCAGCTAACCTCTTCATTCTTCATTTGGACGTATTTATAGACATCTTGATTTTTAACGGCAACTTGTCTATTTTTGGAAGAGATCCACATTCTGTTACCATTCCATATTCTGATTGTCATCTTTCCTATTTTGTTTAGCAACGGCTCTTTTATTCTGACGCTAATGGTGGCGGAGATATAGCAGGGTGCGCCGCTCTGTTGTACCTTTGTCAGAATAGGTTGTACTTGTTTTGTCTCGTTGCTTTGAGCTCTTGCTGGATGGTTAGTCCTATGCTGGCTTTCTTCGTTCAACTGGTCGTTCATTCTTCTGTAACCAGTAGATGTATTTGCTCAATATATGACTATCCAGTAGATGCTTGTCCAGTTGGTGTCCATCCAGTAGGTGTCCATCCGGTTGGTGTTCATCCGGTTGGTGTCCATCCGGTTGGTGTTCATCCGGTTGGTGTCCATCCGGTAGGTGTTTGTCCAGTTGATGTTTGTCACCCGGTAAGTCTTTGTCACCCGGTAAGTGTCCATCACCCGGTTGATGTTTGTCACCACCAGAACTTAGAAATGTTTTCCTAACAGACTCATACTGAAAGAGTTACAAATTTTATACTAATAGTGCTTTTTCTGAACTCTGCATGTGAGCGAAAATACACATGCAGATGAGCGAAAATACACATGCAGAGTGTTCTTCGGATTCCTGAGCATTGTTTCGTAGGAATTCCAAAACATGTCTAGAAATATGAATTTGAGTACTTTGAGTTGGCTGTAATTTGCCACTGGAATCACTCAATTTGGATTTGAAACGAAAAAGTTATAGTATTTTTACTAACACTGCTCAAGCTGGAAAACAGATTTTAAAATGTTACGTGTTTAGTGTTTAAACCACTTTTAGATGGAGGAACCAGCTTGACATCATTATAGATAAAATGTATTATGTTGAATTTTTGAACTTTGAACACTAGAATTGAGTCGTTTTGATGTCGTATGAAATTATAGTGATTTTTCTACGAAAATGGGTCAGCTGAAAATTTAAGAAAATCGCTAAGGATCAATACTTAGAAGTTGAATTTGATTCAATGCACTACTTGAACACTTAGTGTCATTTTGGAATTTATATGACCAGGTTAATAGATTCCGGGGTTGATTCGAGGAGTACTCGGTAGATTAGCTTTGGTCTGAGGAACGTAGAAATGAGTTTTATCATGACGTCTGACGAAGACGTGTAATGATGTTATTGTATGATTTTACATGTCATTAATTGATTTATATGATTTAATTGTCATTATTCTTATGTGACTATATGACATGTTGAGATACATTGAACTACATGATATGTGAATTACATGATATGTATTGCCTTTCACATGAGATTGCATGGCATTTTGAGTTGCATATGTCATATGATGCATAGATGATTCATAGGCATATCATATTGATCTATCCATTTCTTTGATATCCTTGATAATGACTGAGTGACTTAGTCTGTGTGTCGGGGACGTTAGGCACTGCGATGACATGTAGTTTAGGTAGCAACTGTATATCACACGAGTTGCTGCCGGACCTAGACACGAGGGATGACGAGCACAACACATGATGATTCTCCTAGCGCAATGTGTGTGCGCCATCTGCTCGAGCTTGATATTGATTGATGATACCTTCCTTCGGACTCCGATTTTGGTATCTTGATATTCGATTTATTATACACATTCATGCATCGCATTTATACATGGTATGCATTGCATGATACTGTCATTCTTGACATGATTTATTTATTTCTCGTACTGGGGTACTGACCCCCTTTGTGGGGGTTGTCATGTCTTTTGTTGTTCGGGCATGCCATGGTTTGCAGGAGGACATGGTGTTGATGCTGACGGTGACGCATCTAGAGATAACCGAGCTCCGTGATGGGCGAGCTCAGGTTATGCATGGTTTTTCATTTCCCATTGATATTACTCCACTTTTAAATAAAATAAATTTACTGGGGTATGTCCCGTGTATATTGTACTTGGGATATGATATTTTCAAGACTTTGTTGTGATGTTGAATAATGATTGATTTATTGTCGACAAATGAAAGGCATAATTGGAATTATATATATATTTTGGTATCAATACATATGTATCACTTAAAAGCGAAAAAATTTTAGGGTCATTTAATAAGAAATTTGAAATTGTTCTTCCGCTTTACGCAAATTAATCATTGTGTGATAATTAAACACCACATTAGGAATGGGCACTCACAGTAAAAGTCTTTCAATAGTTTTAATCATCACTTCTGATTCGTATTCATATCTGACTGAATGCATATATTTATATACCAACCTCTTGTAGTCAGGGTGAATAATGGTGCCATAATTTCAGCACAATAGTGATGGGGCCTAACTCGAGATTATAGACAGAATGTCAATTCTTGTGAGTTTTCAATTGCCTTGAAACATCGGCAATACTTTTCATACCACGTGAGGATACATTTCCGATCCTCTAGTTGACGTGTTTACATAATCACAGTCTCTTGAATCAGATGACAAAGCTAATACTGGAGCTATAGTCAAATGATGTTTCAGTTTATGGGTACTATTTTCATATTCATCTGAATAACTGAAACTTCTTGGTCAATTAGTAGTAGACTTGGCTATCTACGAGGATTACTCATGCAACGCCTGCAATGGCCTGCCAAGACCCAAGAAGCTTAAAATTCCTGCACACTGGCTGATCTGGGCCAAAATTATCACGGCCCCTCTTTTACTTGGATTAACTTATATCTTTCAAGCAGATATCTCAAGACCCAAAAATGTAACTCAATCCAACCAAAAATTACACTTGATTGTTTAGTATACAATCGAACTTCTTGAAGTGTCTAAAGATCTATTTACAAGTGTTCCTTGTGATCTTTCTTGGTTCTTAAATACACCAATATGTCATCAATGGATACAATGACAAATTTGTCCAAGAAGTTCTTTGAACACTCAAATCATAAATTCCATGAACACAGCTGATACTATCTTCAGACCACCCAAATATCTGGTCGTAAACTGTCTTAGGAATATCTTCCTTACTGACTCTTAAGCGGATTGAAGATTTCTCTTTTTTATAGACTGATACTCCTTGTAGTTGATCAAATAGATCATCGATTCTAGACAGCAGGTATTTCTTCGTGACAGTAACTCGATTCTGTTACATGTACTCTATACATGTCGTCATCGTACCATCTTTCTTCTACACAAAAGAACAAGTGCTCCACATGGTGACATACTCGAATGTATGTAACATTTACAAAGAAATTTCTGCAACTGCACTTTCAATTTCTTTGAATTCTGTTGATGCCATCTTGTACAGTGTTTTAGCAATTAGCGGCGTACCTAGCATCATTTCATTGTCGAAAACAATTTCCCTCTCTGGTGGGGAATCCCGAAATCTCATCTGACTAACACATTAGGAAGTTCTCTCTAATATCGAATTGTATGGTAATTGTGCTCTTCCTTTGTGATATCAATCGTATAATTCGTATATCCTTAATTTTCAAAGGATAAAAATCGAAGTATATTCATCATCGATACTAATGGTAATAGCCTGGCACACTCGACCATAGCAATTTTGGGTAAGACCATTATATGATCGAAACCGTACTGTATTCTTGACACAGTGTACATTATCTCAGTATTCTGTGCGAGTATCCAATCGGATTTGTCTGCTGCTAGCACCATAAAATTCATGGTCATGAACTCTCATCATACTGTATACCACAGTTAATGCAACATAACTCGTTTGAGTGAATCTATCAGCTGATGTGATAGTTGAAGTTTATTGTATCACATAAATTCGTTCAGTGCGATCAAAATTAAAACATATACTTGCGATCACACTTCCTGAAATATTTCTATCTTGATCCTTTGTCCAAGTGAACACCCTGGCTTGTTGAGGTTTTGGGAAAAAGTTGTGGAGTATTACTCCCACTCTGTGATTGACTGGACTACTTGTGGTTGGATCAAAACCGAGAGCCACTTTGAAAAAAAAAACACCTCCAGCAAAGAGTATCTGCTATTGTGGTCGTATCCATCCGTAACGGTAACTCTGAGATACTACTCTATCTTGACCAGAGTCTTACAAGACTTTCAAAACTCTGCACATTGATCAGTAGGTTGTCTTCATCCTCAATGATTCACAAGATCTAGCAACGACCCATAATCACTCCTAAAACCACTGGTTCCGGATGATTTAACATAATATCTTCTCAATCTTCATATGTTTCAATTAAAACCTTTGCGGTTTCTGAAATTGTTGCGGTATCTGCTGTTATTGATATACTATTGGAGCAACTATTGAATTGCTCCAAACATCAATATGCGACTTCTAAGATAACTGAGGAACAACTAAGTGTTTCCTCTCATCAACTCGATCCCAGTTTTCGATCTATCGGTAAATATTGACTCAAATTGGAGCCTCACTTGAAAGAATCTACGTTACGGTTCTTCCATAATACTCAGTACTGCACTAACAGATTCATCCTCCATAAAGTACACTTATCACTTCCGAGTTTTCTTCCCAGGTAGTCCTCCTTTTGTGAGAGACACAACCGCAAGGATCCAACTCTGGAATAGTGTGCGAAAAGAAAGATTCTACTTTATTGGATTCATTCGATAAAGTCCTATAACATATAGTTCAACAACTCCGCCCTTACCCCAGAGTCGATAAAATTTGGGTAGGCGCAATTTCAGGAAACAAGGCATAATGTTTCTCAATCTGATATTACAAATAGCTAAAGTTTCCAGAAGGAATTAAAGGAAACATATCTGGAAATGAAATATGACGATCTTCACGTACAAATTCTCGATTTATCAAGAGTCTTGCTCTATATTATCATCTCGGCATGTAGCGGAACTTGACGAACATTTCTGCATACATTCTCACCTTATCGGTCTCTAGTTCTCTAATGCAATCAACAAAAAGCACGGTTAATTACTTCGGTTTCATTTTACTTGACACAATGATTAAATCTAAACTTCATAGATAAAAATCTCAGATGTACATGCCATTCTCTTTTACAAGAGATAAGGATTAATTCTTCAATACAATCCCTTCTGGTCGTTCTCTAGTTCGAAATAGTGTTCTACAACACAAACGTTAATTTCTAATTTAATAAATGAAATTCCCAAAATATGGAAAATCGGTCATCACCGAATTACAATCCAATCCTCGATCTACAATGCTTACAAGTAAATCATCTACCGGTCAAAGCCTATATGTTCGCTACATGTATGAACTCTAATCATTTAACATGTAATCACAGTAGGCAAAAGCATATAAACGCACGTAGTCAATTACATGCACAAACATGTTTATTTGTGACTAGATACAGTGTCATAACTCTAGTTCGAGCATATCCTAGATTATGCTCTGATATCAACTGTGAGGGCCCGGTCCAAATCATACGTTTAATTATCACAATGATTCATTGTACATAAACAACGGAAGATTAGTTTCAAATTTCTGGTCAAGTGGCCTTAAATTTTTTTCATTTTTTACATATATAACGTTAATACTGAAATTATGTATTACCCATTCATATATATCATAGCATTCATCATTCAACATCAATAAAGTCTCAAAATACGGTAATATTTCAATGTAGACAATACTCGAGGCATTCCCCGGTGAAGAACCATAGTTTTAAAATATTTACTAAGACCTGGGACAAAAAACGTAAAATGTGAACCTGAGCTCACTCTCAAGGAGCTCAAGTATCCATCGATGTTTCCTCTCGAGCATCAGCAGTACATCCACATGTACCACCTTTAATGCCCATACAACAAAGACATGGCATCCCCCCGTGAAGGGGGTCAGAACCCAGTACGAGAAACATGTAAAATCACAATAGTATGACAAAGCATCATGCCATACTTGCCGTGCATGAATGCAATGCATAAACGAATGTTATGCATAAGGTGTACAATGAATCAAATCTCAAGATACCAATATCGGAGTCCAAAGAAGGTATCATCAACAATATCAAGCTCGAGCAGAGGGTGTCGACACACACATTGCGCTAGGAAAATCATCATGTGTTGTGCCCATCATCCCTCGTGTCTAGGTCCGGCGACAACGCATGTGACTACAGTTGCTACCTGAACTGCATGTCATCGTTGCGCCCATCGTCCCCATGACACTATAGATCTTATCAATATCAATTGGAATCAAAGGAACGGCAGGATCAATATGATATGTCCAATGTCCATGCATCAATGTATCATGTAATCTCATATGATGCAGTTCAATATATCATTTCATATCATGCAGTTCATATCATATAATCACATATACTACAATTCAACATGTCATATATCACATAGGAATCAAATAATGACAAGTAAATCATACCCTACATCACATGTCTTTATCAGGTATCGTGATAGAACCAATTTTTTATATACCTCCACAGAGTCAAACAAATATCGAGAATTTCCGTACTCCTCAAATTGACCTCGGGCTATAGTCACCTGACCAAATATCATTCAAATAGACCAAGACTAGCAACATCATTATTCTAAAGATCATGTTCCAAGCCTACTCTAAATTTCTTCAACATGCATCCATCATAATTCTTTCAAACTTAATCAAATGACATGTGCCCAATTTATCTTTAAAGCTAACCCAAAATATGACATTTCATATGTTTGACACTTCTCCAAATTCGTTCATTTACCTAAGACAAATTGTGTCTAAACATTATTTATGCAAAACAGGGAAAATTCTAACTTCCAGAATGACCACTTTTCATAGAAACTTCATAAATAATTCATACAACATCCAAATGACATGATTCTAGTGGGAGAATTTAGATAACGCAAAATCCTACAATACATCTTTTATGAGCTTGAAGCTAATTCGTTCATCTTGAGTTACATTCTTTGCAAAACGTAACAGCCTAAAAACTCGCATGCAATGTCTTTTTTCAGATTGAGCAGCATGTGGTAAAATTTGCATAACTTTTGCATATAAACTCCAAATTGAGTGAGGCCAATTCCAAATGCAAGCTAACACTGAATACTACAACCCTTATTAGGACATAAAACTTCAAATTCGTAGCCATTTATTCCCAGAAATTCAAAGAACACACTACATGTGACATGCATTCACATGTAGACTCGATTTGAGCACAGTATAGTAAAATCATAATAACTGTCTCATTTTAACTCCAAATTAGCTGCTTTCGGTGGCCATTAAAGCTAAGTTAAAATAATATAACTTTTATTAGGGACACTATCTTCAAATTCGAAGCTTATCTATGCTTAAAATTCGAAATTCTAGACACTATATACTCTGAAATCTGCAGAACATTTTTGACAGCAAGTTTTTACTACAATTCTTATGTAAAGACATCAAAATTCGACCCTTCATCCTGCATGCAAGTTAATAAAACTCAAGATTCATGTTATACCTCACTTTATCTTGAAGATTTGAAGCACAATCCAAGCCCTTGAGTCAACGAAGTTCTTTTCCCTTCCAAACTCTTCTTTCTTCCCTCAAGAATGCTCCAAACTCAAAAATTCTTGTTGGGTTCTTCTTCCCTAACCTTGTAGCTTCTAAATCCTCAATTGCATGTGGGTTTTGATCACTTTTGAAGGATTAAATTGAAGCAAAATGAGGAAAAAAATTCGAGATCCATGGAGGAAGAAGGAAGAGAGATGATGTGATATGGGAAAGAGAGAGATGGTTTTTAAGTGCATGGTGGAGATTTTTGTGTGTTTTATATTCCATGTGCTAGGAGATTAATTAAATAGTGATATGTGTTCTCCAAGTGCCATGTGATCATGCACATACACAAGCACTAAAAACATGTTCCAATAGTTGCTTGACTCATTGTAGTCTGGAACACCTTAATTCAAAGTCTGTACTTTCAAGTATCCGGGTTTGCTTAATCATCGTTAATCCGGATTAATTAGCATCAGGGCCTTACAGTTACCCATTCAAGGAGCAGATGCAGTCCTTGGTATTCAGTGGCTCAGCCATCTGGGTTCTATCACTGCTGATTTTTCTATCCCTAGCATGAGTTTCATCCACAATGGCAGCACCATCAACCTCCTTGGAGAGCCAACACTATCATACACTACCCCCTCCAAACTTCACCGAATGATACATACGGGCTCCATACTGTCCCCACGCCATCACCGATTAACCTAATCCACCTTCACCCTCACTCCTCGCCAACCCAAATCCCCCAAACCCGGAACTGCAACAATTACTTGACAATTATAGCAACATATTTCAAACTACAACCGAACTACCCCCATCAAGATCCAATGACCATCAGATCCATTTACTACCGGATTCGAGCCAGTAAATGTCAAGCCATATCGATATCCACACTAGCAAAAAGAGATAATGACCAAGTTGATAGCTGAAATGATGGCTGATGGTAATCAGGCCTAGTCGAAGCCCATTCTCTTCGTCAGTACTCTTGGTAAGGAAGAATGATGGAACTTGGAGATTTTGAGTTGATTATCGAGCACTCAATGCCATTACTGTCCATGACCGATTCCCAATTCCTACAGTCGATGAAATATTAGATGGATTAAAAGGAGCCACGATTTTCTCCAAAATCGACTTAAGATCCGGCTATCATCAGATTCGAGTCGCCGCACAAGATGTGACTAAGACAGCTTTTCGAACATGGGAGGGTCACTATGAATTCTTGGTGATGCCCTTCGGACTCACAAACGCACCCTCCACCTTTCAGGCTACCATGAATGATTTATTCAAGGCCTTTTTACGACGCTTTGTGTTGTCTTCTTTGACGACATTCTGATTTATAGTGCTACATGGGCTGACCATCTGGAACACTTAACACAAGTTCTATACTTACTTTCAACACATAAATATTTTGCCAAATCAACCAAATGTGTCTTTGAAGTTCCCCAAGTTCATTATCTTGGACACATCATATCTGGAAACGTAGTAAGCGTGGATACAGACAAGATACAAGCAAATCCTTGACTGGCCAATACCTACCAACGTGACAGCCTAGGCCTCACCGGATACTACCGTCGTTTTGTGAAAGGCTATACTGCAATTGCCTCTACCCTCTCCGAGTTATTGAGGTCAGGCCAATTTACATGGAGTGAACCAGCCACTGTCGCAGTCACAGCACTCAACGAGTATGATCAGGCTTCCAGTATTGGCCCTTCTTGATTTTTCCCAACCATTCGAGCTAACCACCGATGCTATTGGCATGGCTATTGGAGCTATTTTATCTCAAAGGGATCATCACTTGGCTTTCTATAGCAAGAAATTGCTACCAAGAATGCAGGTTGCCTCCACTTGTACCAGGGAGTTATATGCTATTACTGAAGCCGTAAAAAAATGGAGACATTACCTTCTTGGTAGGAGATTCATCATATACACCGATCAACGAAGCATCTGTCATATGCTCACACAAGTGATCCGGACACCGGAACAACAAAAATGGCTCACTAAAATCATTGGCTTTGATTATGAGATTCATTATAAGCCCGGAAAAGAAAACTTGGTGGCCGATGCATTATCAAGAGTCCACATGCCTACCAATGTGGCCATCACCGCGCGCACCTTGCCATGGATTGCTTCCCTCCGAGAATTTTTATCATCTACACCTACAGGCAATATAAAGACAGATCCGATTCATCACAACCACTTCCAAGTACATGATGGGATAGTATACTTCAAAAATCGGTTGTATATACCTATAGAAACCGAGCTTCACCCACAAATTCTTCCAGAATACCATGCTTCTCCCATCGGGGGCCATTCTAGAATCAAAGCCACCATTAGCCGAATCAATGCATCATTCTACTGGCCTTCGATGAGACAAACCATCAGAAACTTCATCACTACATGCCCAACATGCCAGCAACACAAACCTAATAATCATAAACCCTTTGGCCTACTACAACCCTTACATATCCCTACACATGTTTGGGAAGACATCACTATGGATTTTATCACACACCTGCCCAACTCCCTCGGCAAAACAGCTATTTGGGTGATCGTTGACCGACTCACAAAATTATCGCACTTTATTTCCCTTCCCACCAAATACGCAGCCGCTTACTTGGCCTCAATATTTCTCACAGATGGTTATAACCTCCATGAATTACCAAGATCCATTGTGACCGATAGAGATCCCCTGTTTTGAACAATTTTTGGCGCGAGCTGTTTCGCCAATTTGGTACGAAATTACACTACAGCAGTGCCTACCATCCACAATCAGATGGTCAGACGGAAGTAGTAAACCACTGCCTCCAAACTTACCTCAAATGCTTTGCTTGTGATGAACCCAGAAAGTGGTCAAGGTACTCCCTAGCTTAGCACTGGTATAACACCAGTTATCACTATGCCATACAAATGACCCATTTTGAAGCTCTCTATGGCCGGCCACCATTCCCCAACACTACATATATCCCAAGTTCCACTGGAATAGCTCCAATTGAGGACACCCTCACTAGCCGAGAGACAATAATTTCCAAACTCAAGGAGACACTGCAATCCACTAGGCAGCGGATGCAACATCAGGCCAACAAACATCGAGAAGACAGGAACTTTGAGCCATGGGAATGGGTTTATGTCAATTAAGAGATTATCGCCAACTTACACTTCATGCTCGTTTGCTCGCCGATATTATGGTCTGTTCAAGATCACCAACAGAATTGGGGCAGTGGCCTACGAACTTGAACTACCACCAACCAGCCGCATCCACCCTGTTTTTGATGTCTCCTTGCTCCACCCCTACCATGGTGAACCACCCACTGCTCCAGCCCAACTTCCACTGGTGGACACCGAAGACTACCTCTTCCTCAAACCACACAGTATATTAGCAGAAAGAACCGTCTGGAACAAAGGGGAACAATTCGAGAATTCCTTGTTCAGTGGGACTTTTTACCAGCTGAAGAAGCAACTTGGGAGATAGCAGAACTCATCGAGTCTTCATTTCCACAACTACTGAAGCAACCAACTGCCGACTCGGGCCTTCAGGACAAAGCCAATGCCAAGGAAGAAGGAATTGATGCGAGCCCAATACCATCAGATTCATTGACACAACCCATTAGAGATGCAAGGCCCAAGAGACAATCCCATATGCCATCCTGGACCCGAGACTATGAAATGTAATTGTTATTTGAATTGTTGGCTTAGTCTTATGTCAGTAAATAAATAATAGTAGTTGATAAGTAGTTGCTTAACTCTTAGGTAAATGGTCTGTTAATCTCCTAATTAGTAGCGTAGTAGACATAGTGGGCATTATAGAAATTGTTGTATATATTTGGTTACTGAATGAAGAAAAATGCAGGATACATTTTGCCAACAAACTCTCTTTCCTTAATCAACTTCTGAGGAGTACGGTTCCTCACTCGAATCAGGAACAACTAGGTATTTAAGCCTTAACACAATGAGTCATCAATCCACAGGTTATACAAGTTACACACACATATACGTTGAAATACACCTACACACCCATTCAGCAGCATACACAAATACGTTGAAATACGCCTACACTCACACACACACGCTGCAGCAGCAACTAAGTATGGAACTAGCAGCACTGAAATGGGACGTAGGGAAAAGGGCAGCAAGGTTTCGGCGAAATTACAACAGATTTTTGAACTCATTTCAGCAGGATTTCTCGAAAATCGAGCATAATTTTTGAACCAATACAACAAGGTTTCGAACCATAGGCTGATATACACATACAAGAACACATTGAAACACACACACTCCCATGTATTCCTTCAAATACTAACATACACTCCAATAGAGACTACCCATCAGTAAATTTTCGACCCAAAACCGTAGGATTTATGAAAATAACAGCAGGATTTCTCAAACCAATTAACAGTAATTTTTCGAGCTTCAAAACAGCATAATTTCGCCCAAAATGTACAAAACAATTGCCCAAAAAATAGAGTAAATTTCGAACCCAACAGGAAGCAAAATTTTCGACCAAAAAACGCAACAAAAAGCACGCAAAACAAGTAAGAATCGATTACAAGGACTAAATAAACTCCCTGCGCCTCAACAAAATTTCGACCAACATTTATCCCAAAAACCGTAGAATATCGAGCCGAAAAATCGAGCCAACAACACAATAAACCCAATGGGAATGAACAATAGAATCACACACACGATACCTTGAAAACATCGTGACTGAAATTGGCAGAAAAATCGTTTTAATCCCAAGACTAGTTTTATCACCACTCTCAAACTCAAATAGTCTTATTATTATTACTTAATAAGAATTCACTTGAATTAATTACACTATAAATTCAACAAGCAATTATTTATTTCAACTTCGATCCAAAATACGATGCTCAAGAATTTAATCGCATAAATTATTTTATAATTTATCACACTAATCAGATATTTAAATATAAATAATTGCAGGCATCACATTTTATTTCTTGCAAGTTCGAGCTTTAAGGGTATAATGCTTAGAAAATTCAAATTGAATCAAATTTAAGAGAGAACGCCTAGGAAAACAATTGTGGCATTCAATTTGCCATTTGTATTTTATGCGTACATATCTTACAAAACTTGAATACAAGATTTAATATCTTGCAAATTCAAGTCTTACGCGTAAAATGCTTAGACAACACAAATAGAATCAACTCATAATTTTTCATAGCAAAATTCATTTGCTTAATTTGTTTTCAACCTTATTCCCGTTGTGTTCAAACGCGTGTATACATTGTCTTTGCTTCGTAGCAAATAGCTATAACAATATACTGTGCAATAATCGATAGAGTAACACATTACTTTTGCACACCTCTAGTTTACAAAAACTTTTGATCATAAGCATCACTGTGAATCATGCCTAGAGATGTTGCGTTTCATTCATCAAATGGAATGACGGTTAGTTAAATTGTCCTCCATACAAGTCCACACTTATGTTTTTAAGTTAACATTCAAAGAGAGCAATAAATTTAACTTTACAAATTTGCATAGTAAATTATAATTTATATGATCAACCAATCATTCCATAAATCATAAACTCAATCAAATAAGTAACAACATAAATTTTATTGCTTCTAATATTGACGAATAACATTCATTACATTCAATTGGAAAATGATTCTTAATATAACATTTTTCCTCAAACACTAAGTTTGTTTAATACAATCCTTGTCAAATTCAAAATATTAATCAAGCGGTAAGCATGAGATCAGATAAACCTTATGACATGTTGTCTTCGTCAGTTATATTGGCTTGATCTTTTGACTTTCTTCGATTATTTTTTTTGTTGCCACAATCGTTGGCTAGATGGTTGGGCTTCCCATATCTATAGCACTTTCCCTTGAAATTTTTCGTCTTTCTACTTTTGGAGGCCATACGATCAAACTTTCGCTTCGTTCAAGTACATTGTTCAACCAAGTTAGCCCCCTTCTTCCATTTGGTGGCTACCCATCTTCTTCTCGGACGTCTTGTTATCCTCCTCGAGTCTCAACCAAACCACAAGGTCTTCAATACTCGTCTCTTTACGCTTGTGTTTAAGATAATTCTTGAAGTCTTCCACATAGGAGGCAATTTATCAATCATTGTGGCCACTTGGAATGAATCACTTAGAATCATTCCCTCCGCATAGATATCGCTCATGATCACTTGTAGTTCTTGCATTTGTGCCATCACAGGCTTGGTATCAACCATTTCCAAATCCAGGAACTGTCCAACAATGAATTTCTTCATACCGGCATTCTCGGCATTCTCGGATTTGTATTTCTTTTCCAAAGATTCCCACAATTCGTTTGCGGTTTTCACAAGACAATAAACATTGCAAAGTTTATTATCTAGTCCGTTTAGAATATAGTTATTATATAGGAAATCACTTTGTTTCCAAGTATCAACTGAAGCCCTCTTTTGGGACTTGGTTTCATCTTCTTCAACCGTAGGAGCATCCTCGTCAAGACCCTTGCCAAACTTAATGTGGTCAAGTAGAACATCATCTTTTGAAGTTATTTCCATTGAACTTCTCAGACATTTCTCCGTGATGTATGGATGTTGTTGCACACGAAAAATCCATTTTTACAAATATCGTTTCAAAATTGTGGAAATATTTGTATCGGTGTGTATCTTTGGGATATAAGCAAGCAAATTAATAACGGCTCAATATGATGAATGTTGAGGCGACATATTTAATCTACATCCTTAAAACGATATTGCCCCGCTACGAGTCTAACGGTTTAGCGGCAATCTTTTTTCAAGATACAACGGCTATGATTCGTGATTGAAACACTTCAAATCAATAATCCTTAAACCATAAAGTTTTAAATGCACTCAAACAAGAACAAGGGATGAACAAGATGAATATGCAGAAATTTGCTTTGATCTTGTGTTTTAATCTCTTCAAAAGTGTGTTTAATACTCAACGGAGTTGTTCTATATATAGTGCATCATTAGATGCTACGAAAATACACCTCTTGGATGCATTTTTCATGAAAAAATGCATCAATACGCCAAAGGGTACACAACCCTTCACAAAAACCGATTTTTGGACTTCCAGGCAGAGCACACAGCGCATAAGCGCGGCGCATGCGCCTATGTGCAACATAATCTGCGTGGAATTTATTTACATCCATGTAGAGTGGCGCTTAGATGTCACCCATACTGCCCGAGTTTTTCCCGGGAAGTTTCAGTGCCTTGTTTATGTTTTTTTTTTTTTTTGTTTTATTGTTATATTTTTACATGCTTAATTTCAATTCATTTAGCATATTTTTCAAAAATTTATAAATTCATTGTGTTTTACCTATAGTCCCTAATAAAAAATGTATTCAATGTTCGACTTCAAGAATCAAGTAAATTGTATTAATTACCTAATTATGGATAATTGTATATTTTGTCAGTTTTTTCAAATTTGGGGGTTTTAATGGTGTAGTCAAATGCTAGTTTTGGGTTTTGTTGGTGAATTGTTGGGTTTTTTCCATAGACTTGCATGAGTATGGCTTACGGGATTTTATGTTTAAAGTTCTTAGATAATCTTCTTGGTTTTATTTGTTTAATTGTTTCATTACTCCTACATAATCTCGTAAAAGTTAATTGGGGACTAATTAATTTTGATTGAGGATTGCAATTTCAGGGTAATATAATCGAGGATTAATTTGTTTAAGATTCTTGACTAATCAATTTAATATAGGAGATATTGTTTATCAATTTTTTTCACGTGACTTCGACCTTAATCCATGTAGTATATATTGTGCACGTTAATTATTATCTATATGTTTTTAAGAGATGTAAATTAAAAAAAATAAAACAATAGAATATATTTTTTTATAAAATGTAGGTATTAAAGGAAAGAATATTGCATTCAAGATATCATAATAAACCAATGGAAAGTTTATTATACTGAAACATAGCATTACTAAAATTATTTGATTATATTTAAACAATCTTTTATCATAAGTTACACATTAAGTTTTTACCAATAATTCTTTTCATATAAAAATTTATGTTTTAAGTCGTGATCCTTGAAATGGTATCAGAGCATAGGTTTATTTTGGAAATATTAAAATAATATTTTGATATTATCCGTTAAAGGATTAGACAATTCAAGATAAATATGGATCCGAACGAATGTTCGAAATGCCACTCATGCATGTGGTACTTCCAAAAATTGGAAGAACTAAATCAGGAGCATCTGGTCGAAGATAAACGCTTCAACTAGAAATGGAAAATACTACGAGAAGTCGGTGCTAGCCCAACCAGCATACACCAATATCAACAACAAGAAAAGATAGCGAGGAACCTTTACAAGATGAACCTCAAACTTCAGTTCGAGTTATCCGATGCTCAGGATGAAGACCATCCAGAACACGATCACATGATTCTAGATCCAAACAATCCAACAGGATCCAGAACAAACGAGTAGGATGGGAGAACCAACCTTTCGAGAAATCGAGCCGGATACTTCTAAGATGTCCCAAGATCTTAGAGAGATCCAGAAGACAGTGCAGCGTTATGGATACTTACAATACCATGTCTCTACACAAATCCATCAGATTCAAACTCAGATGGAGATCATGATTAAACATCGATGAAAAAATTCTTGAAAACCTTCGAGATGTTCAAACCCGAGTCAAGGAGTTACAGTCACGACCAAGTTCTCCAGGAAGAAGAAAAGGAGGGTGGTTACCCCCATCTTAGGGAACAGAACCCATTTTACATCAAAACGGGAAAGAAGAGGAGGTCCGAAGGCTTTTGATGGAGATTGAAAATTGATTGCAGTCCTAAGAGGAGATCCAATACTTCCTACAAAGTAATGTAAAGAATCAATCTGGAAGATCTCCATGATCTCGCCGATTCGTTTGCGGGATTAAATCTCGTAGACTTCAAAACAAATCAAGTTGGAGTAAGGGGTGAAGTATATGTAAAAACAATCAGGTTCCACCATCACAAGAAAGTTTCGGGTCACATGATCCACCTGAAAGAGATCAATGCATGCCCCGTCAGAGAGAGTTTACCACCGGAGCAAACTTAGATCCCCCAGTTGGAACAAGGAGTTGTTCCCGCAGGCCAGACATACGGTAGCGTTTATCGCGTACGCCCAAATTAACTCTCTCAAGTTAATAACAGTTATGAATGCAGTAATATGAGTAGGGATCGATCCCACAGGGAAGTGAGTATTTTTGTGCTAACAAGAATCAAAATAGGGGGTTTTCTAAATTCTTTAACTCTAAATTAATTAAACTAAAGCAAGCAAATCACTAGTTTATCAAGATTAAAAAGTAATTCTTGATTTTTGGTCAACTTTACCTTTGGAAATGATTCACTTGATCATCAAATCACTTAAACATTTGAATTCATTCAATTATTCATCAATTGAAAACTTAATTCCTCCCTCACCTTAATCGTAGTCAAATAGAAAGCAGCATTCAATTCGACTCTTATCAAATCTTTAACCAAAACTACTGCTGTTAAGATTAAATCAATGATAGTTTCAAAACCAGTAAGTTTGATGAATCTAATAAAAAAAACTAGAGCCGTTAGAATTAACCATCCAATCGTTTTTCCTAAGAATTCAATAACACCAACAACGGGTAATTACCAATCTTAGTTACTTCTTAATTAGCATTGGATAGTGTATGTGATTACTAGGTGATCAATCTATCAATCAAACACCACAATCATAAGAATCATAATCTGAAAAACAAATTGAAATTGAATTAAAAATTCAACAATCAAACTAAAATTTTCACAAGTATTTTTATTCCAAAGGCAAGTATCCCTCAACCAAGAATTAAAGTGTTTAGCTACTCATAATTTGATCTAAAAACCAACGAAAATTGTATCTAAGCATCAAACAATCAATAGAAAAGAAAGTTACTAAAGTGAAGCACGATTCCGGCTTGTTGATTCCGTCTTCGTTCTTCGAGCGTTTTTCACAAAAATTGAAAGAAAAATTATTCTAAAAATTAAAACTATGTTCTTAGGTCTGAATCCTCTCTTCAAGAGGCTGATATCTTGAGTATATAGGCTTGGGGGCTGATGGAGTATGTTAGAATCCAAGTGGAAAGGAAAGAAATCAAGTCTCCAAACTTTCCAAAATACTTCAGCCGATCGATCGAGCAATTTCTTCCGATCGATCGCCAACTCTCGGTCTCTCTCTCGATCGAGCTCATCATTCCGATCGATCGAGCTCTCGCAAAATCTGTTGCTTAAATTTTCTGTCTCGGTCGATCGATCGAGCTCATTCTTTCGATCGATTGAGCACCTTGTGTAGGGTCTTCCAACCTTAACATCATCTTAAACACATATAATGGACTAAACATGCATTAATAACGTCTTGGGGTCCCGGTTGTAGTTTTGAGCTAATAAGATTTCAGGCCAACAATGAAATTTCAAAACTTAATTAATTACATTCTCAATAATGAATGATTAAAGCGGTAGAATTATACTACTCCTAGAGTAGAGACTATCCAAAAGTCCTGTATCCTATCTTCTTTCATGCTCCTTTTAGCTCACTGCCTCAACCCGACCCTTAGCCCGTCGGTCCAAAAGTGTACCTACAGGAACAACCCATCATGAGCATGTACATCGTTACTTAACATCATAAGGCAATGGCATATAAATAAATACATGAAAAATAATTGGTAACATATACTTCCTGGTTAATTTCATTAACACTCTTTGGTTGTCCCTGTTTCATAGCCATGCATATAATCATTAATTCTTGACATGAATGATTAAAATCATCGTCTTATAAATATCATCATCTTACAACATCATCATCATATAAGCATTATCATCTTATAAATATCATCATCTTATAACATCATCATCAAAGAAGCATCATCATCTTATAGCATCATCATCTTATAGCATCAACATCTTATAATATCATCATCTCATAACATCATCATCATATAAGCATCATCATCTTATAAGCATCATCATCTTATAGTATCATCATCTTATAGCATCATCATCTTATAACATCATCATATTATAACATCATCATCATATAAGCATCATAACAAAATATAACAGTAAATGTACGAAGTCTTGGTTAAGTAACTTGCTGGTTGTTCGTTAACTTCTTTTTGTTGACCCTGATTTACCTTCATGCATATGGGCATCTTACCCCGTGGCATCTTACCACACAATAACATCGTATGGCCTCTTACCATATGGACATCTTACCCCGTGGCATCTTACCACATAATAACATTGTATGGCCTCTTACCATATGGGCGTCTTACCCCGTGGCATCTTACCACATAATAACATTGTATGGCATCTTACCATATGGGCATCTCACCCCGTGGCATCTTACCACATAATAACATTGTATGGCATCTTACCATATGGGCATCTTACCCCGTGGCATCTTACCACATGATAACATCGTATGGCCTCTTACCATATGGGCATCTTACCCCGTGGCATCTTACCACATAATAACATCGTATGGCCTCTTACCATATGGGCATCTTACCCCGTGGCATCTTACCACATAATAACATTGTATGGCATCTTACCATATGGGCATCTTACCCCGTGGCATCTTACCACATGATAACATCGTATGGCCTCTTACCATATGAGCATCTTACCCCGTGGCATCTTACCACATAATAACATCGTATGGCCTCTTACCATATGGGCATCTTACCCCGTGGCATCTTACCACATGATAACATCGTATGGCCTCTTACCATATGGGCTTCTTACCCCGTGGCATCTTACCACATAATAACATCGTATGGCCTCTTACCATATGGGCATCTTACCCCGTGGCATCTTACCACATAATAACATTGTATGTCATCTTACCATATGGGCATCTTACCCCGTGGCATCTTACCACATAATAACATCGTATGGCCTCTTACCATATGGGCATCTTACCCCGTGGCATCTTACCACATAATAACATTGTATGGCATCTTACCATATGGGCATCTTACCCTTTTATAAACATCGTATAACATTATTATAAACTTACTTATCATATCATCTTCATAAACATCATCATCATAAACTTACTTATCACAATCATCATCATAAACTTACTTATCACAATCATCATCATAGTCATCATAAATACTTATGCAATCAATGCATAGTCATAGTTAGGAGTGTGTTACCGTCCGATGCCCGTACGCTTCTTACGTACCTTAATTCCAAAAGTGGAGAAATTGAAGAACTCTATCTTCTTGATGTTGTTGGCACCTGGGATGGTTCCACACAACCATACAAATCGATATTAGAAGCTAAACAATAGCCAAATACCAGAAATTCAACAAAAATCATCATTTTCCATGTTTTACACAGTGGCGATCGATCGCTACTTGAGGCGACCGATCGCCTCGCTCTTTTGCCTTGCGGCGATCGATCGCCTGCTACGTGAAATGGCTACTGGCCATCGGCGATCGATCGCCTCATTTCAGGCGATCGATCGCCACCTGCTGGTGCGCGATTTCTCGCCATTTTTGTGCATTTTCAAAGCTCAATCTCATACCATACAAACCCAAACTTTCCAACAACACCAACATCATCATAACTCACTAAAACCCACATAAACACTTCAAAAATCATACCCCAACAACATACAACACATACACAAAATAAACCCATATAAATCACTTCAAAATCATCCCATTTCAAATCCAAACTTCATAAAAACTTTATTAAGGGTTCCATACCTCTTGAAGACTCCAAATCTTGACAAGAATCACACAAACACAAGTTTTGTGGAACTTTCCTTCTCCTTCCTTGGAGGGTTTCGAAAATGGGGAATGGAAAGGGTTTTGGGAATGAATTGGGGATTTTAGAGGGAAAGGGTAAAGTGAGGGGAAAGAGGGTATAGTGGGGTATATGGGTTAATTAAATTGTACCCAAAAATTAACATGATGTATAAAATACCCCAACATGGTATTTTAAAAGCATTTTACAAAAAAATGCTACAAACTTCCCCTAAAATCATGCTTTCCTCATAATTGGTAATCAGTATAATTAAATCATGTTAACACTTCATTACCCATCACATAAATTAAATACCAACATAATTCATCATATAACCATCATTAAAGCCAACATTGCATATAATTAATTTCGGGGCATCACATTACTCCCCTACTTACAAGATTTCGTCCTCGAAATCGCATGCACTTACCCATAAAGAAACTAAACATAAATCATACCAGAAAATAGTTCCGGGTAATGCTGCACCATATGCCATTCCGTCTCCCACGTAGCCTCCTCGACACCCCGACGATCTCACTGAACCTTGACCATCGGTATAACTTTGCTTCGTAATCTGTGATCCTCACGATCCAGAATTCTGACCGGTCATTCTACGTAGGATACATCTGAATCTAACTGTACTTCGGTAGGCTGTAATACATGAGACGGGTCTGGCTCATACTTCTGTAACATAGAGACATGGAAAACATCATGAATCCCAGATAAAGATGGCGGTAGAGCCAAACGGTAAGCCAAAGTACCGATACGCTGCAATACTTCATATGGCCCAACATACCTCGGGGATAACTTCCCCCGCATACCAAAACGAACTACACCCCTGAAGGGTGAGATTTTTAAGAAGACCTTGTCTCCTACTTGGAATTCTAGCGGTCGTCGTCGCTTATTGGCATAGGCTGCTTGCCTATCCTGGGTCGCTTTCATCTTTTGGCGTACCAACTTAATCTTTTCTTCCATTACCTTAATCATATCCGGTCCTCCGACCACTTTACTAGTCAAGTCCTCCCAATACAGCGGTGACCTACATCGTCGTCCGTAAAGAGCTTCAAAAGGGGCCATTTGAATGCTCGCCTGATAGCTGTTATTATAGGAGAACTCCACCAATGGCACTGCATCCTGCCATGGAGTATCAAACTCCAAACACATACCCTCAACATATCTTCGAGCGTCTAAATGGTACGCTCTGTCTGGCCATCTGTCTGAGGGTGATATGATATACTCAGTCTCACCTCTGTGCCCAAAGCTGTCTGGAGACCCTCCCAGAAATGTGAAGTAAACCTTGGATCTCTATCAGACACAATCGAGACTGGAATTCCATGCAACCTCACCACATCCCGTACATATAATTGGGCCATCTTTAGATACGTGAAAGTCATACAGTAGGGGATGAAGTGAGCTACCTTCGTCAGCCTATCCACGATCACCCATATCGCATCAAATCCAGAGGCCGTTCTTGGCAAGTGGGTCACGAAGTCCATAGATATATGTTCTCACTTCCACTTAGGTACTTCCAAGCTCTTCAGTTCGCCACCAGGCCTCTGTCTTTCTGCCTTTACCTGCTGGCAGATCAAACATCTTTTAACAAAAGTGATCACATCACGCTTCATGCGTCTCCACCAGAATTGACCGCATAGGTCCTTATACATCCTCCTTCCTCCTGGGTGGATACTGAACCGACTACTGTGAGCTCGCTCCAAGATTCCTTTATGCAACTCCGGCGTATTTGGGACTACCCAGCGGTTGCCGAGTCTTAAGGAATCATCCTCAGCCACTCTAAACTTTGATGGCTGACCTTGAAGTACTAAAAACGACCACCTCTGAACCTCATCATCTGACCTCTGGGCTTTCCTAATAGCCTCAAATATGTCCGGCTCAGCCAATAAGGTCGACACTCGCACCGGCGACGTGTCCACATCAAAATCATAGCCCAAATGGCAACAAGAGGTCATCATAGCTGATAAATTCATGACATCCTCAGCAGTACTCTTCACTTTCCGACTTAAGGCGTCTGCTATCAAATTTGCTTTACCAGGATGGTACGCAATCTCACAGTCATAATCCTTGAGCAAATCCATCCACCTCCTTTGGCGCATATTCAATTCAGCCCGTGTGAACAAAACTTCAGGCTCTTATGGTCCGTGTAGATGGTAAACGACGTACCATGCAAATAATGCCTCCAAATCTTCAAGGCAAAAATAATGACTGCCAGCTCCAAATCATGGACTGGGTACCTAGCCTCATGTGGTTTCAACCGCCTCGATGCATAAGCCACCATATGCTTATCTTGCATCAACACACAGCCCAAACCTTGAAGTGATGTATTCGTGTACAAGGCAAACCTCTTATTCTCAAAAGGAATCACCAACATAGGTGCCGTAGTCAAACGACGCTTCAATTCTTGGAAGCTTTCCTCACAAGCTTCGGACTAATAGAACGGCACTCCTTTCGAGTCAGCTGTGTCAGGGGTCTGGCAATCCCTAAGGATCTGGAGTACTGTTCAGAAGTGCTTTACGTGTTCCTCTTCAGTTCGAGAGTAAATAAGCACATCGTCAATGAAAACTATGACGAACTGATCCAAACATGGTTGGAGCACCCTGTTCATCAGGCTCATAAAACAGCTGGGGCATCCGTCACCCCAAAAGGCATGACTAAGAATCCGTAGTGCCCATATCTAGTCCTGGAAGCTGTCTTCTGTACATCATCCTCTCGAACTCGAATCTGATGATACCCCGATCTCAGATCGATCTTACTGTAGAGCCTCGTACTCTGCAGCTGATCAAACAAATCATCAATCCCCGGAAGCGGATACTTATTCTTCACTATGGCTTTGTTCAGTTGTCTGAAATCGATGCACAACCGCATCGAACCATCTTTCTTTTTGACAAATAAGACTGGTGCACCCCAGGGCGATATGCTAGGGTGTATATAGCCCTTGTCAAGGAGCTCCTGCAACTGAACATTTAACTCCCCTAGCCCCGCTGGTGCCATCCTATACGGGGCACGAGAAATGGTAGACGTCCCTGGTAGTAACTTAATCCCAAATTCGACCTCTCTCGTCGGTGGGAATCCGGGAATCTCTTCCAGAAATGCATCAGGAAACACCGCCACTACGGGCACATCCTCAACCTTTAACTCTTTCCTCTTTTCAGTAATATCAACAGCATAGATGAGATATCCTTTATGGTCTCGTTCCAATAACTGTGCCATCTTGACAGCAGATATTAACGGAATCCTTGAACGGGAACCATCCCCAAAGAATGTCCATTGGACTCCCATATCAGACCTGAATCGGACAGTCCTTGTCTGCAGTCCACAACTGCCTGATACTTGTTCAGCACATCGATGCCCACAATGCATTCGAAGTCTGACATTTCCAGAACAATCAAGTCTGTCCTCGGCTCGTTACCCTCAAAATAAATGAGGCCGTCATAACCAATCTGATCAGTTATCAAACTTCTTCCAGCGGGTGTCGAGACTACAAGAGGCATGGGCGACGGAGAAGTGCATATGAAATCGCATTACTTACTTCAGCATTTGCTGCTATGCTGCAACACAAGGGTTAACAACAATACCCCAAAGCAGTTCATATAATACATCGTTAGAGAAATAAAACATGTTAGTACAACACCATATACTTCATATGCAACATATGCATAAAACATGTTTAAAAAGTAAGCATCTAGCCAACTTATTGCTAAGGCTACCCTTCACTCATTCCCGGGTTCTCTAACCTGGCTCTGATACCACTAATGTAGGGTCTTCCTACCTTAACATCATCTTAAACACATATAATGGACTAAACATGCATTAATAACGTCTTGGGGTCCTGGTTGTAGTTTTGAGCTAATAAGATTTCAGGCCAACAATGAAATTTCAAAACTTAACTAATTACATTCTCAATAATGAATGATTAAAGCGGTAGAATTATACTACTCCTAGAGTAGAGACTATCCAAAAGTCCGGTATCATATCTTCTTTCATGCTCCTTTTAGCTCACTGCCTCAACCCGACCCTTAGCCCTTCGGTCCAAAAGTGTACCTACAGGAACAACCCATCATGAGCATGTACATCGTTACTTAACATCATAAGGCAATGGCATATAAATAAATGCATGAAAAATAATTGGTAACATATACTTCCTGGTTAATTTCATTAACACTCTTTGGTTGTCCCTGTTTCATAGCCATGCATATAATCATTAATTCTTGACATGAATGATTAAAATCATCGTCTTATAAATATCATCATCTTACAACATCATCATCATATAAGCATTATCATCTTATAAATATCATCATCTTATAACATCATCATCAAAGAAGCATCATCATCTTATAGCATCATCATCTTATAGCATCATCATCTTATAATATCATCATCTCATAACATCATCATCATATAAGCATCATCATCTTATAAGCATCATCATCTTATAGTATCATCATCTTATAGCATCATCATCTTATAACTTCACCATCTTATAACATCATCATCTTATAACATCATCATCATATAAGCATCATAACAAAATATAACAGTAAATGTACGAAGTCTTGGTTAAGTAACTTGCTGGTTGTTCGTTAACTTCTTTTTGTTGACCCTGATTTACCTTCATGCATATGGGCATCTTACCCCGTGGCATCTTACCACACAATAACATCGTATGGCCTCTTACCATATGGGCATCTTACCCCGTGGCATCTTACCACATAATAACATCGTATGGCCTCTTACCATATGGGCATCTTACCCCGTGGCATCTTACCACATAATAACATTGTATGGCATCTTACCATATGGGCATCTTACCCCGTGGCATCTTACCACATGATAACATCGTATGGCCTCTTACCATATGGGCATCTTACCCCGTGGCATCTTACCACATAATAACATCGTATGGCCTCTTACCATATGGGCATCTTACCCCGTGGCATCTTACCACATAATAACATTGTATGGCATCTTACCATATGGGTATCTTACCCCGTGGCATCTTACCACATGATAACACCGTATGGCCTCTTACCATATGGGCATCTTACCCCGTGGCATCTTACCACATGATAACATCGTATGGCCTCTTACCATATGGGCATCTTACCCCGTGGCATCTTACCACATAATAACATCGTATGGCCTCTTACCATATGGGCATCTTACCCCGTGGCATCTTACCACATAATAACATTGTATGGCATCTTACCATATGGGCATCTTACCCCGTGGCATCTTACCACATAATAACATCGTATGGCCTCTTACCATATGGGCATCTTACCCCGTGGCATCTTACCACATAATAACATTGTATGGCATCTTACCATATGGGCATCTTACCCTTTTATAAACATCGTATAACATTATTATAAACTTACTTATCATATCATCTTCATAAACATCATCATCATAAACTTACTTATCACAATCATCATCATAAACTTACTTATCACATCATCATCATAGTCATCATAAATACTTATGCAATCAATGCATAGTCATAGTTAGGAGTGTGTTACCGTCCGATGCCCATACGCTTCTTACGTACCTTAATTCCAAAAGTGGAGAAATTGAAGAACTCTATCTTCTTGATGTTGTTGGCACCTGGGATGGTTCCACACAACCATACAAATCGATATTAGAAGCTAAACAATAGCCAAATACCAGAAATTCAACAAAAATCATCATTTTCCATGTTTTACACAGTGGCGATCGATCGCTACTTGAGGCGATCGACGATCGATCGCTACTTGAGGCGATCGACGATCGATCGCTACTTGAGGCGATCGATCGCCTCGCTCTTTTGCCTTGCGGCGATCGATCGCTTAATTTTAGGTGATCGATCGCCTGCTACGTGAAATGGCTACTGGCCATCGGCGATCGATCGCCTCATTTCAGGCGATCGATCGCCACCTGCTGGTGCGCGATTTCTCGCCATTTTTGTGCATTTTCAAAGCTCAATCTCATACCATACAAACCCAAACTTTCCAACAACACCAACATCATCATAACTCACTAAAACCCACATAAACACTTCAAAAATCATACCCCAACAACATACAACACATACACAAAATAAACCCATATAAATCACTTCAAAATCATCCCATTTCAAATCCAAACTTCATAAAAACTTTAGGAAGAGTTCCATACCTCTTGAAGACTCCAAATCTTGACAAGAATCACACAAACACAAGTTTTGTGGAACTTTCCTTCTCCTTCCTTGGAGGGTTTCAAAAATGGGGAATGGAAAGGGTTTTGGGAATGAATTGGGGATTTTAGAGAGAAAGGGTAAAGTGAGGGGAAAGAGGGTATAGTGGGGTATATGGGTTAATTAAATTGTACCCAAAAATTAACATGATGTATAAAATACCCCAACATGGTATTTTAAAAGCATTTTACAAAAAATGCTACAAACTTCCCCTAAAATCATGCTTTCCTCATAATTGGTAATCAGTATAATTAAATCATGTTAACACTTCATTACCATCACATAAATTAATTACCAACATAATTCATCATATAACCATCATTAAAGCCAACATTGCATATAATTAATTTCGGGGCATCACACCTTGTATAACTTTTATGCATTTTTCTTGGTCTACTTTGATCCCTTGTCAGCTCCAATGCATTTCTTGATCTTTATTCGCCCTAGTTAGCTCGATTTCTTCGATTCCACCTACAATTACACAAATATACGATTAGGTAGCATATGTATCAAATTATCCATCGAAATCGTAAACAATTAAACTCAATAGATGTGTTTATTTCTAGTCACGTCAACATACATCAAGAGCCTTACGAGAATCTCAGTTAGACGGTACATCAACACAACATTGATATTTTGGATTTCAAAAATCGAGAAGTTCTTATTGATTAATGGGCTTCAGCAATGAGAATCGTAGCAAGAACGCTTGATCTAAACAAAGAAGGAATAATATTACTCCTTAATATGTGTCTTGAAGGATCAGTCAAAATTGTCCGGGAACTCACTGACCCAGGTACCAAGGAAGAAGTTTTAGCTGGAGAGTCCCTAAAGACAATTGTGGACAAGATGGCCAAACTCTTTAAAATATGTTTCATTTGAGTTGGTTACTTAGAAGGAATAGAACAAGAGAAGGCGCAAAAATATAGACAAGCTATATATAGCCTGGAACTACATGATATCTGTTATGTAGACGAGTAGAGATGGAAGGCAAAGATAACAGAAAAATATGCAGCCGAGCTGTTCTTTGCCAAAATTTCGAGTCCATGGAGAGAATTGCTTATCCACGAATATACACCACAAGAAACAGAAACGGTGGCCAAGAGAATGTCATTTCTTAAAGTGAAGCTTGTGGAGTGGTGTTATCAAGCGAAACTCCAAAAGAACTACAAGAAGCTAAGAGGAATCAACAAAACAACTCATCTTTGTTGTAGGGGGAATGATATCCCTACAATCATCGGAAACTACCCCCAACAGAGGAATATGAAAAGGCACAGAAATCATCCATATGCCCGAGGAAGTAGTTCGAGAAGAGTTAGGTCTTCATGGAGACCTAGAAAGTTCTGGTCAGAGCAAAAAGCCCAAAATTACATGGCAGGGCAAAGATCAGGGCCAACAAGGAGTAGAACCACGTCAACAGGTTCTAATCAAGCAAGTACCAGTAGAGCACCAACCAGGAGAACTTTCAGACGTACTCATACTAGAGCAAATGAAAGTTTTAAAGATTGTAACTGCTGGACGTGCGGAGCAAGATGACATATCTCTACAGATTGTCCAGAGAACCAAACCGATGAGTAAAACAGTTCGAGCATACCAAGGAGTTCGAAGATGCTGTTTATTTCCAGGATTTGGTGCAGGTATCAATTTGAGGATATCCCCTCATATGAAAGCATCTAAGAAATGGAGGTGAATCCAGTTCAGAATCAGAGTGAGGGAGAGTTCTTTCAACACATGATCAGAGAAGAGTCGTCGGGATTTTTCTCTCATATCACCGTTTCTTATAAAACTCTTACGAGGATCATGAAAGAAGAGCCAAAGCTTCAGATGTATGATGGATTTACAATTGGAGCAATGGAAAAAGCCATGGATATGATTGGTTTCTGAAGTATGAAGCATCTTATTATCCATAAGGTGACAAGAGGTGAATTTGTGATCCCAGTGGAATTCATGGGAAACCAAATTGAGATGCAGTTAACTACAGAGAAATCCATGAGATTAAGAAGTGAAAAGAGAAGTTGTTAGCACACTCTCATGGATTCATATCGGAGCCATTAGAGTTATTATAAAAGCAACTTTCAAAGAATGAATTGATTCGCCACTCAACATGGCAATCTTTGACAAAAGAATCTCAAACCTCAAAGACTCTTGTTTGAGAGCTGTTACAGGAAATTTGTATGCCGGAAAGATTGCCTTCAACATCTACCCCAGAATCGCATACAATTTGGGAGATCGAGATTTCAACAAAGTTCTTACTCTTCATCAAGACCAACCTGTTTTGAACAGAAGAATGAGTCTTATGATCGAACCAAGCAGAATGTCTTCTCAACAAGATAGGTTAATCAGAAACTATCCTTGAGAAAAAAGGCAGTCTCAAGCAGGATTCAGAAAATCCCATATATCTTCATAACAAAGGGAATTCTAAAGTGTCCAGAAGGATGGCGAGAAGTTGAAATAATCTTTGACATTACGGAAAAGGATAACATTTTTCTTTGTGATGTCTTATATTATTTACGACAACATACAATTGGCAGATCAAGGAAACCACAAAATTGGTGAAATTGATCTCACAATTGATGGGTCAGCAGGAAGAACCCCAGAACAACTTATTCTTGGGATAGAGTTTCTCAAGGAACACAAAACATTGGAAAAGATTATAGGATGGAATGGAATTCACGGTGGAAGGGAAAAGATACAGAATCCGATGACCACCAGTCCGTTCTTATTATACATCTCGGTCGGAATGTTATACGAGAAATATCGACCAGAATATTTTACAGCTTATATTGATTCAGGAGCTGGAATATACACTGCCAAACGCGACATCTTCCCTAAAGAAGTAGGTGAGAAATTACCAGCCATTATCGGAAGAGACTTTTCTAAGCGGATTCTTATTATTAATGAAGGAGTCAAGTCAGCAGAGATAATAGGTGGTACCCTTGGTACAAAGTCAAGACTCCGTCTACCTATTTCCATGATACAAGAGCTGATATACAATTTCCTGCAGACATTCAGGCGGTTCACACAGGAGAATGAGACAAGAAGAATTATTTTCACAACCCTTTGTGATCATAAGATCATTGTCCAGAGACTAAGGGAAGCATTTCACGGGAAATTTCCCATTAGTTTTCGCAACAAACATGGTGATGAAGGAAAACTTCAACACCCAAATATGAAGGATCAACAGAATTTTGGCGAAGCGGTTCTTCAACTTAGACAACAAGGAACTGGTTGATAAGTGTCATTTTTACACTTATTTAGATGCGGTTTTCTAATGGTTTTCGTGTTTATTCTTGAATTATTTTACGGTTTTTGGTATATATTTCTTTATTTCAGGAATCATTGTTGAAATGCATAAAAGTAGAGGAAATGAGCCAAAAATGATGAAAAATGACCAAACCGAGCGAACGCGTCAAAGCCGGGAAAGGAAGAAAAAATCAAAAGAAAATAAAAAAAAATAAAAAGGGGCCGATCGATCGAGCCATCAATCTCGATCGATCGGTGGTGGCAGAATTTTGGCGATCGATCGAGCAGTCAGTCTCGATCGATCGGCCGGAGGTGTTTTCTGAAAAATAAATTCCTTATAGAGTTTGGGTCCAACAAGGAAGTCCATGATTCATATCCTTCTATATATTTGGACGAATACCACAACCAAAATCATACTTTTAAACCTAGGAATAGCCTCCACTCCTCCATACTCCATATCACATTCATCCACCATCACCTCTTCATCCTAGGAATTGGAACAAGCCAACAAGAGAATCGAGGAGCACGATCGAGAAAGAAGCGAGGAAGGATCGAGAATCAACGAAGGAGTCGACTTGGGAGTTTTCTTTTACTTTTCTATTATTGTTTTACATGAATAATTGGATTTGTTGTGTTTTTGATGATTGAGAAATATCAATAACATAGTTTGTCCTATTGATTTTGAGATTGAATTCATATATCTTCTATGTGCATGGTTTGTTGTTCTTCATGCTTTTGAAGGATTGTTCCCCTTTGAATGATATTTTATTATAATTGAGATCGAGAAATAAAATTATAATACGATATAATAATTCATGATGTGTGTTAAAGATTTAGATCGGGAGATAAAATCACACACGAGTGATAGCTTTGGGTTGTTTAATCTAAAGTTAGTGGTTTTCATAAAGCGCATTCAATATTAAATTGTTAATTAAGTGAACGAGAGTTACTTGTTGCAATTTGATGTTAGACTTAATATAGCTCGAGAGAGTATATTGAATAAATTCGGAAAACCCGTCACCTTAGAGATGTATGGAGAAAAGAATTGTAAGAGTTGGGTTAGGTGAATCATAGTCTTGATAATTCTTTCTTGTGGACTTTTCTCGTGATCGTCGATTATTTTGGTTGGGTTATAGTAGCTTAATTTAGTTTAGTTAATTATTAATTAATTATCGTAGGTTAAATATAGTTAAAAGAAATCTTATTTGGTACTTTCTTGTTAGTCCCTGTGGGTTCGACAATCCGTATTCTTCATATCTATACTAAAACTTGACACCGTGCACTTGCGGTCTAAAATCGCTAGATTGGAATTAATTGTTTAAAATAAAAGTGATCACTGGTCAAAAGCGGAAAATAACTTTTGATGGAGTGAATATTATGTCATTCATAGAACAAAATGAAGAGGTGGATGAAGAAATCTCATCTAGACACCCTATTGTTACTGAAGAAGATAGTACATGACGAGGTTCTGCAACCTGAAGCTACCCTCGAAGAGAGATTCAAAGGAGCTATAACGAGGATCCTCTGACATTGTGGGATAGAAACGAACTTAAAGCATCTTTAAATGTGAAGGCTAGAAAAGAATATGTGTTCGTAAGGTGACAATCCCTATGAACCAGGAAGATCGGAAAGATATGGAGATGATACTTAAGGAACATCTTGACCTTAAGTTAATCTCAGCAGGTGTTTCTCCCTACAGTAGTTCAGGATTTCTGGTTCGGAATCACGGAGAAGTTAAACAAGGAAAGCCAATATTAGTAATCAACTATAAAGGGATCAACGATATTGGAATTTGATAGATATTTTATTCCAAGCAGAGAACATTTGGTAAATAGCATAAAAAATGCCAAAGTGTTTTCTAAGTTCGACTGCAAGTCTGGGTTTTACCAGTTTAAGATGGAGGAAGCTAGCAGAAAGTTTATAGCATTCTCCACACCGCAGGGCACTATATCTGGAATGTTATGCCAATGGGATTTGCATGCCTCAGATATATCAAAGGAAGATGGATAATCTTTTCAATGATTACTTCAACTTCATGTTCGTATATATTGACGACATCATCATTGCGTCAAGAAACATGAAAGAGCAACTTAAACATTTGGAAATCTTATTAGATGTTTGTTACAAAGAGGATTAGTGCTCTCCGAAAGGAAGGCAGTGTTTGCCACAAGACAGATCGAGTTCCTTGGAATTGAGATTGATGAATCTGGAATCATCTTGCAGAATCATATTGTTGAGAAAGTGCAAGGATATCCGGATTATTAAAGGATTTAATAAAACTTCAGAGTTTTATGGGAGTTGTTAATTTTACTGGAATGTTCATCAACAACCTAGCAAGCCAATAGAAGGTGTTCAGTCCACTACTCTAGAAAGATGTTAAGTTCGAGTGGAATGAAGATCATAGATGGAGAAGTGTCATGCAGATATTGCAGCGGGCTATTTAACAGCAATTTATCAGATGGCACATCAACAAGAAAGTGTTCTTTGCAGTTCTAAAGGCTTTTAATAAATGGCCACTATTTTTTCTTGCAAAGAAATTTATCTTGAAATAGATAATACAAGTGTTATCTTTTCTGAAAAATAAAATTGAATCAAAACCAAAAAATGCTAGACTTTTAAGATGGCGAGCTGAATGTCAATATTATGATTATGATATTGTCATTGTGAAATCTGATAAAAATGTTCTTGCAGATTTCTTGACACGAGATGGAGAGACACGTTGCTAGCGATACCCTCAAACGAGTTAGGATCTCGGGGAAAACCTGGAGATCCTTGAACGAGATTTTGGGACTCTTTGTCTCAATGGTGAGGTCGTAGAATGACTACAACAGGCAAATCGGGACCTAGTTATTGGGCATATACGAGTTTGTCTTCAGGACCAAGAACGCTTGTTCAAAGTCTTAAAGGGGTCTATCCTCCAGGTCGCATCTCCAACGGTGCTAAAAGGAGTATTTAGAGAACATGGCTCATCTAACCCGAAGGAAAGGGATTCACACATACCTGTCACAGGTGCTGCAAATGATGCATTCATTGAGGATGTACAAATTGTAGCGAATTTTGAGGGTCAGGTGTCATCACAATCCGAAACTTCAAGTCAATCCAACACCTTTGGGGTAAAAGAGTGAGAGTTGAACCTTAGGCCACAGACAGACACTTTTAGGGTTCAAATTAACAAGGATTTAGTTTCTTCTCTTATGCAGGATTACCAACGCACTTGGGAGAAACTGATAACTAGACGGGGTATCAACACAGAAAAAATAATTGTTGATATCTCTGGAAAATACACGAGGGTTTGGATCAAACCAGGCAGCCATCCAAATGATACAAGAATGGTATAATTTCGGAGCTCTTGCTTCGGTTTATACTGTTGCGCCAGCCTTCTCTGAAATCTCCAAACTATCCAAATGTATTAGAGAAGTTGTCCACTAGACATGGTCGAATAATTCACATTTGACCA
Organism: Haberlea rhodopensis; assembly: GCA_907163345.1. Classification (NCBI taxonomy): domain Eukaryota; kingdom Viridiplantae; phylum Streptophyta; class Magnoliopsida; order Lamiales; family Gesneriaceae; genus Haberlea; species Haberlea rhodopensis. The sequence goes on from CAJQUN010000057.1 coordinate 114,942, forward strand.
GAAGAGAAGTACTGGAGTTATATTTTATCAGTGCAGCTCCTGAACCAGTAAAGAAAGGCTTCATGGAAGCTTTTCATTTCATCAAGCTCAAACGACCAGACAGTAACGCCTTGAAATACATCAAGACCGCGTTACCAGATGACGCACTAGTATTAGTTGGAGCAATAATAGAAAACGAAGCTTCAACTAGACTAGCATGGGGACTTTGGGTCAGTCTAACCGAGATGGACAAAGTCAAATTTCCATTCAAGTTCTTCCAAAATTCAACCAATGGAACATTCTTGCTAAATTCTATAACAGGAACTACTACAGGATTTGTCGAAGAACTCTTCGAAACAAAGAGGAGAATTCTTTACGAAAACAAGATTCCGACGAGCAAAGAAACTTAGCGAAAGTTATGCAACATGGCACACATCGGTCGATGGAAAGATCGAGTTTGCCAGGCGTGCCCAGAACAGAAAGAACCAGAGTTCGGGAAAGGGTTCCAGCCCAAGCCTGATCGACAGAAAGTAAGAAAATACAAAAGACCTGCTGACAAGAGGACGCGTTTTCCTAAAGCTTGGGGACCACAAAAACCAATAATGTAAAGATTTCCCGACAAAGGAAAAGGCGCGGACCATTAAACGCACTCAGATCAAATAAGGGACCACTCACAATAAAAACTATGGCGTACTAAGCCAAAAAGCATCAACACTCACGAGAAAGTTGGTACACTAGACAAAGAGGCCAGACCACGATATAAAGGTGCACTCACGGGCGCACTTAACATTCAACAAGAGTTTGGAATCCGCATTTGAGGTCCAAATTCATGCCTATATAATGTCAGGCATTGAGGAAGCTAAAGACATCCGAAATTCTCCATAGTTTTCTCACAAATAAATATTGTAGTCTCCAACATGTAAACTTATCATCTTTCATAGCTTGGTAATTTTCTTTTCTTTCTATGTAATATTTCAGTTTTTCAATGTGTTTCTAGTCCAGCCTCATTATATGAGAGGTTAAACAAGTTTGTCTCCTCCCAGAAGAATATGTATTAATGTAATAAATGTTATAAATATTTTCAGAATAAAAGAAAGGCTGTTGCCCATCTATCTTTCAGATTTCTTTAAAAAAAAATTATATCTGGTTATACTCTACGCCCTAAGGTAGGAAATGAATTAGGGATGTGCTGCCTACTGTTGAAGGCCACATTGCAGAACCATCGGTTGCGGTCGTGTGGTTGATGGTGAGGAGCCATTGTAAAACCTGGTGGGATACTCGACGGTGGTTCGGTCAAAAAGGCATATACTGGTTTGTCAAATTTTATTATAATACGGAAGCGAGATGAGCCTATTATGATTTTAAGCAATGTTATTAAATAAGGATATAATGGTATGAAAAATAAAGAAATGGAGAATAAGACAAAAATAGGAGCTATCTTAAATTTATTTTAAGTAGGGAGGAATCTTAAAGTTGAAAGTAGGTATAGGGATTTTAGTGTAAGTTGCTCATATTTTGTTTTGGTTTTTGATTTTTTTAAATAATATGCCCTTCTTGTTGATAAAAAAACATAATACCTAGAATGAAAACACTAAAATCTGAAAAGATCAATATAAACGCAATGTTGACGGTCCCAAAAAGTAGGAGAATGTTTACAAAAACAAAAAACAATGTCATTTAAAAAAAAAATTGAAATTACATAAGTTATCAACCAAATTATCCGTTATTATATAATGTCAAGTACAACAGTACTCAGCTCATCGGCCTAGCTCAACTGATAAGAGTTCACCTCCACTTTAGAGAAACTCGAGTTCGAGTCCCACAGTGTGCGAAAAAATATTTAGCCCCCCCCCCTTTAAAAAAAAATTACAACAAATTAAATCAAAAGATTTAATTTCAATCAACGCACTTGAATTTAATCACAATTTAAGTTTTAAAAACAAATCTTCCATGTCTTCTATTCATCATCTTTCATTTATTATTTATTTGATAGAAAGAATTATTGGTTCCTTTTGGTGCTACGGATGGTTGAACATAGTCAATAAAAAATAACGCTTTTTTTTTTTTTTTATCAACATGTTGGATCCTTGTTACCAGCTTTGCAGAAGTAAAAAGATCGAATCAAATCAAATCAAATAAAATTATTTTGAATTCTGTGTGTTATAGGAAGCAGTTATGCTCATATAACTATGTAATCAAAGAATTATGCAAAAATGATGGCGAAGGGCATTCATATTAGCCTGGTTAAGATAAAAGAGAACTCAATTTCAGGCAAGTTACTATGTTTTCTATACGATCTAAACATGTTTTGTTAGATCAAATGCGGAATAAATGGAATAAATTCATACATCCAGCAATTGCTCTTTTTGCACAATAAATGCTTTGATTTTCTGTTTTTGGTTCTTCTAAACCTTCACAATATCCTTTAGATGGTGTATTTTGTTACTTAATAAGATTGTAGACATATGGGCCAAAATACATGGTATTTATAGGCCTTAACCATCATAGATCATCTTCATATAGTATGCATGGGGAGATGAAATGAAGTAACTTTTATGTGGAATTAAATGGACCACTAAATGAACCATTAAATAAAGTGAGTACTAACATTCTCCCACTTAGTTCATATATTTCATCATTCACCACAGTAAGAAACAAAAATACATGAAGCATGGCGATATGTTCTCTAAATATGAGTATTATCTTCCATATATTACAATGCATCATGCCTCTCAAATACCATCCCATATTACTTAATGATAAACCATATGTTTATTCAAGGTTCAAACATCAATGATATTTCACAAAATAATATGAGACAATATCACAAACAGAGTTTCACAAACAATTGTTCTTACAACGAAAATAGCATAAATGAACCAAGTCCGATTCTTTCCACATGATCCTTAAATTTAGTGGTGGCATGCCTTTTGTCAAAGGATCGGCAATCATTAACTCAGTATTAACGTGTTCAATAACCATTATTTTTTATCTTTAACATGTTCTCTTATGCCAGATATTTGATGTCAATATGCTTGCTTCGACTACCACTTTATTATTCTTAGCCCTAAAAACTGCAACCAAATTATCACAATACATTTTCAAAGGCATAAAGATCGAATCAATGACTCTAAGTCCAGAAATGAAACTCTTCATCCATACTCAATGAGGTGTAGCCTCAAAACAAAGATACGAACTCAGCATCCATGGTGGAAGTAGCAGTCAAGGTCTGATTTGCGCTTCTCCAAGATAGAGCTCCACCTGCAAACATAAAGATGTATCCTGATGTTGATTTCCGTGAACGACACAGCCAATGAAGTCCGAATCAGAGTAGCCAATCACTTCCAGATTATCGGTCCGTCTATACATAAACATGTAATATTTGTTCTCGTTAAGGTATCTCATTACTTTCTTTATAGTTCTCCAGTGGTCCATACCTGGATTACTATGCTATCTTCCTAACACCCCAACAACAAATGAACATCAGGTCTTATGCAGACCCGAGCATACATTAGGCAACAACAGCAGAATCATAAGGAATGTCCTTCATTTGTTCCCTTTCAAAATCATTTTTCGGGCACTGGTTCAAATTGAACATGTCACCCTTCACAATGTGAGCTATACTTGGTGAACAATCTTTCATCCAAAATCTCTCTAAAACTTTGTTGATATATGTCTCTTGAGATAGACCCATAATTCCTTGAATTCCGTCTCTATGTATCTTAATGTCTATAACATAAGATTCATAACCCATATCCTTCATATCAAAGTTGTAAGAGAGAAATTGTTTCACCTCATGTAGAAACCCGTATCATTTATTGCAAGTAAAATATCATATACATATAGAATAAGGAAAAAAAATTTACTCCCGCTGACCTTTTTGTATATACATTGATCCATAATGTTCTTTACAAATCCAAATGAAGAGATAACGTCATGAAATTTCAAATACCACTGACGGGGAGCTTGTTTCAATCCATATATAGATTTCTTGAGCTTGCACACCAAATGCTCACTACCTAGAGGAAATTCATTCTTTTTGTTTCATGTAAACCTCTTCCTCTAAGTCTCCATTTAGAAAGGCTGCTTTCACATTCATTTGTTGCAACTCCAAATCAAAATATGCAACCAATGCCATGATGATACAAAGTGAATCTTTCTTTGATACAGGAGAGAAGGTCTCATTGCAGTCGATTCCTTCCTTTTGAGTAATTCCCTTAGCACCGAGTCTTGTTTTATATCTTTCAATGTTGTCTGATGAGTCTCTCCTCGTTTTATAGAACCATTTACATCATATGGCTTTTACACCATCAGTCAACTCACCAAGATCCTAGACTCCATTAGATGCCATAAAATTTAACTCATATTTCATGGTATCGTACCATTAACTTGATTATTTACAACTCATGGCTAATGAAAACATTTCAGGATCATTTTCGGCTCCAATATTATAGTCCAATTCTTGCAAATACACAACATAATCAATAGGTATTGCTGATTTTTTAACTCTAGCAGATCTCCTTAATGTTGTATCAATATTTTCCTAAGGATCATGGTTCAACCGGATATTCAATAATTTCTAGCAATTCTGGAACATCGTGATCTATTGGAATATTATCAGCAGGTTGTGGAACCTCAATGATTGGTTGTCTAACACCAAGTGAACTTGAGGAGTGTTACGAATGATAATCAATCTGTCACTTGAAGTGGAAGTTTCAGCATCCATACTATTCTTATCAGAAATAATGTCCTGAAATTGATCGCTCCACTAATCAAGTCATTCTCAAGAAACTTTGCATTTCTTGACTCCACAATCCTAGTGCAATGCGATGGACAATAGAATCTATAACCCTTAGACCTTTTGGCATATTCAATGAAATACCCACTAATGGTCAGTGGGTCTAGTTTCTTTTCTTGTGGATTATAAAGTCTTACTTCAGACTTGCATCCACAAATATATATGTTGCAAACTCCATTTCCAACCTTTGAATAAGTCAAATGGTGTCTTTGGAACTGCCTTAGTTGGAACTCGATTTAATATATGCACAGCCGTTTTAAGAGCTTCAGTCCACTAGGATTCAGGAAGCTTGGAGTTACTTCGCATACTCCTCACCATGTCCATTAAAGTTTGGTTTCTTCTTTCTGCTACACCACCATTTTGGTTCGGAGAACCAGGCATGGTGTATTGGGAAACTATCCCATGCTCTTGAAGAAACTTTACAAATGGACCAGGTGCTTGTTCATCCTCGGTGTATCTACCATAATATTTTCCACCTATATTTGTTCTCACAATCTTAATTTGCTTTTCGCATTGTTTCTCTACTTCGGTCTTAAAAACTTTTAAGGCGTCTACTGTTTATTTCTTGTTATGAAGCAAGTAGATATAACTATATCGTGAATAATCATCAATGAAAGAGATGAAGTATTTGGACCATACGAGTCCATTACTGGACTACAAATATCTGAATGTATGATCTCTACTATGTTTGTACTCATCTTAGCACCTTTCCGGAGATTGAGTCATATCAATGGAGATATGACCCAATCTCCGGTGCCACAAATTAGAGGAATCTTCATTCATATCAAATCATTTCATACCATTGTAAACATGCATATTATTATAAGTGGCATTCTTTTGTAAATCAACAGAGAAAAGACCATCAGACAATGTATCATTCCCAACAAGATCATATTTATAATATAAACTGAAAAATGTTTCTGAGAAATTAAAAAAATAACCAAACGGTACGAGTCTTGAAACTGAAATTAATTCCTAGAAAAACTTGGAATATAAAATGTCTTTTCTAATTTCAAAATAAAACCACTGCTTAAAACTAGAATGCATGTTCCAACAGCTTCCACATGTGAGTGCATTTTGTTTCCCTGGATAAATGCATTGCTCACTTTCCACTGGTTTTCTTAGATTTCGCATACCCTACAAGGTATTCGAAATATGGATTGTAGAACTAGAAACAATCCACCATTTGTTATAAATAACATCAAACATATTAGATTCATAACAGACAAATGAGATTGGTTTACCTTTCGTCTCAAGCCCTTGAATTTGGTGCAATCTTTCTTTATGTCTCCCTTCAGCCTGAGCCTGAGGTGTCTTAAGAAGCATGCCAAGGGTAGAAAATTCATGTATTGCATCTTTGTACTCAAGAACGGGAGCATCCACATTTACTTTCCGGAGCTCCTCTGAGTATGCAATTGATCGATATCTCATCCAATCATGTTCAGCTAACACAGTCAGTGTTGGGGGCATCTGCTTCAAAGGAGGTCTCTACCAGAAATGAGTGGGTTTGCAGCAGGGTGATCCAGGCTAAATTCCTCCTCGGGTGAGAGAAGTTTCCATGCAAGTACACACAGCCTTGTATAAAAGTAGGAGTTTGCCAGTTTTATCTCTGAATGTGTGTGCACTTCCAATTAAAATGGGACATGTGAAAACCTGAGCAACGACCTTTACATGGTCCAAACGTTTACCAGCCTCTACGGCTTTCCTTGACATGTATTCAGCAATATTTCCCCCACAACTCACTCCAAGAAGCACACATCTGGTTCCACGTAACGCCAGGTTAGGTGGTGTTGGAAAAAGAATTTGTATTGATATACAATTAAGCATCGGAGACAAAATAAGAGAAATCTATACGCCGGAGTTTCTGTAGGCCGCGATCGATAGCCATGTGTTGGCATGATCGATCGCGCATATGGAAAAAACAAATAGATAACCTGGCAAAAATTTTATAAAGATGGCGTGACGTTTTTTTGTAGGTGGGTTAGTCCCGTTGTGATGTGTTATTTCATGAATTAATGCCTCCAAATAATGTCTTTTGGTGACACATCTTGATCTAGTATAAATAGAACAATCATTGGTTGAATTAAACATTTAATTTCGGATCTAACATCAGATTTAGGAGCAAAATCTGTGAATCTTGTTCATCATATTCCTTGTTCAAATTTTTGAGTGTCTTTAAACATTTGTGGTTTGAGAATTTGTGATTTGAAGTGTTTCTATAAATCATAAGTCGTATCTTGGGAGGCAAATTGGCAACGGGACAATATTGTCTTAAGAACGGAGACTCCAAATTTCGCCTCGATATTCTTTATCAAAAGCCATTGTTATTTGCTTGCTATTACCCCAAAAGATACACATATATACTAAGATTCCCACATGTATCAATTCAGAATTTTTTTTTTCATTATTAACATTGGGAAAAAGTCCATACAAAGATAAGAAAGGGTGGCAATAGATCCTGAAATAAAGCAACCGATGAATTTAATTTAATTTAATTTATTTAATTTAACAATATAATAAGAGTCAAATTTAACAAAGCCTTCTACAATAATCTGGTTCTATTTTACCCGTAAGAATGAACAGTGTCTACTTTGGGTCCTTTTGGCAATTTCATTTGTTTTGGGCCAAAGCGTAATTTTGTGACCTGGTATGATTATGTTGCTTCTAGGTTTTTTTGTTTCATTTTGGTTCCCTTCTCCACGCCGCCGCTGCTTCTAGGTTATTTTGTTTTCATTTTTGTTCTCCACGCTGCTGCTCATCTTCTCGCTTTCTTTCTTCCGCCAAATCGCTGCTTTCGGATGCTTGCTCTGTGGTTGTGGGTCTACCGACGCGATGGTGGTAAGTTTTCGTCATTTGCTGCTCATCTTCTTGCTTTCGCTGATTTCTTTCGCTTGCTCTGTTTGTTTACGAATACATGGCGAGAGGCAATTTAGAAAATCAATTATTCAGGTGTAAGATTTTCTCGATGCTTCGTATGTTGCATTTATTTAAATGCATACTTGACATTGATTCTTAAAGAATATTTTCTTAATTATTATAGGGTATACCAGTTCGTTGTCCTAGTTACAAAGGATAAAGATAGAAGTTGGTGCAACTAAAGGTCTGGCTTTCTTCACGGGGAAGAGAAAACAGTGATTTATCGTGATTTTAAGACTTTGAACATCTTACTCGACACTGTAATGACCTCTCATTTATTCCTAATTCAATCATTTCCACCATATTTAGGCGGCTTCAAACATCATCAAAATAATTTTCTTTTAGCAGGATTGCACTGCCAAACTTTCTGATTTCGAGAGAGCTAAGGGAAACGACACACATGTATCGATCCGCGTTATGGGCACGCATGGATACGCTGCTCCCGAATATTTCGTGACAGGTAATAACATATCCATATTGTGTTATATACATCCTCCATTCGAAATTTTGATGAGCCACATCATCGCCATCGCCGACTATACGTGGCCAAATCTCAAGAACACCGCACCTTCAGCTGAGCATTTATTCATATCTATTCTGATCGTGATTTGTTTTGTATTGAATTTTGAATAGCCTAAATATAGTAAATATAGCAACCAACAGAGCACAAGATTTATGCGGTTTGGTATAAACACCAACTCCCACGACACAATTCTCAAAAGGCTAACTTGTATTTTATATTAGTTTCTATTATGGTCATCACGCCTTTATATAATTTTGACTAGATTTTGATAAATATATTAGGAAATCTTTTAATAATATAATTTGATTTTATAATGTATTATTTGATTATGATATTCTTTCTCACAGGTTTTGTGTGATACAAATCCTAGGGGAATTAACTATCCTGTTGGTGGAGTTGAGGAAATCGCAAAGTCATTGGCGAAAGGTTTAATTAATCACGGCAACAATATAATTTATGAGGCAAATGCAACCAGCATTGTGATCGGAAATGGACAAGCGGTAAGATTGAACACAATCTTTGTTTTCTTAATGGTGTTTCTCCGTTACTCCCCGTTACAACTTACATTTTACATTCGGCTGTTGATTTCCACAGGTATGAAGAGTCTAGAAAGGGTTCCACTTGTATGAAAGCTGAATATATAACTTTAAATACATGATGTACCATACATTAGTTTGAGCATTAGTTTAAAAAGACTCTTTATTTTAATATACTTGCTCTAAAATGTAAGTTAGGACTTTAAAAACCAACTTTAGACCACTTTTAGGCTTTTTAAAACTATTATTTACATTTTACAATTTTAGTAGATAAAAGGGGTTATTAGTTTTGTTTGATTTCCACCTGTATGAAAGCTGATAAATGGGTTTACCTCTCGTTTACTTGTATTATTTGCCTTTTTTACTAGCTTTCTATTAGGGTACTAATCATCTCATATTGTTTTGTTGCTTTATATTTACTTCTAGGTGAAACTGAGGGTTGCATATTCACTGAATCAGGCCATGTCCATCAGGTACATATGGTTTACTTGTTTACTCGTCTTACTGTGTAATGTATGCTCGACTCATGATTAATCGAAATTACATTCAGCTGTTGTAAAGATGATTATATTTCCTGTTTTATTTGTTTATGCCTATAACTTACTCTTTCCCTTACAGGTAAGATCTTTGGCTTCTACATGGAGGTGTTTTTCCATTTACAGTGTGCTGTGCATTTTCAGCATTCACGAACCGTTTTGCCATTTGGATTGTTTTAGGCTAAGGGTTTCAGTCATGAAGAACTGTGAAAAGTATTGCCCAAGACTCAAAAGTTCAGTGGCAAACATTCTTTTTTAGATAGATTTCCACTCATCCTAACAAGGTAAAAAAATCAGGTCTTTGGAGTTTAAGTTTTTATAATGCTGACCATTTGGTTTGCATCTTTGTACGTGACTTGTGGGCTTTTGAAACATTTGTCTTACTGTCATTGGGATTCTTTTTCCTTCAGGGCATTTCATATGTTGATCGTCGGAGACCTGTTTTCAAAATACCATATGTATATAATATATATATATATATATATATATAACTTTTTCCTATGACAAACTATCTTTACCTATAGTTTATACTTTATAACTTTCTTTGCTATTCTTGTTAGGTAAAGATAGTTTGGGATAATATGGATATCACAAATTTGTGCATTTTTTTGTTGTTTAGAACTTTTCCTTGCTTATAATAGGCGTTTTTCCTTATCCAACATAGAACCCTTGCTTTTGGGTGGGTCTTTCTTTTATTTATGGTCATGATAGCATTATATTTGTGTGATAGGTATAAACAAATATTCTTTCTTGCCTGTAGAGTTTGATTAGTGTTCACAAATTATATTTGTGTGATAGGTAGAAACGTCAAGCACTGCTTACAATTTCTTGCCTGTAGAAACATCAAGCACTGCTTACAATTTCACATCTTTGTTATTCTTTCTTGCCTTATATTACAATTTCAGGCTCATGAGCACGGAGAAGGCTCGGTTAGATTAAGTTGCTTTGTTGTTTTTGCTTTTGTGTGTTTTTTGTCTCTTTTGGTGGCTGAATATTGATAATGGCACAACAAGTATTCTTAGTATAAAGGCTTGAACTTGGGATTACCTTTATGCTCATTCTATTTTTGAATTTTCTTTTAAGAGATTTTTCATTTTTGTTGGTCTCTTATTATTCTTCTTCCTTAGTTCTGATATGCAGAAAGAAATTACCTAGCTCGACAGCAAGTGGAGATGATAGATTCTGCATGACTGAAGTTTTTTCTTGACCATTGGTTTCTTCTGATTGGGTATTAATGCGCTTTGTTTTTCATAGGTGTCCTTAATTATTTAACAACTGGTATGTTGCCAAAGTGGGTAAATATTAGCCATCTGACTCATCTGTGATTATACATGTTGGTATTAAACATGCGTGTGTATGTCTATATATATATATATATATATATATATATATATATATATATATATATATATATATATATATATATTGAGTTTGCTTTGTAATCTATTTTTCCAGTTGTTTTGACATCATATTTCATGTTGTTGAATGGTATTTGCATTTATAAGAACTCTAAAATTTATGCATTGCATTGGCATTTGAGATGGAATACAGTTAAGATATAATGTTGCTTCGTCATTGGCAAAGGCATTGGTTTTCTGGTGACCCTTCTTGGAGGTCCGATATCGTTTTCCAACTTATATGTCATGTAGTTTCTTCTTACTAGTGTTTATTGTTGGTTACGTGGTTTTACCATCTTTCCACCAACTGTGCCAAAAAACTTTTACATTCGTCCGCCTGGGGACATTTTTGCTCCTGATGAGAGCATCATAGCAACTGATTAGTTTTAGCCCATTTTTGCACCTATTCTGCGTCAATTTAAATTTGGGTACTCTTCTGATGAATTTCGATACTTCCTTTCAACCTATTTGGTAAAAAGATTCGGCTGGATGTATTTATATTTTTCTTTGGCTTTGCTTTTTTCATTAGTGTTGAAGTTTGCAGAGCATCCATAGAACAATGAAAGCCAATGAACTAGAAAAGCATAGTGAAGTTTAAAATCATGAGCCAATTGAAAGCCCCAATGGCCTATGTACTTGAACTGGTTTGCCACATTCCTCTCGTATATTTACTTTTTCTTGATTGTAGAATAAGATTTTGTTTGGAACTTTGAAGATCAACCATTCCTACCACTTCAAGATGAATGTTGTTGGAGCGACGAGCATACACTGCTACAATCTTGCCAATCTTGAGGGCATACTGAATGAAGACCCATTAGTGGTATCATACAATACTTACTATGGGCGGCAGCCGCTCTTTGATGGTTGCTTCTGATGGTCAATCCGACGACTAAAAATCAGCGCTTCTTGGGAGGCAACCCAAGCGTATCCTTTTGCCATTTAGTTTTGTTTATTTTTAGTTTTTGCATTTGGTTTGTTTATCTCTCGTGTTGACTATTTTATTTGCATTCTTCTCTTGCTAGGTACTCAGTTGGAGATATGAACCCTACAACAGTGGAGCTTTCAAAAGCGAATCTTCCTCAACCCGCATGCAAGCGTCTTGATCAGGGGAGTTCACTGTTTCCCTTTTGATTCTTTTAAACATTGAGGGCAATGTTTGATTTAAGTTTGATGGAGTAGTAGCTTGCATGTTTTACTTGTTTTAACCACATGTTGTGTGCTTAAATGACACTTGAATCGTCCGATTATTATGAGCTAAAAAAAAAATTATGAGTTCAAACTTGAGAAAAGAATGAATTATAGTAGTGACTATTCAATGAGGATTTTGATCTCACTATGCATAGGAACTTGATTTGCGATTGGACTTGTACATGAATATCCTAATTTGAGTTAGCATGTCAAGAATGAGGAATACTTTGAGCACAATGAGTCATGATCTTGTGGATTGCATGTTGAATAGTGATAATTGTTGTGAACTTGATGATTTGTCTTGAGCATCTTAGAGTTATCCTAGAACTTATTTGATGATGACACTTTGAGGTGAAATTTTATAGTTACAAACTTGACTTGGAAATGATTTAGGCGATCTTTGACACGTCTGAGCCTTTCAAGCTTACCATGATTCATATCAATCCCTAGTGTCCCATTTAAGCTTTACTGAAAAAAGAATGGTATATGCATTGCATATAATTAGACCCCATTCGACATTCTTGGCAAACTCATTATACTTACCCTTATTTGAGCCTAAATGAAAAAGTTATCCTTACCCTAAGGGAGTATAATGAATATCATTCGATGCACTTGAATTGTTATAACTTGATGAGCTTATTGAAAAAAAAATTGATGAATGAGAAAAGAAAAAGATAGACAAAAAACCTTGAGAAAAAGATTGACTAAATAAGACCCAAAGTGGCCAAGGCTATAAAAGAAAAAGAAGAGAATCTCGATGTGTGCGAAAAATTTGAACTGTAAATGATTATACTCTCTTCTTTGCGCTTATCCTATCTTTTCTTTGAAGCCAACACCAAAGGCCTTACATTACAAGCTTAAAAAGTCCTTTTGATCCAAGTCTAGGGAGTAACTATCATTAGTGGAGAAGTTGTTTGAAAATAGGCTTATGGGGTGCTTGATGATAATCTCGACTTTGAGTTGATTAACATGATTTGATCTTGAATATGTGCATGAAACTTAAGATTGATTATAGCACACACACACGTTCCGAATTTGAGATGTGTTACTTGATTTAGGAGAAAACGTGTCTTGTCAACTTTTGTATATGTGCATGAGATTTCTGAGAATAAAATAAGTCATGAAATAATTGTTTCAAGTATCAAGAATGAACTCTACCTTGTGATATCAATGCGTAATCGAGGACGATTAAGTGATAAGTTTGGGGGAGTTGATAGGGTTGAATATTACGCGTTTTTATGCTATGATATGTAATGGTTTTAGTGTTGATTCTTGAATTATTTTACGTTTTATGGTATATATTTCTATATTTCAGGAATCAATGTTGAAATTCATAAAAGGTGAAGAAATCAAGCTAAAATGATGAAAAAATGAATAAAGTTGAAGAAAAGAGGAAAAAACCAGAATCCAAGACACATGTTGCTCCTGTCTCCTCAAATTACTATATGTTCGAGCCATGATTTGGAAATGTGGTCCATATAAAAGTTGTAGAACATTCTCTTATCTTCGCGTGGACAGTTGATTCATCAAATTTGGAGTTTGTATGAAAACGTTACGGCCAAAATACAAAACTCGCCAGAAGCTGAAAAAGGCGAAGAAACTTACTGTGAAGCTCGATCGATCGAGCAAGGATTTCTGATCGATCGAGAAAGGCTGAAAAAAGCCACGAATTTCTACTGTCCAGCTCGATCGATCGGCCCCTCTGTCCTGATAGATCGCCCAGAGTTTTGAAAAATATGGAAACTTGATTTCTTGCCTTCCAAGCCTCCAACCCTACATAGCTCGAAATATTAGCCAAAAAGAGGGAGATATCAGACTTTGAACCCTAGAAACACACGCCCCAGCCTCCATATCACCACACGTTCTTCATCTTTCCCCCTCCATACGCCTTCCTTCACTCCCAAAAACATCCAGAATATAGGCCTCCATCATTCTTCCACTCACAATTCACACGTCCAGCCTCCATCCTTCTACCATTCAACCTTCACCCATCTTCACCTATTCATCCTAGGATTTGGAACAACCCAACAAGGCGATAAAAAGAGACGATCGAGAAGGAAGCAAGAGAAGGAGTGAGGATCTACAACCGAAGTCGATATCGGGAGTTTATTCTTGTCTTTTAATATTAGTTTTGATTTGTTTTGATTTACTATGTTGAACTAATTTATTTATCGAGACTAGGTGAACCTTTGTTATGAACCTTCGATTTTATGATTGAATTCTTATAGTTCTTCGCGTATGTTTTATGTTCTTCATGCTTTTAGAGGATTGATCTCCTTTGAATGATGTTATCATAATTGAGATCGAGAGATGATTTTATGATACGGAATTAATAATTCATACCATGGATTTCAGACCGAGATCGAGCGATGACGTCAAATACATGCGTGATAGCCATAGATATCTAGTAATCGAAAGCTAGGAGTTTTCATGGATCTTATGCAACATCGAATTGTTAAATAAGTGAACGAGAGTTACTTACTGCAATTCGGTGTTACGTTTAATATAGCTCGAGAGAGTGTATTAGATAAATTGGGAGAACTCGTCACCTTAGAAATATTTGAATATTCAATCGAGAATTGTAGGGAATTGCATTGGTGAGCCTACGCCTTGATAATCTTCTCTAGTGGATTTTTCTCGTTTACTTTTATTGACTTGGTTGGATTAGTAGTTATTTTAATTAATTAGTAGTTTCATTGTTTAATAAATTTTCGTAGGTTAAATATAGCTAAAAGTGTCTTATTTGGTACTTGCTTGTTAGTCCCTGTGGGTTCGACAATCCGTATCTTCCTATCTATACTAAAACTTGACACCGTGCACTTGCTGTCAAAAAATCGCTAGATTGGAATTAATTGTTTAAAATAAAAGAGATCACCTTATGTTTGTGATGATTATGAGCATGATTTGCTGTTTTCATAGTTTTATCATGAACTTATGCTTATTTTCTAGAGGTAGATGTAGCTTGACTGGAAATTGTGAGGATGAGTATTTGATTAATATATTTTGATTCTTCATATAGTTTATTTGTAATTCCTGATTTGAATGCGTTCAATTAGTTGATTTGTTGTGTTTATTTGAAATCTATCATTCGAGAGAGGGAGTTTGAATGGACCGTAGGAATTTACATCGTGGATTAGAGTTCGACATATCAAGATTGTTGTTCAAATAACTAAAAGAATCGGTGTGCTATTTAAATTGTTTGATAATTAATCTTATATAGACATATAAAGATTGTTGTTGAATGATAAATTATATTTAACACTCGGGAGAGGTAATAGAATAACATAGTATTCTTGGCTAATAAACTAGAAGAATTAATGATATAGAGATTGATAGATAAAAACATAATGGATAGTCAAGTGAAACCGAACCTTTAGAATCCATTCTCATTAATAATTCTCTAATTAAATGTTAGTGTATTTAGTTTTTTAATTATTTAGTTAATTGATTGTCTAGATAAAGTTGAGACTATTCTATTTACAGTACTTAGTATACACTTAATTTTCAATTCCAGTGGGTTCGACATCTCTACTTTAAATTACTATACTAAAACTTGACGCCGTACACTTACGGTAGGATTTACACCCAACAAGTTTTTGGTGTCGTTGCCTGGGATTGAATTAATTATGTCTATACTAATCCTGTTACCAGGTATCTTAATTTTAATTTAGATTTTATTTTCTATTTATTTGATTTTCTTTGTTTGTGAGCTACCTTGTTCTCTCATGGTTTTTCATTGTATGCATCGAACTACGACTCCTGAATTGCTTGTGTTTGATCCTGAGATCGAAAGAACTATTAGACATTTAAGAAAGACAATGAAGGAGGAACTAGATTGAATGGCAGACAACCAGGAACACATGGAGGCTCCGTTGGCTATCAGGGATTACTTCATACCCGTCGTTAATAACAACTATTCTGGAATTGCTCGCAAGACAATCAACGCTAACAACGTTGAACTCAAACCATTGTTGATCATTATGGTGCAGCGGAATCAATTTGGTGGGTCGGCTATGGAGGATCTTAATCTTCACCCGAGGACATTTTTGGAGATAGCCGACACAATAAAGACGAATAGTGTTACTGAGGACACCACCTGACTACACTTGTTCTCATTCTCTCTTCGAGATCAAGCAAGGATCTGGATGCAATCACTACCATTTGGGCATCATTACATGGGAAGACATAGCATTAAAGTTTCTAGCCATTTTTTTCCACCTGCCAAGTCTGCCCAACTGAGACTAGAGATCACCACATTCAGACAGTTAGACTCCGAATAACTTTATGAGGCTTGGAAGCGCTTCAAAGATCTGCCTTGAAGATGCCCACAAGATGGCCACAACACAATTATGAGAACTGGGTGGTGCAGATTCAACTGTTCTACAATGGTTGAATGCTACGACAAGGACAATAGTGGATGTTGCAGCTGGAGCTGCTCTTTTTGCAAAGACAGTCGAGGAAGCTTATGATTTGCTAGAAGAAATTGCTGCCAGAAAGTTTCAGTGGCCCAATGAACAAGCTATGGTAAAGAAACATTCAGGTATGTACGAAATAGATCATTTCACTTTGTTATGTGCACAATTAGCTGCTCTAACAATGCAGGTAGTCACTCTAAGTAAGCAAGGAGCATCCCCGAGCATTGAATCAACTACTGTTGCATCTGGAATGCCACTGAATGGAGAAGGATCAATCATGGAGCAGGCTCAGTTTGTGAAAGATCTGAACTTCAACAATCATCGAGGCAACCCTTTTCCTAATCAATATAATCCGGGACTTCACACTCACGAGAATTTTTTATATGCCAACAACAACAATGCTCTGAATCTGTCGCCTGGGTCTGTACATCAAAAGAACAAGGGAAGCTGTCTTTGGAGGATCTGTTCAGCACCTTTGTTGTTGAATATTCAAAGAGATTTGAGTGGAATGAGGCTAGAATGGATAGTATGGAGTTGCACATGACCAATTTGAATGCCATGATGAAATATTCAGAAGTGCAGATTGGCCATATTGCAAAACAGCCGTAGAACATCAGCAGAGGGGGAGCTTTCTGAGTGATACTGAGATGAACACAAAGGAGCAGTGTAATGCTATCACAGTGTGGGGTGGAAAGCAAGTAGGCCAAGCTACCATAACTAAAATAGAGTAGTAGACAGACAAGAACGATATAGTAGTGAAGGAGCCAGTTGAACAGTCAAGTAAAGAGCCCACTATGAGGTTTCATATGCCAGTTGACACATCCGACATTCTCAAAGCACACATACCTTATCCTCAGCGCTTTAGGAAGAAGGGATTGTGTAAGGCCTCTCTACCTTAACAGTGTAAAAAAGAAAATATAAATAGGGCTAACATGCATTAGAGACAGTTTATGATTCCGGTTGTAGCCTTGAGCTAACAGGATTACAGGCCAAAAATAAAATTCCAAGAGCTAATTAATTACATTCCCAATAATGAATGTTGATACTATAGATTTACACTACTCCTAGAGTAGAGACTATTCAAAAATCCTGTATCCTAATTACTTAATGCTTCTCGTAGCTCACTGCCTCAACCCGGCCCATAGTCTTCCAAGTCCAAAAGGTGTACCTACAGGAACAACTCACCATGAGCATATACATCACTATTCAACAAAATCCAAGCACAATAACATAAATAATTGCATGAGATATATATGTATGTATGCTCCCTGATTTACCATATTAGCACATTTTCATTGTTGTTCCTGTTTCATAAACTCATGCACAAAATCATTAGTTCATAATATAATGATCGATACCACGTTCCAGTTATAACCACAATATTCCACATTAATCACTAGAAATGTGACTGTTCCGGTCCTGTTACAACAGCCAAATTTTAGGACCCCTCGCTTCGACATATAGCGGCATCATATGATATCCCTCGCTTCGACAATGACAGCGGCATGTACATCGACATGACAGCGGCAAATATCATATTACCATCGCTTCATATGACAGCGGCAAGTACCTCCCTCGCTCGTATATAACAACTACTGAAACAATCAAGCATTTCCAACCACATATATATAAACACAACACTTGAGTCCACAATCATAATGCATCACCATTATCTCAATATATATCAACACATTTCGTAATCCACACTTGTCCACGATATATATAGCCAAAAGCGTAAGAACACATTTTACCGTCCGATGCCCAAACGTCTCACTACGTACCTTAGTCTCAAAAGTGGAGAAGTTGAAGAACTTTATTTCCTTGAAGTTGTTGGTACCTGGGATGGTTCTACACAACCATACAAATCATATTAGAAGCCAATTATAGTCCAATATCAAAATTCCACAAAAAGACACCAAAAAACACAAATTTTGTATCTCGCGATCGATCGCCACCAAAGCCCGATCGATCGCGAGATCATACTGCCCGCTTCTAAAATTTTCTGCTCTTGGCGATCGATCGCCACATTTGGCGCGATCAATCGCCCAAATGTGGCGATCGATCGCCAATTGCTTCTGGAGCCTACTGGTTGCGCGCGATCGATCGCCAAAAACGGGCGATCGATCGCCGCTGTCTGTGTTGCGAGAAACACCATTTTTGCACCATAAATTCTTCACCAACACTTATACCAACAAATCAAAAACATAAAAACACCATAAACCTTCAATATACACCATTAACAACCAAAAATCCAACTCCCAACCAATACCAATAACAACCCAACACAAACCCATTTAAAACTCAACATACCAAAACAAAAATCCAAACTAAACACTATTAAAGTATCAATGAGGTATCCATACCTCTTAAGGACTCCAAATCCTACCAAAGATCACTCAAATCAAGTTTTTGCAAGGATTTCCCTTTCTCTTTGGACCCAATTTCGAAAATGGGTAAGGGGTTACGGTTGGGAGTGAATTTGGGAATTGGTAAAGTGATGGTAAGTTGGGGGGTAGTGGGGGTATAAGGGGTTAGTTAAAAATTATACCCCAAACAATTAACATGATGTATAAAATACCCCAACATGATATTTTAAAAGCATTTTACCAAAATGCACCAAATTCCCATTTAAACACATGCTTCGCCAAATAATTATCAACCATCACAATTTAAACCATGATAATTAATTCCAACACATATTTTAATTATCACCATAATTAATCACATAAACATAATTAATGCCCAAATGCATATAGTTATTTCGGGGGTATCACAATACTCCCCTACTTACAAGATTTCGACCTCGAAATCGCATGCACTTACCCAAAACGAAACTAAATATAAATCACATACCAGAAAATAGTTCCGGGTAATGATGCACCATATGCTGCTCCGTCTCCCACGTGGCCTCCTCGACACCCCTACGATCCCACTGAACCTTTACCATCGGTATAACCTTGCTCCGAAGTCTGCGATCCTCTCGACCCAGAATTCTAACCGATCGTTCCACGTAGGACATATCTGAACCCAACTGAACCTCTGAGGGCTGTAAAACATGAGACGGATCTGGCTCATACTGCCGCAACATAGACATGGAAGACGTCATGTATACCAGACAATGACGGCGGTAGAGCCAAACGGTAAGCCAAAGTATCGATGCGCTGCAATATCTCATATGGCCCAACATACCTCGGAGACAACTTCATGCGCATACCAAAACGAACCACACCTCTGAAAGGTGAGATCTTCAAAAAGACATTATCTCCCACTTGGAATTCCAACGGTCGCCGCCGTTTATTAGCGTAGGTTGATTGCCTATCCTGAGCCGCTTTCATTTTCTGACGGATCACTTTGATTTTCTCTTCCATTTCTCGAATCAAATCCAGTCCCCCGACCGTCTTACTAGTCAAGTCCTCCCAGTACAACGGTGACCTACAACGTCGACCGTAAAGAGCTTCGAATGGAGCCATCTGATTACTCGCATGATAGCTGTTATTATAAGAGAACTCTACTAGTGACACTGAATCTTGCCACGGAGTATCAAACTCTAATACACATGCCCTCAACATATCTTCGAGCGTCTGTATGGTACGTTCTGTCTGACCATCTGTCTGAGGGTGATAAGTTGTACTCAGTCTCACCTCCGTACCCAAAGCTGACTGAAGACCTTCCCAAAAATGTGATGTGAACCGTGGGTCTCTGTCAGACACAATCGAGACTGGAATCCTATGCAACCTTACCACGTCCCGTACATACAATCGGGCCATATTAAGTATGTGTATGACATAAAATAAGGGATGAAGTGAGCCACCATCGTCAATCTATCCACGATCACCCAGATCGCATGCAGTCCTTGGCAAGTGGTCACGAAGTCCATAGATATGTGTTCCCACTTCCACTCTGGTATCTCTAAACTCTTCAACTCGCCACCAGGCCTCTGCCTCTCCGCTTTTACTTGCTGAGAAATCAAGCACTTCTTGACAAAGGTGATGACGTCTCTTTTCATCCGCCTCCACCAAAACTGGTCGCATAAGTCCTTGTACATCTTTCTCCCACCCGGATGTATGTTAAACCTGCTGCTATGAGCACGATGAAAGATCCCTTGACGCAACTCCAGTGCCCTCGGCACTACCCAACGGTTACCAAGCCTCAAGGAACCATCTTCTGCCACTCTGAACTTTGATGACTGACCCAGACGTAATAATGATAACCATCTCTGCACCTCAACGTCTGACATCTGAGCTTTTCTGATAGATTCAAAGATGTCCGGCTCTGCCAATAGGGTCGATACATGTACCGGTGATGTATCTACATCAAAGTCATATCCCAGATGACAACAGGAAGTCATCATGGCTGATAACTGGACAACATCCTCCGCGGTATACTTCACCTTCCTACTCAAGGCGTCAGCTGTCAGGTTCGCCTTCCCCGGATGGCACTCTATCTCACAGTCATAGTCCTTGAGCAAGTCCATCCATCTCCTCTGCCTCATATTCAGCTCCGCTTGGGTGAATAAGAACTTCAAGCTCTTATGGTCCGTATAAATGGTAAATGAAGTACCATATAGGTAATGCCGCCAAATTTTCAAGGCGAAAATGATAGCCACCAGTTCCAAATCATGAACTGGGTATCTGGTCTCATGAGCTTCAACTGCCTCGAAGCATAAGCCACCACGTGCTTATCTTGCATCAGTACACAGCCCAAACCCTGCATTGATGCATCCGTGTACAAAGTAAACCTCTCGTTCTCCGAAGGAATCACCAGTACAGGTGCTGTAGTCAACCGGTGCTTCAACTCTTGGAAGCTCTGCTCACATGCCTCAGACCACAAGAACGGAACTCCTTTCTGAGTCAACTGCATCAACGGCTTAGCGATCTTAAAGAATCCCTCGACGAAACGTCTGTAATAACCCGCTAAACCAAGGAAGCTCCGGATTTCGGGCACAGATGTAGGGGCAGACCAATCCATCACTGCCTCTACCTTCCTGGGATCCACAGATATCCCATTACTAGAGATCACATACCCCAAAAACACCACGCTGCTCAACCAAAATTCACACTTGCTGAGCTTGGCGTACAACTGATTGTCCCTAAGAATCTGAAGCACTGCTCTCAAATGATTCTTGTGCTCTTCCTCACTCCGAGAGTAGATGAGTATGTCGTCAATAAACACTATGACGAACTGATCAAGGTATGGTTGGAACACTCGGTTCATCAAGCTCATAAAGACAGCCGGGGCATTTGTCACTCCAAACGGCATGACCAAAAACTCATAATGACCATAACGGGTCCGGAATGTTGTCTTATGCACATTTTCCTCTCTAACTCGAATCTGATGGTACCCCGACCTCAAATCAATTTTACTATACAACCTCGTGCCCTGCAACTGATCAAACAAGTCATCGATCCGTGGAAGAGGGTATTTATTCTTCACTGTGGCCTTGTTCAATTGTCTGTAATCGATGCACAGACGCATCGATCCATCTTTCTTTTTCACAAATAATACAGGCACACCCCAAGGCGATACGCTGGGGCGTATGTAACCCTTGTCAAGGAGTTCCTGTAGTTGCTCTTTCAACTCCCTTAACTCTGCCGGTGCCATCCTGTAAGGGGCATGAGAAATAGCGGGTGTTCCCGGTAGTAATTCAATCCCAAACTCGACTTCCCTAGCCGGTGGAAATCCGGGAATCTCCTCCGGGAACACATCGGCAAACTCTGCGACTATGGGTATATCCTCGACCCTTAACTCTTCCTTCTTTTCAGCAACATCAATGGCATAAATAAGATAACCCATATGCCCACGTTCCAATAACTGAGCCATCTTGGTAGCCGCTATCAATGGGATTTTTGAGCGGGAACCATCCCCATAAAAAGTCCACTGAACCCCCAAATCAGATCTGAACCGAACTGTTCTCTGTCTGCAGTCCCCCACTGCCTGATACCTGTTCAGTACATCAATGCACACAATGCAGTCAAAGTCTGACATTCCCAGAACAATCAAATCTGACTTCAACTCGTTGCCATCAAAATAAATGAGGCCGTCAACAACAAACCGATTAGCAATCATACTCTTTCCAGCGGGTGTCGAGACCAGAAGAGGCGCGGGCGACGGAGACGTGCATATGCGGTGCCTCTCCACAAAACTCGTCGACACAAAGGAGTGTGACGCACCCGTGTCTATCAAAATAAAAGCAGGGTGCGTAAATAAATGACACGTACCCGCTATCACTTCCTCTGGAGCCGCTGTAGCCTGCTCCCTGGTCAGAGCGTACACCTTCCCTTGAGGTGGCCCCAACGGCTGACCTCCCAATGGTCTCGGTGCAAATGGTGGTCTTTGTTGCACTGCCCTGTCTAAAGGTCTCCCCATAGTGTTTTGTTGTCCTCCCCGATTAGGACATTTTCGAGCAAAGTGGCCATGCTTACCACATTCAAAACAAGCAGAACACTCTTTCACCGAGTGGGTTCCCCCGCAAAGGAAACATCTAACTCTCCCATAATTACTTGCTTGTGACTGTCCCCTATTTGACGGGCCATTATTCCCACGATTTCCCCTTCCACGCACGTCAGGCCGTCTACCACTGAATCGGGAAGCTGATGAGTTCCCCCTTGGCTTAAAATGGTCGCCCCTTGGTTTCAAGTTTTCTGGGGTCGATCTCTGTGGTGGTGCTGGAGGTGGCGCTACAGTCGGATATGCACCCACTCCCAATTCACCCAGCTCGGCCCGTGCAAGGGCGTCATCAAAACAAGTTGGGCCATAAGTGATCACCCTATCATACAATTCAGGCCTCAAGCCTTTCATGAACTGCCTCATCTTTGCTTGAGTATTTGTGGCTACATGAGGTACATATCTGAGCAAAGAACAGTAGTGAAGAGCATAGTCTGACACCGGCATAGTACCTTGCTTTAGGTTAGTAAATTCATCCTCCTTAGCTTCCCGTGCAGCAGCCGGAAAGTACCGGGTCAGAAATCGAGTTCTGAACAGCTTCCAGTTTATTTCAAGACCTTGAGCCTCCTGTTCTATCACCGTGGTCTTCCACCACATTAGTGCCTTCTTGGCCAGTTGGAATTCTGCTAACCTTATCCAGGCCGACTTCGCACAAGGAGCCGCCACGAAGATTTGCTCCATCCTTTCTAACCACTCTTCGGCATGTTCCCCTGTCTCAGTTCCTTCAAATATCGGGGGTCGGTATGCAAGGAATTGAGTCAAGCTCAGTTCCCCAGGCAACAACTGCTGTTCAGGCGGTTCTTCGCCCAAAGCTGGCGGTGGTAAAGGATTTGTACGCCCAGCACTTGCATTAACACTCACTGCGTCTCATATATCGATATTTGCTGCCATGCTGTAACACAAGGGTTAACAATAACACCAAAAACAGTTCAAATAATACGCCGTTAGATAACATGAGTAACAATAACCAAAACATGTTAGTATAACATTTATATACTCTATATGCACTAAACATGTTTAAAAAGAGCACCTAGCCGACCTATTGCTAAGGCTACCCTTCACTCATTCCCGGGGTCCTTTAACCACTGCTCTGATACCACTAATGTAAGGCCTTTCTACCTTAACAGTGTAAAAAAAAATATAAATAGGGCTAACATGCATTAGAGACAGTTTATGATTCCGGTTGTAGCCTTGAGCTAACAGGATTACAGGCAAAAAATAAAATTCCAAGAGCTAATTAATTACATTCCCAATAATGAATGTTGATACTATAGATTTACACTACTCCTAGAGTAGAGACTATTCAAAAATCCTGTATCCTAATTCCTTAATGCTCCTCATAGCTCACTGCCTCAACCCGGCCCATAGTCTTCCAAGTCCAAAAGGTGTACCTACAGGAACAACTCACCATGAGCATATACATCACTATTCAACAAAATCGAAGCACAATAACATAAATAATTGCATGAGATATCTATGTATGTATGCTCCCTGATTTACCACATTAGCACATTTTCATTGTTGTTCCTGTTTCATAAACTCATGCACAAAATCATTAGTTCATAATATAATGATCGATACCACGTTCCAGTTATAACCACAATATTCCACATTAATCACTAGAAATGTGACTGTTCCGGTCATGTTACAACAGCCGAATTTTAGGACCCCTCGCTTCGACATATAGCGGCATCATATGATATCCCTCGCTTCGACAATGACAGCGGCATGTACATCGCTCCGACATGACAACGGCAAATATCATATTACCATCGCTTCATATGACAGCGGCAAGTACCTCCCTCGCTCGTATATAACAACTACTGGAACAATCAAGCATTTCCAACCACATATATATAAACACAACACTTGAATCCACAATCATAATGCATCACCATTATCTCAATATATATCAACACATTTCGTAATCCACACTTGTCCACGATATATATAGCCAAAAGCGTAAGAACACATTTTACCGTCCGATGCCCGTACGCCTCACTACGTACCTTAGTCTCAAAAGTGGAGAAGTTGAAGAACTTTATTTCCTTGAAGTGGTTGGTACATGTGATGGTTCTACACAACCATACAATCAATATTAGAAGCCAATTATAGTCCAATATCAAAATTCCACAAAAAGACACCAAAAAACACAAATTTTGTATCTCGCGATCGATCGCCACCAAAGCCCGATCGATCGCGAGATCATACTGCCTGCTTCTAAAATTTTCTGCTCTTGGCGATCGATCGCCACATTTGGCGCGATCGATCGCCAGCCTCACCGATCGATCGCCCAAATGTGGCGATCGATCGCCAATTGCTTCTGGAGCCTACTGGTTGCGCACGAACGATCGCCAAAAACGGGCGATCGATCGGCGCTGTCTGTGTTGCGAGAAACACCATTTTTGCACCATAAATTCTTCACCAACCTCACCAACACTTATACCAACAAACCAAAAATATAAAAACACCATAAACCTTCAATATACACCATTAACAACCAAAAATCCAACTCCCAACCAATACCAATAACAACCCAACACAAACCCATTTTAAAACTCAACAGACCAAAACAAAAATCCAAACTAAACACTATTAAAGTATCAATGAGGTATCCATACCTCTTAAGGACTCCAAATCCTACCAAAGATCACTCAAATCAAGTTTTTTGCAAGGATTTCCCTTCTTCTTTGGACCCAATTTCGAAAATGGGTAAGGGGTTAGGGTTGGGAGTGAATTTGGGAATTGGTAAAGTGATGGTAAGTTGGGGGGGGGGGGGGGGGGGGGGTAGTGGGGGTATAAGGGGTTAGTTAAAAATTATACCCCAAACAATTAACATGATGTATAAAATACCCCAACATTATATTTTAAAAGCATTTTACCAAAATGCACCAAATTCCCATTTAAACACATGCTTCGCCAAATAATTATCAACCATCACAATTTAAACCATGATAATTAATTCCAACACATATTTTAATTATCACCATAATTAATCACATAAACATAATTAATGCCCAAATGCATATAGTTATTTCGGGGGTATCACAGATTGGATGCACAGTTCGTTAAATTCTTGGATATATTCAAGAAAATTCATATAAACATCCTTATGTTTGAAGCGTTGGAACAAATGCTGAGCTACACCAAATTCATGAAGGAGATCTTGTCTAAAAAGAAGAAATTTGCTGAATTTGATAGTGTAGCATTAACTGAGAGTGCAATGTGTTGTTTCAAAGGAAGCTTCCACCAAAACTAAAGGACCCAGGCAAACTCACGATTCCATGTGCCATAGGAGGACAGTTAGTGTGACTTGGGAGCGAGTGTCAATCTGATGTCGTTGTCTCTATACAAGAAGCTTGGACTCACAGAAATTAGACCCACCAACATATCACTGCAACTGATAGATCAATCACTGAAGTATCCATATGGTGTGGTTGAAGAAGTTCTAGTGAAAGTCGGCAAGCTCATATTTCCAGCGGACTTCTTGATTCTTGATATGGAGGAAGACCATGATATTCCTATCATATTGGGAAGACCTTTCTTGGCGACTGTGGAGGCAGAGATTGATGCTAAAAGGGGCGAACTAGCGATGCAAATCGAGGATGAAAAATGGATTAGATAAAATCGGAGAACTCGTCACCTTATAACTTAGGATTTTCAATCATAACTAATAGGAGAATTATGGGGGATTACATAGGTGAACATATCTCTACTGAATTTCTTTGCTACTCGTCTATTGTCTAGATTTGAATTCCGTTTTTTTTACTCTAGTTATAATAATTTTCACTCTACATTCGTAGGCTAAATATAATTTAATTGATCTTATTTGGTAATTACTGTTAGTCCATGTGGGTCAACATTCTTACTTCATAATTACTATACTAAAACTTGACACCGTACACTTGTAGTTAATTGTACATTGCTAGTTTATTTGTTAAATTAAGCGCGGTCAATTTCTTCCTGGTTTTGATATTAGTTCTCTATACTTAACCACCCTTGAGGTCAGAACATTGGTTCACCCCAGAATAAAGGGTCTGGCTATTCAGAACAACGGTTAACAACCATATTAGGTCAGAACAACAGTTATAATCCCACCGCATCAGGTTCAGAAATCGAAATCCCTACCACTTGGATTTTGAAATTTACAGTGCTTCAAAATCATACTTTTATCACAGAAAATCTCATAATTTCATAGTGTCAAATTACTACACATATTCGATTGAAATTTAAAGCACGTATATGATTTTAAAGCATAAGCCCACTTACTGTTAATTCCAGAAATTACTCAAATTGGTTTTTGTGTTGAAGAAAGCTACGAAATTGATCTCCTTCCTCGTTGGTATACACAGAGTAAATGGGTCTTCGTGAGAATATTTTGTTATTGGCAGCAGAGTTTGTGTAACTTGTCCATTGAGAATAATCTGATATTTATAGCGGTGCAAATCAAAGGTTACGATCTTCCCACAGATTCAGCAATCTCCCCAATGTCCTCCCATGATGATAGCCATTTCCCCCCGTGAATATAGTAGTTACAGTTAATGGGGGTAATGGGGTTTGAGTGGGTCTTCAAATGGGGTGATTAAGTTTGACGAGTCCCACTTTT
Organism: Haberlea rhodopensis; assembly: GCA_907163345.1. Lineage (NCBI taxonomy): Eukaryota > Viridiplantae > Streptophyta > Magnoliopsida > Lamiales > Gesneriaceae > Haberlea > Haberlea rhodopensis. The sequence goes on from CAJQUN010000057.1 coordinate 142,280, forward strand.
AGGACTGATTATCAAATTGATCAATTCTAGTCTAAGAACTGGTCGGTTTGATCAGTTCTTCTCGCAGGACTAATCTGGTTAAATCAGTGGAACTGGGTATTCACATGGGAGGTCGGCTAGGTTATGTGAGGTCGATCCTTCCTTGCGGTTACTAAACTATGGAGTCGGGAGGTCGGTAAGGTTCCATAAGGTCGGACACATTTGGGAGTTCAGCCGTGTCAAAATGAGCAAACTACGGAAATTGATGTCAAGGAGGCCGGGATTATGATTAGCCAAACTCCTTGTAGGCCTGGTTCATGAGCTATTTGGTTATAGAAGGAACTCGTACTCCCAAGGAGTATCAAATACTATTATTTGGTAATATCTTTTTCTATGTAAATAATAAATAGAAAGATCCTAATATCAGTGGCACGGATAGTTGGTACGCAGGGCCTCGTCACTGCGTTCTTACACCTCAGTCTGCCGCTAACTTAGGTGTTCGGTCACCCAGCCGATTAGCCAACCTAAAACAAGGCCGGAAGACCGCATTCTACCGTGTTCACTAAACCATATCCTTAATCCACCCTTCATAGTTTTGCCTACCCGGATTGACGAATATTGTCGAGTAATCGATGGTTAAACCATCAAAAATAGGGTTTTTTAACAATTTAACCACAATTTTTATTAAAGTTATAAAAATAACCGAATTTTTTTTTTTTTATAAAAGTAACCCAACTCGCCATCTGAGATGGCGACAATTACGAAATTCTTTTATTGTCGCCATCTCAGATGGCGACATAATAAAAAAAAAATTTTAATTTATGTCGCCATTTGAAATGGCGACATCAATAAAAACCTTTTTTTTTTTATGATGTCGCCATCTCAGATGGCGACATTATAAATGTTTTTTTTTTATTGATGTCGCCATCTGGAATGGCGACATCAATAAAAACTTTTTTTTTTTAAAGATGTCGCCATCTAAGATAACGACATCCAATAAAAATTTTTTTTTTATTGATGTCGCCATCTAAGATGGCGACATCAATACCATTATAAAATATTTTTTACGTGTTGTCGGCAGAAAACGACGTAAAAATATCAAAAATTATAACATTGTCGCCATCTCAGATGGCGACAATAAAAAAAATTCATTTTTTATTTATGTCGCCATTTGAGATGGCGACATTAATCAATTTTTTCATCTATTTATTCGAACGAAATCAGCTCATTTCATATAACTCATTTCATATATTCAGCTCATTTCATATAACTCATTTCATATCCTCCAGTTATTTGCTCCGATCAGCATATTTTAGGTACGTTGTTATATAAATAATCATATTTAACAGCATTATATATCATGTATTAATTTATGAATTTTATCTTTATTTTTTAAGGTATGTCAATTAAAATTTTGTTGTATTGGGGAGGCCAAATATTACAAGATTCAGAATCTGTTAGATATGATCGTGGTCCGTCAAAAGGCATGACAATATCTCGCAATATTAATTATTTACAGTTATTGAGCGATGTATATGATATTACTGGCATCGATCGTCACCAGTTCATTCTGAAAATATCTTGTAAATATATATTCAGTGATTTTTCGGGGATGAAACAAACAATTTTTCCCGTCGACAGCGATTACAATCTAGCATGGCTATTGGATATTGAACAAAATCATACTTTTTTGGAGATGTATATACAAACAGAACCCTGTGCTTATGATTTTATTACAGAAATGCCAACAACTGGTAGTGGTCCATCTGTAGTAGTTACAGAAAGACCAACTACCTCTATGATTCAAGATGATGCTCCGATAGTTGCTGACAATGTTGTTCCCGAGCCACTAGCAGACAATTTTGTGGATTTTGGAGATGATATTCGGTCTGAACTGGAGGGGATTCCATCTGAGGATGAGTCTGCTGATGATGAGGTTGATATTGCAGAGGTGCCAGTTACTGTAGCAGACACAATCACATCAAATGAACCTGAGCTTTATCAAACAATTCCATTTTTCTCCACGACACATGCAGACGTATTTGGTGATTCGATCGACCTTCCAACTGGTAAGTGGGGGAGTTATTACGATTATTCGAAAGGAGATATCCATCTGAATATGGTATTTAAAGATAAAGGTCATCTTCAGGCAGCTGTGAAGGATTACTCCGTACGGATTGTAAAACCTGAGTATCTTGTTGTCAAAAGTACAAAAACTTTATGGAAAGTGGTGTGCAAACATAGTACACCAGATATGCCTTGCAGATGGTTTCTACGCGCCTCATTGGGGAAAAAAAATGGAATGTTCAAAATAACAAAATATGGGGGTTCTCACACTTGTCTTTTGAGTGATTTATCGATCGATCATGCAAATCTGGACAAAAATATGATTGCTAGTTTGCTAGTGGGAATCGTTCGACGTGATCCATCCTATGAGGTAAAGTATGTTATTCAAACTGTTAAAGATAAGTATGGTTTTGAGATCTCATATGCAAAAGGCTGGTATAGTTTGAGACGTGCTGTTGAAAATGTTTATGGAACATGGGAGAGCTCTGTAAGAAAATTGCCTTATTACATGGGAGCTTTGCAAAAATGGAACTCAGGCACAGTCGTCGAATGGGACCACCTACCGAATGCTAGACCAACAGAGATGACTTTGAATTACGTGTTTTGGGCATTCCAACCATGTGCAGATGGAATCCGACACTGTCAAAAAGTTATAAGTGTAGATGGAACACATCTGTATACAAAATATCAACATAAGATGTTGATTGCCGTTGCCATGGATGCTAACAATCAAGTCTTACCTTTGGCCTTTGCAATCGTTGACGTGGAAAGTTTTTTGTCGTGGAAATGGTTTTTGGAGTTGATTAGCAAGCACATTGTTAAAGGATCTGATGGTGTGTGCTTGATATCTGATAGGCATCCGGGCCTTATTGCAGCCGCTGAATGTGTTGCCGACTTCAATTCCTCGCATGGAGTGCATCGATTTTGTTTGAGACATGTGTGCTCGAACTTTAATAGTCGGTTCAAAAATGTTCATTTGAAAGACTTATGCTGGAAAGCTGGTTCAGAAAATCAGCTCAGAAAGTTTGATTCTACAATGGAAGAAATAAAAAGTATTGAACCAAGAGCATTTGATTATTTGAATCGGATTGACAAGTCAAAATGGACTCTTGCACATGATGGTGGATGGCGGTGTGGTATTCTTACGACAAATATGTCCGAGTGCATTAACGGAGTTATGAAGGGTGCTCGTCACCTTCCAATCACCGCTATTGTGCAATTAACTTTTGATCGCTGTGTGCTCTATTTTCTTGAACGACTTAAGAAAGCGGAACGAATGATCCAGAATAATCAAGATTGGCCGGATTATGTATTTGAAAAATATGCTCGTGCTGATCATAATTCCATTCACCATGATGTTCGGATGTTCGATCGAAGACAATTAACCGCTTCTGTAATCACTAGAGAGCAAGCAGGATGTGGCGGCAATACACACGTGGTCAACCTCAAAGCAAGGGAATGCTCTTGCGGAAAATGGAAACAGTTTGGCATACCATGTTCACATGCGATACAATTGTGTCGACATTATGGTTTAAATGCAAAAAAATTAGTCATCCAGTATTATAATATGTCTGAGTACTGGAACACATATCAAGGGCAATTCAATCCACTATGGGCAGAGCAGTATTGGGACACCCCGTGCTTCGAGTTATTCCACAACTCCACTCTGCGCACGTCCAAACGGGTAGGTCGTGATCGCACTACACGTATCCAAAATGAGATGGATTGGCCAGAAGCCCGAGCAAGACGACAAATGGCTTCAAGTTCTAGAAATCAATAAATTTTTGGCGTGTAATTGATTGTATGTTTATTGTGTAAATAAATTTACGTTATTCTGAAATTATTGTACGTTACGAAATTTTTTATTTGTATGCTCACAAAACAAACATTTTTTCAAACTTAATTTTATAACTACAAGAATCGGTAACAATTACAACATAATTATGACTTCAACGACGACGACGAGTAGCAAGTTTTCCTCCAGTACCACAAGGAGGAGGATTTGTCTGTCTTCTAACTCTTCGTGGCTCAACGACTTCCTCGCCTCTTTGCCTTGCCGCAGGTGTGTTGGCAGGCTGCTGAAATGGAGTCAATTGAGGGAATAGAACTGGAGAGATATCGAAAGGTGAAGTCATAGAAGAGTATGTTGCAAACCCAATATCTACATTTGTATCCACGCTGCTAGATTGGGCTTCGGTGGGCATAGAGGGATATGGCGTGAAGGGAGATATATCATCTGATGTTGCAGGCACAGGAATATAATAGTCTGTATACATATCTGGCTCTGTCCACGTAGATGGACCTGCAATATCTGTCTGCATATCCGACCCTGTCCATGTAGATGGACCTGCAACATCTGCCGGCATATGTGTATCAACAGACTGGATTTCATTGTATGCCGGGAAGTTTCTATCTCGTCGTTCACGAGCCACTCGCACCACATTCTCGAACATACTTCTGTGTTGCCTCATCGACTCTGTCGTCATAGGCAAGTCATCAGCCAGATGTCGGTCATAGCTTGTAGTTAATTGCTCCATCTGCTCAATCTGCAAAGTCCAAATATAGAATATAAAATATATACATCTAATCACAATTATAAAAACAAATTTAAACGTAATTCACGTACCACGTGCTGCCATGCCGGGCCATCACCATGTTGATATCCCGTCTGTACAAAATATTGGCCACGTCCAATGTATCTACGTGTGACTTGTTCATACCACTCGGTGTATCCGCCAACAACGTAGTAACCACCATCAGTAAATCGTGGTCTCTCAACACGTAGATCATTTGCCATCTCCCAGCAAAGTATGTGTGCGAGATGCCGAGCGCTCCAGTCTTTGTTGACGTTTCCCCTTCGACCAATATGATGCAATGCCTCATCCCCCGATTGAGGATCTTCTGGTATGTCTTGTAGCATACCAAATTGTCGGAGTATTCTCTCAGATCGTTGCATCTCAAAGATATCGAAGAAAATCAACGGGCCTTTATATGTTCCTAACTCCGTAATTCCTTCAGTATACTCATCGGGGTAAGGCTGCCAAATAAACTACAAAATAAAATTGCTTTAGAAAATATCAAAGTAATGTTGTTTGTATAAACAAATTTAACAGCGTGTTTACTTGAGTTACTGGCTGCTCATCGAGAATGTCCCTCATGATACGTATAGAATGACTCCCAGTTTCAGTAAATCGTAAATGACATGACCACCTGTATATATTCAGATAAATGATTAGATGCATTAACATATACAAACAGTTATAAAACAAGACATATTCGTGTTACCTTGCACCATATGGAGCAGCAGGTAACACATTATCTGGACCGATCATTAGTGGCCCATAATCAGATCTTTCAACACCCAATTGAGGAGTCAAACTTGGGATTCGTGACCATGCCCAAATCTCATTTATTGTAATGACATCAATAATACAAGTTAGATTTATTTAAAATAAACAAACATATTTAATTATTTAAAATAAACAAACATATTTACCTGTACGATTTGCAAGGCACCACCTATCACTTTTTTCCCTCTCTCTGATGACGTACACAACTCACGATACAAGTACGCCAACACAGCACTACCCCAACTATATGTATGGGCAGCGTCGATATCCTCCAACTTCTGTACATACAGTAACCTAACAAAATTACCTGATGTATCAGGGCACATAATCCCCCCTAACATCAACAATGCACAAGCCCGTGTAAACTTAACAACATCATCTGATGTACTATTTTCATCCAATGGATTGAGCAGCAAATGATTATACAAAGCAACTAATTTCAAACGTGCGCCCTTAAGGTCTGTGATGGCTGGTAAGAAACCTAAATATGTATGGCAATATTCTTGCCAATCGGGTAGACTCCTATCAATATCAATCCCCGACACTACGATGCCATCTACTGGCAATGACCATATTACTGCAATGTCTTGCAGTGTGATAGACGCCTCTCCCGATCTGAGATGAAATGTGTGTGTTTCACGGCGCCATCTCTCAACTATAGCCGTGATCAGATGCATGTCAAGCTCGATCTTACCACACCTATATATACCATAAAATCCTATCACGTGCAACAAATTAACAACACGTGTATCTAGTGGACACAAATCCCAAAAATAACTATGTGGGTTTCTCCCACGCAGTATGCTATCCATATCACCTGCCCATACATCCTCGGATCGATGTGAAGGCTGCGATGACAAAAGATGTGTGTCGATCGGGCCTGGTTGCCTCATTTGATCCATCCTGAAATATAACACAAAAAATTAAAAACATTAATCTCAACATTACAAACAATATCCGCCGACTACTTACGGTCGTCACACAACGACCGTCAACAACCGCCACCCCCGCCGGGCCGCCACAGCCGCCCGGCCGCCACCTCGCCGGCCGCCACCTCGCCGCCGGGCAGATTTATTTTTGCACCCCGCCCACCGGAACCAACATTTCAACATCAATATCGTCAATATATTAACCCACAACACATATACTCCCAATTTACATATCAAAATCATATTTAATCTAAAATTAAACAATAACAAAAATCAAACAAAAGATTATATCATGATTTATCTAAAATTAAAACATAACAAAAATGAAAAACATACCTTAAATAAGTTAGATGAGAAATTGATTTTTAGACGGTGGATTAAACGAGAAGAAGATTTTATGGAGAGTGAGCGTGGAATGTTGTTGAAGAGAACTGAAGCGGCGGCCGATGAAATGAAGAAGTAGGGTTTCTTATTATGTTGATGTCGCCATCTGAGATGGCGACATCAATAAAAAAAAAAAATTTATTGATGTCGCCATCTCAGATGGCGACATCTGAGATGGCGACATCAATAAAAAAAAATATTGATGTCGCCATCTGAGATGGCGACATCAATAAAAAAAAATTTATTAATGTCGCCATCTGAGATGGCGACATAAGTTTAAAAAAAAAAAATTTCTTTGATGTCGCCAACTGAGAAGGCGACATATTAAAAAAAAATTTATGATATTGGTGTCGCCATCTGAGATGGCGACACTAATAAATTTTTATTAGTGTCGCCATCTCAGATGGCGACTTAGGTTACTTTTATAAAAAAAAAAAAATTTCGGTTATTTTAATAACTATAATAAAAATTAAGGTTAAATTGTTAAAAAATCAAAAATATGATATCCCATAATTCACAAGAAATGACAGTTTCATGTAAAGCAATCAGCCGCTAAAAGACGTGCCTCTATCCCACTGAATAAATATTCACAAAGTAAAAATGTATATCCTAGAAAAATTGAGTATAGGTAAAAGGTATAAATTCCATTTCAATTTCACTACTTCCTTTTCTTTCCCCCCCTTTTTTTTTTGTTTTTTTTACTTGATCATCAGAGATATCTCGGGATTCTCTCACTATTCGTCATTGGAATAAAGGCTTTTACACTTCTACCAGACCCAAATGCATGTAGCCAGATCCTTCCTCATATTGGCAGACTCAGTTTAAACCTTAGGATGGTGTTAGTCGGCGACACGAGAACGCCAATTCCTACCAACATCACATTTTGTTCTAGTTCGTAAAATGTTTTGTTTTTTTTCGGTTTTGTTTTCCTTGTTAACTTTTTTATCATACAATTTATCAATCAATATTTCATCATTTTCACAAACTTTATTTATTTCAAACTTCTTTTTCTTCTCTTGTTACAAAAAAATGTTACAATATTTTATAATTTCATTGTACTTTTATTAATATAATTTTTATATATTATAAAATTGTATTTCTGCATTAATAGTTATTTATATATATATTTCTCAAATAGAATGTCTAATAATATATATTTTTTATCATTTTAGTTACCAAAGACCTTATTAAATATTTTTATTTATATTTGAAAAGTACCATAAATAGAAAATAAAATATCGTTTGCTAATATCCTTTTCAATCATTTCAATATGAACAATTTTTAACCATTTCTCTCTGATTAAACATTCCATTCCAGCATTTTATATAACTTATTTTCTAAAAAGTAGGTGGCTACAACAATATAAATCTCATCATTTATCATCTTCCTCCAGAATAATTGGCAACTCCATATCCTGATTGCTCCTCTTTATATTTAGTACAACTTTATCTCCAATATTATACTCATCAAATGCTCTGTATAAATCTGCTCTACTCCTCACCTGAAACCATTTATAACCAAAAATCAATCACCCCCTCAAAATTTACTAAATTTTCTGCATCCGAACCAGAGAGAACCTTATTATTCCTGAATCATTCGGTTTCATTAACAGAAGCAGAATTACAGGTTAGAAAATAAGAAAAAAAGATACCGGTTTGTCATTGACGGCCAAGATTACGTCCCCGACTATGATTTTACCGGCGAAACCTCTTGTTGTGGGAAGAAGCCCAGCCTTAGCTGCTTGGCTATCACTTGGGACCTATAGAAAAAAAGGTTTTACCCCAAAGTAGTTGGATTGGTAAAATTTAGATATACAGAAACTTACTCTTAAGATTAGAGCTCCATTTCGAACATTTAGTTGATTCGCTGTCAAGTCTGGTGCAATGTCTATGTTCAATCCAGCCCGAACAAACTGAACGCAAACGGAAACAGGTAATAAAAAATTTTAGTATCGGAAACTCTACGAACTTAAAAGCTCAAGGATGTGTAAGAAGAAAACAACATACTTTGCCGAACTGGATAAGCTGTGGAACAATCTTTGCCACAGTAGAAGAAGGGATTGCAAACCCAACACCTGCCGATGTCCCTGTCGTATCCCGCGAAAATAAGGGTCAATTCTGAATCTTACTTTCAGCTATTCACAACAGGCAAAAATCCAGTAAAAAAAGAGGAAAAAAGTCACCTGTTTGAGTAAATATTGCGGTGTTTATTCCTATTAAGTATCCTTTGGAATCCAATAAAGGACCACCACTGAAATATCACAAAAAACGAAATGTGTAAGAGATGAAGCATTTGTTTTGAGGCCAAGTTGAGGAATACGTTTAAGTTAAAACCTGTTTCCTGGATTGATGGCTGCATCTGTTTGAATTCCACCGCCTATAGTGACTCCAGTTTGACTATTTATGTCTCGGTTTAGTCCACTAATGACACCAACAGTGAGCGCGTGATCAAAACCAAAGGGATTTCCAATCGCTAAGCACTGCTGACCGACTTTCAGAGAATTTGATCGACCAACTTTAATTGGTCTCAGTAGTTTGTTGGAGGTTTCAACCTGATAGGAAACTAAACATGTTATATAAATTTTAAACAATCGAAATGGCGTTTATGTTGGGGCAAAAAAGTTATCTTACTACATTTAACATATTCAATTGCGGGATAGAACAAACAAAGGTAGTATATTAACCTTTAAGACAGCAAGATCCTTAGCACGATTGGCACCAATTAACTTGCCCTCAAAGTTCTTCTGTACCCTTCACAAAAGAGAGGGGAAAGCCAAAAGAAAACTAAGGACAGTCAAGTCGTGCACAAAGATCAAAAGGTTGTGAAGGGATGATTAGGGTACAAGGCATTGTAAGAAACACCAATCTCACCCTTCCGAAGTAAGAATATTAACTCGAGCAACAACTTGCCCGCTGCTTGGATTTCTTGAAAGAGAACTGCCAATAACTGGACAAAACAAGAACAGACAATCTCTAGAGCATCCTTTATTTTCCACTATGTGAAATAATAGGAAACTATCCAAATAATTTTACAAAGAGGCAAATTGTTGCTTAGAAACGAGTCTAAAACAACAATATTCACATTTAAAAGCCCTTTGCACGAAATCAGAAGTCGGAGAAAACATAATTACCGTGATAATTTGTCACAATGTGACCTTCTTCATCCCAGACAACTCCCGAACCATTTCCTTCAGGAACCTGTATGTTTTCATAACCACTTTATTCTTTATACCCACCGGTGGAAGAAATACAATAATAAATCAGCTGAAATTAACACCAAGCTGAAGTGTTTCACAGAAAGCATAAAGGAAATATATATTACCTCAACAGCACCGGTGACAGTGAATTGTGGCCTCAAGTTTACATCAAATATGTTGACAACAGAGTAAGTATTCTGCTCAAAGAGTTGGACAATTCTTTCCTGCCAAGTTTACACTTATCAATTCACCTGTCATAAAAAGTGTGAAAATTTACAAGTAGACAAAAACAGAGGAATTATAACTTTAAAAAAGCTTGCAATACACGGATCAAAAAAAAATTAAGCTTGCAAATATGAATCAACCTCGGAAGGGAAAAGAGCGCCAGGTGGGAAAACCGAAGGTGTCACTTGTTCAATTGTCACAGATGGATCTCCCAAAGCATATGCTGTATTGCAAAATAACATAGCCAAATTCATAAAAGCAGTGTTACTCAAAAAGGATCCAGGAATGCAATTTAGGGGGCAAGTAGAAAGTTGCAGTTTTCTATAAATTACACAAGTCTTAAGGTTGGCATGTATGTAATGTTAGGTCATTAATCCAATGTTGGGCTGATATATAAATAAAAAATGTGTTGTAAACTGTCAAACAAGCTATGCCCAATTAAAATTAATCTATTAAGATTTTGAATTATTTGGATTTTAACTTATCCAACAGAGTGTGGGTCTTCGAAGTGTAGATTATTTTGTATTTCCTATTTTTGTGATGATATATAAGGTCATTCTTCTATAATGATTTCCATCAACAGACAAAGAGGACATTGGAAAAATAAAATATTCTCAAGAAAGTATCTAGATCTAAAACACCAACACAAAATGACTATCATGGTTTGAGTATGTTTCCATCTGTGGAGAGTATTAGTGATCCACCTTAGTTTAGGTATACAAAATACAATGGAGGATAATTACAAAAGATATAGCAAATAATGCATGCAAGGAAAGAGAATAATCTATATTAACTAGATCCTTGATTTATGCTTATCACCCCCGAAGCAGAGCGTGGGGTTGCATTGAACGCAAAGCTTGGATTAAGAACTCAGACAGCGGCCGAGTAAGGCTTTTAGTGAAGATATTCGCAAGTTGTAGATTGGAGGGAACAAATTGAGTACAGTTTTCCAGCGGAAACAAGGTCCCGTATAAAATGATAGTCAATATTAATGTGCTTGGCACGCTTATGAGCAATATGATGTTGACTGAGGAAGATCGCTCTTTTATTGTCACATAAAAGAAGTGGAATGTCAGGAGGTAGGACACGTAAATCACGAAGCAGATAAGTGACCCAAACAAGTTCTGCAGCAGCATTGGATAAAGCTCGATACTCCGATTCACAACTAGAACGAGCAACTGTGGGTTGTTTTTTAGCACTCCAAGAAATTAAGAAGTTGCCAAGAAAGATGAAATAACCATAGGTGGAGCGTCGAGTTTCAAGACAACGAGCCCAATCGACATCCCGAGCTAGGACAAGAATAGAGGCTATCAATATGATTTCGTAACTATTTGAATAGCCGACCAAAGAAGGCGAAAGACCGAGACTAAAAGAAAGATCAAAATAAAGTGTGCCTTTGACATAGCGCAAAATCCGTTTTAACTGCTTGAAAATGCTCATCTGTGGGGTGCTGAAGAAACTGGCTGACAACATTAACTGCATACAATACATCAGGACGAGTTACAGTTAAGTATTGAAGAGCGCCTACCAAGGAACGATACGAAGTCGGACCTGGAAAGAGTGAGCCATCATGCGCAAGTTGTTCACAGGCAGCCAAAGGAGTGGAAACAGGCTCGGAGTCCAATAATTGAGTTTTGGCAAGGATGTCACGAGCACACTTGGCTTGGCTTAAGATGAGCCCACCAGATGTGTAAGTAACCTCAAGGCCAAGAAAATAATTAAGACGCCCAAGATCCTTTGACAAATTCATTATTAAGACGAGAAATAAAAGAACGAACCAAATCCGGTGTGTTGCCAGTAAGAATAATAGCATGAACGTATACAAGTAAATACAGGATTGAAGAACCCCGATACAAGTAAATACAGGATTGAAGAACCCCGATACAAGAAAATCAAAGAGGTGTCAGCATGGCTACAACGAAATCCTAGTTGAATGAGAAGATCATTGAATCGTTGAAACCAAGCTCCAGGCTTTCTTGAGACCATAAATCGCTTTCCTAAGGCGACTACATGATTGGGAAAACGAGGGTCATTATAACCTGGAGGCTGCTCCATGAAAACGGCTTCAGTTAAAAGACCATTGAGAAATGCATTTTTTACATCGAGTTGATGACTTGATGTAACGGCCAATTACGCATCACGGTAACAGCGAGAATAATGCGAATTGTAAAGGCTTTCACAACGGGACTGAAAGTATGAGAATAATCGAAAACCGGAAGTTGGGTGAAGCCTTGAGCTACTAGCCGAGCCTTGAGGCGGTCAATAGTGCCACTCCGAAAGGTATGTGGTACGAAATACCCACTTGGAACTAACAATATTAGTGTCATTGGGACGTGGAACAAGATCCCAGGTATGGTTCGTACGAAGAGCCGATATTTCGCCATCCATGGCAGCGAGCCATTCAGGATGTTTGGCTGCAGATTTAAAGCCTTTGGGTTCCGTAGAGGCGAGTAGAGCGGAAATGAGCTCTGGTTGTGCCTCTGCTACATGCCCAGGCTTGAAGATTCCAGCTTTAGCCCGAGTTAGCATAGGATGAGCAGACTGGAAGGGACTCGGGAGCTGTGGTGTGAGATCTCGCAGAAGCAGTGTCATCCGCAAGAGCATTGCAATTAGGAGCATGGTGCTCACAAAGAGAGCAAGGTCCATCTGGGACAGAAGCAGACGAACCAGACAGAGGAGTACAGGCCGTTTGAGGCAATGGCGAGGAGGAAGAGGCAGTGAGATGTGGTTCAACGAAACTCGAGAAGTCAGGTTTATTAATGGGCGAGCAATTCAGAGATCCAGAGAAAGGGAAATTAGTTTCATCAAACTAAGCGTGATGAGTGACATAAATGCGGGATGTGGACGGATCGAGGCACGGAAAAACTTTGTGATTACTACTGTAGCCCATGAAAATGCAAGGTGTGCTTCGGGGAGATAACTTATTTGTAGCATAATCGCGTAAGCATGGAAAAACCCGACTTCCTAACGGTCGAAAATCCTCATAATTGGGAGCCTTGGTGAATAGGAGTTCAAATGGAGATTTACCTTGCAGAACCATGGAAGATAGGCGGTTAATAATATAGACTGCAGCACTGAAAGCATCCACCCATAAGGAAGAAGGGGGATGAGCATTAAATAACATAGCGAGGCCTGTTTCAGTAATGTGGCGATGTTTACTCTCAGCCCGGCCATTTTGAGAAGGCGTATATGGAAAAGATATGTTGTGATGAATGCCATGCGTACGAAAAATGATTGAACGCTTGTATTTGTGAACTCTGAACCACCATCACTTTGAAAGACCTTGATGGGACACGAGAACTATGTTTGCACCAAAGCACGAAATTGCAAGAAAATATCATAAAATTCAGATTTGTTGTAACCACGTGAACCGAGAAAAATAATCCAGAAAATAACATAGTACCGAAAGCCTGAAGTAGAGCAAACGGGAGTTGGACCCACAAATCACAATGAAAATTAAATTCAAGACATGCAACGAGCGTTTCACATTAATTTGAAAAGATAAGTGTTTGCTTTTCGCCAATTGACAAGTAGAACATAAAGATGGTTTTAGCAATAAGGAAATAAGGAAGTAACAGTTAATCGTCCTAACTTATTCAATAATGAAATGACATCAAAAGAAACATGTCCTAAACGAGAGTGCCATAATTCAAAAGAAGCACCTAAATGCTTGGATCTTAATGCTGTAATGAAAGCCGAATGGCCATGCTCCAACACGTACAATCCATTGTCATGCCTGCCTGTTGCTGAATGTCCTTGGTTGCTTGATTCAGACTAGCAAACGAATTTTTAGTGAAGAGAATATTAACTGGATAATCAGTAGTCAACTTACTGATAGAAAGCAAGTTCTTAGCATAACTAAAACATCCAGTAATTTAATGTTATCAGAAATAGAGCAAGAGCCAGTATGCGAAATAGGCAGAATATCACCGTTACCGACTACGACACGATCAGTTCCAGAATAAGGCGTATAAGCATCCAGAGAGGAGGAAGTCGGAGTCATATGCGCTTCCAGAAACCAATCAGATGGATTAGGTTGAGAGATGTTGCATCCAGCATTGAAAGCCTCAGCCAAATTTGCAGATTCAGAATTGGGGTGGTGGCGCATAACCGTCAATGAAGCCAAGGAGATCTTGGCAAGTAAGGAGGGAAAAAACTTGAGTTTTCCACAATAAATAGTTAGAAGATGAAAACTTGAATGTGAGCATATGAATGAGGGCGGCAAAGGGAAGAGAATCAGTGGTGGAGGAGTCGGCCATGCAACGAAATTGAGGAGAATAGGCGGCTGAAAAAATATTGCATGTAGGGTTTAAGAATTTCTGGCTGATACCATGTGGAGAGTTTTATTGATCCACCTTAATTTAGGTGTTGGATACATTCTCATATATCTAGTACAAAATACAATGGAGGATAATTACAAAAGATGCACCAAATAATGTGTACAAGGAAAAAGAAGAATCCATATTAACTAAATCCTTGATTATGCTTATCACCGTCCTTTCATCTATATTTCTTGATTATTTAACGTGAGTCTGTCCGTGTTACTTATCCAGCATGTAAACCATGTTCGTAAACCAAAAAATAAACAAAAATAAAGTCTTTTTAGGAAAAAAGGAACGAAGGAATAAGTATTGGAAGCAGGAAAAGTGCGAACCTGAAAAGTAGCTTGAAGGACGAAGATAGTAATAAAAAGAAGTGCTCACTAACAGATGAGTAAACAGCATTCGACGAGTAGACCAAGCCACTTCTTCCTCAGCAACCTTATCACCCAAAATCAAATCTTCTTTCCCAAATCTACCATCTTTCTCGTTAGCCCTTCCAAGAACAAGTACATAAAAGAACCCATCAAATTTAAGCCAATAATAATGTATCTAAATGTACGATTTTAAGCAGATTACCATGGAATCTGAAGGGGAAGACGAGAAACGAAGTTGAGACAGAGCTTGCGGCGGCCCATATCACGTAGATGCTTCTTGGGGATAGAACCGGACGTCAATCTTCGTTTGGCATGGCAGCGATGTGATTTCCTAGGAGGAATTACACAGATGCATGCGGTTATTACTTGCATTTCTTCCTATATTACGAAAAAAGCTTAGTAGATAGAGGTTTGGATGAATGACGAGTGGTGGCGATGGCGGTGTAAAAGTGGAAAAGGGGGATAGTTTTTCGGTAATATAGGGTTGCTTAATAATAGTAGCGACTTTAGTTGAAATTGGAGAGAATTGGAGGAATTGTTCAAGGTAATGGTGAATATGGACAGACAAGAGTCTGAACAAGAGATTACGAAACGGGCGGGCCGCCCGGCCCGGACCATCATGGGTGGTGTGGATACAAGGGCATGTATAAGGGCAGTATTGGGCCACTTATTTTGGCCCGTGTTGACACGACCCGTTTGGCCCATGAGAATGACGTCTAGGCACAAGTTAGAGGAGCCAAGGTGCTGAAGCTTCCGAAAAAAAATTTGAAATGTAAAGTGTTTCATAAGAGCCAAGGTTCTAAGAAAAAAATTTAGGGGTGGCAAACAGTTATGTAGAGATGGCACATGTCGGTGCAGCATGACCCAAAAATATGAGTAATGTCGGGCCAGTACATCATTTCTCAACATCAACACCTAGATACCATTATGGCGGATCAAAAGAGTCGTGTCAGAATGAACCATTACTATAGTAAAACAGATCGTGCAGATATGACCCATCACGGATGTAAGACCGCGCAATGCCAAATTGGCATTATCCTATAAATGTGTACCTAACCCACAATGACATTGTATGTTTAATGAAATCCTGGTAAAACATAAATCACATCTTCAACAATAATAAAATCACAAGCAATAATCATCAATAATTAAATCCCACAAAGACTCATCATAAGTAAATGTATTTAAATAGTGCTCATCCTAAAAAAGAATTAACTTTTTTACAATTTTAGATCAGATTTACATCCCAAAATAATGACAATGATAATCCACAGAAACATTGTAACTATGATCGCTCAGCTCAAATGACTACTGTTAATCTTCTAGGCAAATCGACATTATGCCTCAAGCCTTTCAAAAGTCTAGACATATCACAAATTTTCTTAAAAACAGCCCCCACGCATAGTGATAACACCAATAAGATAATGGCAATCATAACAAATTAATGAGATATTTACGAAATTACTATTGGGAATCGTAATTGGTCAGGAGGAGAGAAAGTGGAAGGGATAAGAAGGTGCAAAAGTGGTTCAACTCGGGTTGAGTGAAGAAAAACATGTTTTCCGTGAGTGAATTTACCAGGGGTAGATGGCCGAGAGGCGATCAGGTGGCTGGATGAGCACCAATTAGAGAATCAATTTGTTTTTCTCCTTGATATCGCAGTGTTGAAGGTAAGGAGGTTCACGACAGAGCTTCGAGCCGTTTGGGATGAAGAGTGGGATGCTCAAGAATGGGTTCTGGGCATTATTAATAAGGGGCCTAGTCTGCTATGTACGAGCAAGAAAGGAAATTGCATGAAACTTAGAGTCAAATTCTAGCAATTTGGCGTTGGAAAATGATTGCTTCATTGAGGAGAGGTTTGGGGTAAGTGGATATAAATAACATGCTATTTTCTTTGAAACTTATTTTGGGGAGATTCAAGCACTGGCTTCTGGCTAGAAATTGTTGGAATTTAACGAGGCAATCATCATTTTTAAAATAAAAATCATGAGGGCTAATGAACACATTTTTGTTGTATGAATTGTGGTAGTGTCTCTTATGAATGTGCTTATGAGTTTGTGATTTTTGATGTGGCTTCGCTTCAAGGCTAAAACATTCTGAAATTATTTGATATGTTTGATAGAGTTTTATGTTGATGTCATGGGATGGAATTGCATACCATGATAATATTCCTCAAGGGATACATACTTGGTAATTTGTTTTTTCACCATTGGGTTTCAGTTAATTGTATTTGATGTTGGTTGGAGAGATACAGACTTCGTCAAGGATCAAGCTTCAACACTTAACCTTGAGGACAATGCTAGTTCTGATGGGTGAGGTATTGTTATGGAAATAGTTCTACATGCCCTAAAACTATGGGCCAGCAAAAGAAGTCCAAGCAGGAGGCTACAATCCACCAAGTAATTAAAGAAGTGGCAGAACACATTGGGAGGGGGGAGGAGTAAGCTAGAGGGGTTAGAAAAGAATAATAGGGAAGGAGGTTTACCTAGGGCTTCAGACCATTTGGGATGAAGAGTGGGTTGTTCAAGAATGGCTTTAGCCAAGAATGGTTTTTGATAATTATTAATAAGGGGCATAGCCTGGTACGTAAGAGCATGAAGGAAATTGCAGGGAACATATAGTCAAGTTATAACAATTTGGCAATAGAAAACTATCGCTTCATTGAGGATATACTTACAGTTGGGAATTGAGTTGCCATTAAAAAAATGTGCCCAAGATTGAACAATTCCGTGTGCATTGTATGGGGTGTCATGATACAAAAATTGGGAGAAGAAACCAATAACGCTGAAGAGGAAACCTGTTGTGTCAAGTACAACTACTTCAGTTACTGAGGTATCAATGGTAGCAACAGTAGTGACTGCAGTCTCAGTGTCCTCCTTCTTACCACTGCCTACTGATGAGACACTGACATCGGAGATTGCTTTTGAGGACGAGCCTACTTGTTCTCTGAGGGCTATTTTTTCTATTGCCACATCTACTGTTTGTGTAACAACATCTACTGCTCTTGTTGTTGTGTCCACTGCACTCCTGGAAAATTCTCCTGCTGATGTATTATCTATGCCACAATCAACTAATGTTGAGCATAGTATTGTTCCTGCTACCGCAATCTCTGTTGCAGTAGTCCCTCTGAGTTCCAGACAAGAACAAGGGTCTTTTACCTTACGTATAAGAACTCCGAAGACAACCTGTCCCTTCTGCTTTCCTCCTCACACTCCCGATGAAGTGGGAAAAATCAAATTGAAGCATCATCCACCCCCGTATCCACAGAGATTAATTTGGTTCTTGAAAAGGTCGAGATGCGTGTTCACGAAAAGATGGAATTATTTGATGGTTGGGTTAATATCAGGACCAAGATATGCCTCAATCACTTCAATCGAATTTTGAAGCAGGCTGGGAAGGATGAGAACATCATTCTTGAATTTCTCCAAACCAGTGATGTTGAAGACGGTCTGCGCCAAAGGGAAGTCTATCGCTTAATCCACTTCATCGGCGAACTAGATTCCTTGGTGAAAACAAGACATGTCGAGTTTGATCCCAACTCGGGTACAACCACTCATGATGTAGCGGTTCTCAAAACTTTGGAAGCCCGTCTTATGCTGGCCGAGAAAACTCTTCATGACCTCAAGGTTGTTTTGGGGCTGCACTCCTCGACTCATCATCTCAGCTTAGTTTCAGAGGAGGTTACTGAACAACGAATGGTTGTTGTAACTCCAGTAGAGCTCTCTATAGTCCAAATGCCTTCTGCAGTTCCAGGCTGGAGAACTACCCCTTGCATCTCCTACACCTCTCTCCCTGCCCAGTCAGCATCCAATCCTATCGGATGTTGATCTGTTGAACCTAGACACAGTCATTGAGTTAGTAGTAAACCCAATTACCCTAGCCTCAGAGGATGATGACTCTACTGACTACATGACTGCATCCACAAATGCCATATCTATAATATCAACAACCATTTCTGAACCTGAACCATCTCAATACATCATTGACCCTACCATTGCCCAATTTCTCTATGTTCCACAAATCGAACTCATTACCCAACTAACCACCGACATAGCCATTTTTCACCACCATCCCCTCCTCAATCACCACTGCCTACTATCCTGGAGATACCTACTGAGGCTCTTACTACTGGAACTACTTTCTCTGAGGATGCTGTATTTGTTGTACCATATGATGTTCTGTGTCTATCTCCCTTACTGTAGAAATCAAAGGCTAGGAGCATCATATCACGAGACAAAAGAAAAGAACCTTAGCGATCCATTGAATATTCATATTTCTATTGTTCGATGTCAGTCACGAGAATAGCAGTTATGCTAATTTGAAGGAACTAGTCCCAATTTGAAGTATCTCACTAAGTTTGTTTTTCCTGCTTTCATTCCACTCCTTTGCCCCTGCTGAGTCTACAATGGCTGCTCTCTCTGATGCTGTTTAGATCACAACCAATGATCAAATGGAGCAAGTACTTGACTTTCCTAACCTGGAAGTTGAAGATACTTCACCATTGTCTGATCAGTTGATTCATTTAACAAACATCATATTCAATCTTGTTGGTGAAGTACAAAAGCTGAAAAATGAGGAAAGAGATGTCAGTTATGTTGTTGGCAACTTAAGGAGATATGTTGACTTTCAGTTTCATCGTATCACTCGAGATGTCCAAAATCTCTCTGAAAAATTTACCAGATGTCAAAAGTTTGTCGTGGACACTTTTTCAGACTCCTTCTCCAGACTGGACCAAACTAAGCTTGAACTCAGTTAGCAAGGTGAGGCCCTACATGATGCTACAAAGTTGAAGCTCGGAGCAAAGATTGAAGACATGCATGTGGCATTCTCCGATAAGTTGACCAATATGTAAACAACATTTGCTTCTCAATTAGACGAATTTAAATGAGAGTATTCAAAGTGCTAGACGTTCAAGATCAGGGCTGTAAGTAACCCCATGAGCATACAACGCAGCGGAATAAAATTTTGGGATTACTACACCGGATCTATACATAGGGATTCATATCGGATTAGAGAATACATAAGAGTCTCACCCTTGTAGCGTGTTTGAAGCAGAATCCACGGAGCAGCACCACGTCCTACGCCTTCTCCGAGTCAATAGCAAAACTCGATGAGTTTTGCCTCAACGGTATCCACACGATCAAATCGGGTGAAGGGGTAGTTTAATAACAAGTTGCTAGACTTGTTCTTAAACCAATACACGAAGCACACTCGATTCACAATCGAAAGAATGGCCGGAATCCACCACAAAACCTTCGACTTTGTGAAGGCCGAGAGTACTTGAGGAGGCGGCCGACTTGTGCTATATTTTTGATAGGTTGGAATGATATAAAATTGTCTCTTACAATTAATCATAACCTTGTATTTATATTATAAGGCTTTTAATTAAGGTTCAAGACTTTCTTAAAGTCTTATGGGCCCAAACCCATGATTTAATTAAAACCTTTTAATCACTTAATTAAGACTCTTCTTAATTAATTAATTCATCCAATGAATTTAATTTCCCTTCTCGATTTAATCTTTTGTGCGACCCGATAGGATCTTGTAATGTTGGCAGTGACAAAAAATCTCATTTTATGTCTCAAGCATTGAGCGGTATCTAGCAACACATCAATGCTACCCAAATTACAAGAATGTGAATGACTCGACATAACCTTTAGAACTTGTGATAATATTAATCATGTAACTTAATCCCTTTGTCCTTTGTGTTTAGATTGAACACGAGTCATGGAATAGTCATACTCGTATATCCAATCTTTATTTCTTGATCCCCAAGTAGAACTAGAATAAACGAATAAGCTCGATATCTCATATCGACTCATTCGAGCATGGCCATGCATTTTAGTTCTCACTTGATCAAGGGCCAAACACATCTCCTGTTATATAGGAGGGACAAATCCTATCTCGATCAGTCAACATCCCTCTACATAATTCGTAGTGTATCCAATAGTCGCCTTTATAGATTACCCTGTTACGGGTAACGTTTGACGATATCAAGATACATAACTCCTTATGTTGGGATCTCTGATGATCACAAGTCGTAAGGATTACATACATTATTATCACTATGAGAATTGCATATGACGATCATATAACTATCCATGTTGCATTCTCATGGTGGGTCTGTCCAGTACATCGTTCTCTAACATGTACCCATAGTTGATTTGATATCTCATATCAATGAACAATTCATCGATCAACATATACTAGTCTCTACGTATTATCATTATCCCTATTCATGATAATACTTGACTAGGGACATCTTTAAGAATAATACAATATTCTAAGGACATTAACATATATATTAATTCACAATGCACAGTTAAAGGAATAATATATTGTAGGATCGAGCGCTTACCGCTTTACCAATAACTATAGTTAAGGGTAATGGCGCAACATCAATCTTTTCAACCATACACTGGCACAAGCGCCACGTGTTCGACCGATCACAAAGCAGAGACAATTGTTGAACCCCAACAATCCCTCCCCCAATAATTGCACTCTCTGCAACTCATGGGAATCGAACACGCGACCTTGGCTCTGATACCAATTGTAGGATCGAGCGCTTACCGCTTTACCAATAACTATAGTTAAGGGTAATGGCGCAACATCAATCTTTTCAACCATACACTGGCACAAGCGCCACGTGTTCGACCGATCACAAAGCAGAGACAATTGTTGAACCCCAACAATTGTTAAAGCGGTAAGCGCTCGATCCTAACAAGTGGTGTTAGTTCCGGACCTTATCGATGAGATTTTAAAGATGACAAAACAGTTCAGACCGGATCGATAGAAATCAGATTGACCAGATCAATCGGACTCAACAGAGCAAGATGGCAAAGCATTTCAGACCGGATCGATGGAAATTAGGCATACCAGATCGATCGGACATATCAGAGCAAACTGATAAAGAATAGTACATATCAGACCGGATCGATGGATTCCAGAATGACAAGATCGATGCTTCAGATCAATCTCAACCTTTATCAGATCAGAGCAGTCAAGGATACATAAAGGATGGCTTCTCAGTTCGAATCATCAACGGATATTTATTGCAGCATTTAATGCTGCAATTAATGCTACAAAGGACCAAAGACTGAAGATTGCCATAATAGGTAAGAAGACAAAGAAGAGCTTACCTGACGGTCGCCGAAAGCATATACCAGAACGGCAAGTATCCTGAAGAAGAAGACTGTAGCTTTCTCAGAGTCTAAAAAGAGTCGTAGCTGCACATTAAGGGAAACAATGCCGTTGCCACCTTCAACTATAAAAGGATGCAACAAACAGATGCAAAAGGCTCTCGACTCTACAACTCACGCTGATCAATTGACAAATATACAAGAAAGCTAAACAGCACACGCTCACAAAGTACAGAAGCTTTCGAGCTGAAGTTATTCATTTAAGCGCAATTACTTTGTAACATTTGATCATTGTAGGATCACTGTGCGCATTGTGTATTGAAAAATAGAAGTGAGCAACATATTGTAACTGTCAGACAGAGTGTGTCTGAGCAGGTTGAGTGACTAGGAGTTTCAGACTGGTAGTGAGGTAAATCCAGCCTGAATCGGGTTTGTACAACAGGATTGTATAAATCAAAGTCTTCTAGTATAAACCTTCCTTAATTGGAAGAAGGGGAGACGTAGAAGGATTACACCACCTTCGAACTTCCAGAAACATATCCTGTGTCTTATCATTCTGCACTTAGCCATCGAGCTGTTCTTACTTATACAAGAGCAGACCGTTTCCGCACTTACTTATTAGTGGTCTGTTCTGTTCAAAGAGTTGATTAAGTAACAGATTTCTTTCACTAATCAGAAAGAAATCACAAGGGATAAATTTTGTAAGGAGTGTTCATTCACCCCCCCCCCCCCCCCCTCTAAACACTCCGGACCGATCCTAACAAGTGGTATCAGAGCAAGGTCATCTTAATCAGCACAAAGAATATTAAGCTGATGGCATCATTCAACAAAATCCCCATGTTCTCAAAAGAAGATTATGATGACTGGAGAATCAGAATGCAAGCTCACCTGGCAGCTCAGGATGACGACATGTGGTTCGTCATCACCGATGGACC
The DNA here is from genome assembly GCA_907163345.1 of Haberlea rhodopensis. Taxonomy (NCBI): domain Eukaryota; kingdom Viridiplantae; phylum Streptophyta; class Magnoliopsida; order Lamiales; family Gesneriaceae; genus Haberlea; species Haberlea rhodopensis. The sequence goes on from CAJQUN010000057.1 coordinate 165,181, forward strand.
AATGAAGATCCTAAAAATAAATACAGCAGTCGCCACTACCAGTGGAGAACCACAAATGGTAGAAAAAGACAGATCCCTCTGGACGAATGAGGATAGAAAGAAAGCAAACCTCGACAATGTGGCCAAAGACATCTTGTTCAAAACTTTAGACAAGAACATGTTCAGCAAAATCAAAATGTGCTCTACTGCCAAAGAAATTTGGGAGAAGATAGCACAGCTATGTGAAGGCAACGACCAGACCAAAGAAAACAAGTTAACTGTGGCTCTTCAAAGATTTGAGAGCATAAAGATGAAAAGTGGTGAAACTCTAAATGAGTTTGATGAAAGAGTCACCAGCATCATAAATGAACTGAATGGTCTGGGGAAGGAATATTCTAACAGAGAGATCGCTCTGAAAGTAATGAGAGCTCTGCCAAAGGAATGGGATGTAAAGACCATTGCCATGAGGGAATCAAAAGACCTTAACAAGGTTGAACTTCACGATCTGTTTGCAGATCTCAAGGCCTATGAGTTTGAGCTAATAAGCAGAGGTGAAGCAGAGCCATTCATCTCTCAACCCAACAAGGCCCTGGCAGCCATCCCAGACCAGATCGCTTCAACATCAGACCGATCTGCTGAACAGATGAGTAACGATGCTATGTCATTATTTATAAAGAAATTCGGTAAATTTATGTCTAAAAATAAGAGGAACTTCAAACCCTCTCATCATTATAAATCAAGAAAAGATGATACTGTTAACGATCAGGCTTGCTACAATTGTGGTAAGACCGGACACTTTATTGCAGATTGCACCAGACCGAAGAAAGAAGAAAGGAAAGAGAAGCATCGTGATGATAGAAAGAAGAAGCACCACAAAGACCGCAAGAATCATGGAAAATCCCAAAAAGTCTTAGTTGCTGAGGAAGGAAACAGCAAATGGGCTCAGACTGATTCCGATTCAGACAGCTCTGAATATTCTTCCAGCGAAAGCGAAGAAGAGGTTCAATGTCTGATGGCAGATGAAGAAATGAGTCAGACAGATGAGGTATTTGAACTTGAATCAAATGATTTTACACGAGAAGAGCTCATGTCCGCACTGCAAGACATGGCAAATGATTATAGGATCTTAGCTGAATCATTTGAGAAGAATAAAGCCAAAATCAGTACTCAAATGGATGAGCACAACAAACCAAGCTGCTCTGAGCAGGGTGAGTGCAAAAATCTCCAGATCGAGCTGAATAAGCTGAAAATCTCTTATGATCAGCTCCATGAAGAAAATAAGAGAATTAGCACACAAAATGCTAAGCTCTCACATATATTCAAAACATGGACAAAATCCAGAACATCATTGGAAGAATTACAAGAAGCTCAAAGAAATGTTGGTGATTTCACCGGCATAGGCTTTGACACCAAAGAATGCACCAAAGATGAGTCTGAGCTGTTGCTGGTAAAGAATCAAGTCAAACAAATGACATTTGTTAAATCCAGCACAGTATATGAAACTGAAGCACCTAAGATTCAAACAGGAGTCTCTTACGTAAATCAAAATTTGAGAAAAGGGATTGGTTATGTCAACCAAGCCAACGATAAGGCATCAGCAAGATTTGTGTCTGTGAGACCAAATTCAAAAATGCAAGATCGAAGGCAAGGAAGACAATACAATTACTATAACTCAAAACCGATTCAACGAAGATATAGACTACCTTATGAAAATCAAAGGTTTTCACAGCGCACACATTATCACACACAACATCGAAACAGACCAGCACATAGCACACCCTACACACACAAGCCACTAAAGCTGATACAGGTGTGGGTTCCCAAAGGGCTAATCCGTTCTGGACCCAAATAGGATTGGGTACCAACAATAAATATGTGTGATGACAGGTACAGAAGAATCTCGCATCAGATTGGTACTTGGACAGCGGGTTCTCTCGTCACATGACTGGAAACATCAAGCTGCTGTCTGAAGTCACAGAATGCACTGGACCCAAAATCATCTTCGGAGATAACTCAAAGGGTAAGACCGTGGGCAAGGGTAAGATTGTCCATGGTAACATTATTATCAATGATGTGCTGTTAGTTGAAAATCTGTGCTATAATCTGATTAGTATCAGTCAACTCTGTGATAATGGTTATGCTGTAGAATTTCATAAACACACTTGCACTGTTAAATCATCAGACGGTATAACCATGCTCGTAGGAACCAGGAATGGAAACACATATAAGATTAACTGGAATCATGCTCAACCTGATAATCCTACTTGCTTCATCGCTAACAATGATAATAAACACTGGCTATGGCATAAGCGCTTGAATCATATCAACTTTAAGACCATTGCTAGCCTGTGTAAACATGATTTAGTTATCGGTCTGCCCAAGATCGACTTTGCTAAGGATAAGATCTGCGAAGCTTGCCAAATGGGCAAACAGATCAGATCATCCTTCAAGAACAAGAATGCCAAATCCTCCTCCCGCTGTTTAGAATTACTGCATATGGACTTGTTTGGTCCTATACCAATAACAAGTTTAGGGGGAATGCGGTATACTCTTGTTGTTATTGATGATTATTCACGCTTTACATGGACTATATTTCTGAGCAGTAAAGATCAGACCGGTCCGAAGTTGATCAAGCTGCTGAAACGCACTCAGAACGAGAAATCATCCAGCATAGACAGGATTCGAAGTGACAAAGGCACTGAGTTTTCAAATCAGAATCTTGAATCCTTTCTAGAAGATCATGGAATCAAGCATGAGTTTTCAGCCGCCAGAACTCCTCAACAGAATGGAGTTGCAGAACGAAGAAACAGAACGCTCAAGGAAGCAGCAAGAACAATGCTTGCTGATTCTGGAATCTCTCAAAAGTTCTGGGCAGAAGCTGTAAATACTGCTTGCTACACTCAAAACCGATCTATGATTAACAAGAAGCTGAATCTCACTCCATATGAAATATGGACTGGTAACAGACCATCTGTTTCTCACTTTCATGTATTCGGCTGTAAATGCTTCGTTCACAACAATGGTAAGAGTCATCTTACAGCATTTGAAGCTAAGTCAGATAATGGTATATTCTTAGGATATTCATCAATTAGCAAAGCTTATCGAGTGTTTAATAATCGAACTTTAACTGTAGAAGAATCTGTTCATATAGTTTTTGATGAATCATTATGTGTTGAGGGCAACAAAGATTCAATTCAAAATCAGATGGAAAGTATCCATCTCGAAGCTAACAGTGATGATGAGATTGTAGCTAACAGGTCAAGAGACAATCCACCAGAACCAGAAGTGCCAGACAGACCGGATCAGGCCATTGAAGCTTCTTCAGATCGAGCTGATCCAGATGCTCCTGACTCAAATATTAAAGTAGATGCAGATCATGCTGCTACTATTATTCCGACCGAACCAGACAATCCAGAGTCAAGCTATCGATGGACTAAGAAGCATCCACCTAATCTAGTGATTGGTCGTCCTTCTGCACCGATTAGAACCAGAGGACAGATGATGGATGAGTTCACTCATGCTGCTTTCATCTCTACTCTGGAACCCAAGAAGATCGATGAAGCTCTGACTGATTTCAACTGGATTAAAGCAATGCAAGAAGAGCTTAATCAATTCGAACAAAATCAAGTTTGGAGTCTAACTCCCAGACCAAGCGATCTGCCTGTTATTGGAACCAGATGGGTTTTCAGAAATAAGCTAGACGCCGATGGAACTGTGGTTAGAAACAAAGCCAGACTGGTGGCACAGGGATTCAGACAAGAAGAAGGAATCGACTTCGATGAATCATTTGCACCAGTCGCCAGACTTGAAGCAATCCGAATCTTTCTTGCATATGCTGCCTTTAAAGACTTCAAAGTATATCAGATGGACGTCAAGAGCGCCTTTCTTAATGGAAAGCTTCAGGAAGAAGTCTACATTGAGCAACCACCTGGATTTCAGAACCATTCGTATCCTAATCATGTATACCTACTGAATAAAGCAGTGTATGGTCTGAAACAAGCTCCAAGAGCCTGGTATGACACTCTATCTCAATTTCTGCTGAACCATGATTTCCAGATCGGTTCAGTAGATAAAACTCTCTTTAAATTCATTAAGGGGGAACATACCCTATTAGTTCAGATTTATGTTGATGACATAATCTTTGGGTCAACTAACCCCAAATTGTGCGAGAAATTTTCTAAGTTAATGCAGGGACAGTTCGAGATGAGCATGATGGGAGAATTGTCATTCTTTCTGGGTCTTCAAGTAAAACAGCTCAACAATGGCATTTTCATCAATCAGACCAAGTATACCAAAGAGCTCCTCAAGAGATTTGGAATGGAAACATGCTCAACTGCATCAACTCCAATGAGTCCAACAATCAAGTTAGACAAGGACGAAGGGGGAACGGCAGTTGAAGTAACCATGTATAGAGGACTCATCGGATCGCTATTGTATCTTACAGCGAGCCGGCCCGATATTATGTTTTCAGTCTGTATGTGCGCCAGATTTCAGACAGAACCAAAGCAATCTCATTTCATTGCTGCCAAGCGTATTCTGAAATACTTAAAAGGATCTCAGAACGTTGGTCTTTGGTACTCCAAAGATTCAAACTTCAGCTTAATCGGATATTCAGACGCAGACTACGCTGGGTGTAAGATCGATCGTAAAAGCACCAGTGGAACATGTCAATTTCTAGGTGAAAGATTGATCTCTTGGTTCAGTAAGAAGCAGACATCTATTGCCACATCCACAGCTGAGGCAGAATATCTAGCCGCTGGAAGCTGTTGCGCTCAAATGCTCTGGATTCAACACCAGCTCAAAGACTACGGCATTCAAGCTGTTGACTCTCCGATATTTTGCGACAACACAAGTGCAATCGCTATAACGTATAATCCAGTTTTGCACTCTCGAACAAAGCACATTGATATTCGACATCATTTTATTCGAGATCATGTTGGCAAAAAGGAAATTCGGATCGAACACATTTCAACGGAGCAGCAAGCAGCAGACATCTTCACCAAACCACTTCCTGAGGCTAAGTTTAATTATTTCCGTCAAATTCTTGGTTTAATTGACTTATCTTAATTAGTTTAGATGTTTTTATTCTTTTCGCTCTTAAAGATTTTTGTCACTACAGATCGATAATACAATGTTCAGAAAGACACAGACCGGTCCGAACTTTCAGACCGATCCTTGTCAGTCTGATTTTATCCTATGATCTGTTTGGACAATTATTCGTTTTTAAAAACAAAACAGCCCGGACTGATTAACCTTTTAACTAGTTGTACTTTAACCGCCTTATCTTTCTTCATCCTGACCGTTTATTTTGAATAATTTATTTCTCAGTCTTGGAGATAAAGACACGTGTCTTCTCTCTCCTATTTAGCGGGCTGAACATTTCATACTTATTCACTTTTTACAGTTTACCGCTTTCTACCTTCTTACTCTCCTACTCTCTTACTCTTCGCACCTTCTTTAAACTTCTTTCATATGGCTACCATCACTCATAACTCACTCTCCGTTGAGTTTGATGACATCTACAGGGGAGAAGATGCTGCGATGGTGTCCATTTTTAGAGCCCTGGAATCATCTGGTTTACGGAATTTTTTGGAATGCGGATCCGTTGTTTATGAACCAGAAATCCGCGAGCTGTTCGCCAACGCCGTCTCCCGGAAGTCATCCATCTCTACAACTGTCAAGGGCAAATCTTTCGAGATCTCGCCAACAACAATGGCCAAGACCTTTGGCCTCCCCAGTTCCGGCCTGACAGAGTTCGGACAGACTCCTCCAGCATCTCTCTTAGATCTTCAGGGGAAGATTTCCATTTCTGGCCACCGATTGCAACCCTCTTTTAAGAAGAAGGAAATGCTCTTCCATTTCCAGGTGCTGTGCGAAGTGGTAGCCAAGCCACTTTTGGGTAAAGCAGGAAGCTTCGATGCTGTAACCGCCGAGAAGTTCAGGGCTATGGCAGCTATTGTATCTAGACAGAAGATAAACTGGTCCATGATTCTGTTTGGAGTACTGCTGGAAACGGTGATTGCATCCAAGCACGCCGTATGCTTTGCTGTTCCTCTCAGCAAGCTCTTGGAGTCCTTAGGCCTCGAGCTGAGCAAGCCGTCTGCTCTCCGCCCCTTTAAGGTCCTTAACTCCAAAGGGCTTGCACTGCTGAAGTCCAAGGGTGCTCCGCCTACTCCTACAACTCTGGTCTCAGTCAAGATCGAGAAGGACGAGGAACAAGCTGTTGTGCGCAAACCTCGGGTCAAGCGGAAGCTGACCATTCAGACTGACTCAGAAGAAACCCAGTCTGCTCACTCATCCCCAACCAAGCCACTTCCCAAAAAACCCCGAACCCAGATTACCAAACCAACCAGACATCTACCTCCACCCATACTGCCACCCACTAAAGCAACCCCTGCCCCTCAACCCCCCACTCAGCCTTCACAAGCCTCAACCCCTGCACCCAAAGTCACCCTTAAAATTCCCTCTGCCAATCCCGTGGTCAAAGGGATAGTTATCACTGAGTTGGGTGACTATACCCAATCAGGGATTAAGTCCCCTTCCTCCACCGGCAAGGGAAAAGCCATTCTCACAGAACCCATCTCTTCTAAACCCAAATCTGCTGCACAGACTGCCATCGACATCGCTATGGAGGATGTTGATGAGAAGCTCGCTGAACTCCTTGTGGTCTTTGATGAATATGTCCAGTACCGGACTGTCAACCACATTGATCTGTTCTACGGAAAGTTGCACAGACTGAAGAAGATGGAAGACGAGGTTCTGAGAGGCACTGAAACTGATGATGTTCGACTTGCGGTGCAGCGCAGAGAGTTATTCACGGCAAAACACAGATTCAGACTGGCCACTCTGCTTCTCACTGCCAAAAAGAAGAACTTCGATCCGCTTGCTCCTACTGCCAGAGATGATGGGGCTGTGATTGCTCAACTTGAGATGGATATTCATGCTCTATCCCTAGCTGTCCGCTTTCAACGACAGAAGCTAGGTATCTCCACTCCAGCCACAAGCCCGGATCATCCTTCTGTCAGCAAGACTCTGGCAGAACCTTTTATCGAGGTTATTCCTTCTGCTGAAGCAAAACAGACAGAAGATCAGCCTGCAGAACTCGTACCAGAACAGACAGCGGAGCAGCCATTGCCTAATGCTCCGTCTGCAACAGATGATGAATCAATGAATGTTCTGTTGGATTCTCCGACAACATCTATTCCATTGAAGTCATCAGCCTCCCTTGCTCAAAACAGTCCAGCTGAAGCATGTGCAACAACTGCAGTACCAGACCTCCTCGATCCGGATTTGGTGGTATCTACAGTGGTTGCAGCTCTCCAAGATGAGGAACCTTCCAGTCCCCACTCTCCTCCGGGACCATCAGATGAAGATTTGGCATTCATTCATAGTTTTTCTTCGGATCTGGTCACTCTGATCCGATCCGAAAGTCATCAAGCTGCCATTTCTTCCATCGTGCCGATTGCTGAAGCAGATGACCCTGCTATGTCATCATCAGATCACTCTCCCAGCCAGCTATCTGATGCACATCCATCCCTGGCACGGACTATCCAGCACTTTTCTGATAACTGTCTGTCATTAACTCAACGAATTCTCGAAGTTCATCAAAGTCAAAGAGTCACAACTTTGGACTTTAATTCTTTCAAAGAGAAAATGACTGCCAGTATCGGAAGCCTCCAGCGCGGCATCAACGATCTGTTTTCTCAACAAGCCTCCTACAAGAACAGTCTGAGGAAAGAGCAGGTCGAGTTAGCCACTGAAGTCAGAGCATCTGTTTCTAACTCCCTCCGCGCTCAAGACGTTCGTCTTGACGCTATCAGCGCGCAGCTAGCCCAAGTTGTTGAATTCCTTCAAGAGATTGCTGCTGACAAAAAGGGGGAAAAGAAGACAGACTTCAAGCCGCCTCCAAGCTCAAGAAGATAGCAGTCTTAGTCATTTAACTTGTCAGACTGTCTGTATTTAGGATTTCTTGATGATCAATAAAAATCCTTCTTTTGATTAAGTCCTTGTTCATTTATTTTGAACTTTAATAAAGGCTTAATAATAAAAGATTAAATCGATCAAACTTAATGATGTTCATTTATTTTGAACAAAGAAGTAATCGATCCGAAAGCATTCGCTTCAGAGCTCTTATCAAGACTGGTTAAAAAGACTTAGAAGCTAGGTTTTGTCATCATCAAAAAGGGGGAATTTGTTAGTTCCGGACCTTATCGATGAGATTTTAAAGATGACAAAACAGTTCAGACCGGATCGATAGAAATCAGATTGACCAGATCAATCGGACTCAACAGAGCAAGATGGCAAAGCATTTCAGACCGGATCGATGGAAATTAGGCATACCAGATCGATCGGACATATCAGAGCAAACTGATAAAGAATAGTACATATCAGACCGGATCGATGGATTCCAGAATGACAAGATCGATGCTTCAGATCAATCTCAACCTTTATCAGATCAGAGCAGTCAAGGATACATAAAGGATGGCTTCTCAGTCCGAATCATCAACGGATATTTATTGCAGCATTTAATGCTGCAATTAATGCTACAAAGGACCAAAGACTGAAGATTGCCATAATAGGTAAGAAGACAAAGAAGAGCTTACCTGACGGTCGCCGAAAGCATATACCAGAACGGCAAGTATCCTGAAGAAGAAGACTGTAGCTTTCTCAGAGTCTAAAAAGAGTCGTAGCTGCACATTAAGGGAAACAATGCCGTTGCCACCTTCAACTATAAAAGGATGCAACAAACAGATGCAAAAGGCTCTCGACTCTACAACTCACGCTGATCAATTGACAAATATACAAGAAAGCTAAACAGCACACGCTCACAAAGTACAGAAGCTTTCGAGCTGAAGTTATTCATTTAAGCGCAATTACTTTGTAACATTTGATCATTGTAGGATCACTGTGCGCATTGTGTATTGAAAAATAGAAGTGAGCAACATATTGTAACTGTCAGACAGAGTGTGTCTGAGCAGGTTGAGTGACTAGGAGTTTCAGACTGGTAGTGAGGTAAATCCAGCCTGAATCGGGTTTGTACAACAGGATTGTATAAATCAAAGTCTTCTAGTATAAACCTTCCTTAATTGGAAGAAGGGGAGACGTAGAAGGATTACACCACCTTCGAACTTCCAGAAACATATCATGTGTCTTATCATTCTGCACTTAGCCATCGAGCTGTTCTTACTTATACAAGAGCAGACCGTTTCCGCACTTACTTATTAGTGGTCTGTTCTGTTCAAAGAGTTGATTAAGTAACAGATTTCTTTCACTAATCAGAAAGAAATCACAAGGGATAAATTTTGTAAGGAGTGTTCATTCACCCCCCCCCCCCCCCCCCCCCTCTAAACACTCCGGACCGATCCTAACATATATAATAATGAATTGCCATTCATAAAACCATAAACATTGTATGTCTTAAACAATCATCTAATGACTTGTCTTAGGGCATCTCCCAACAAATCTCCCACTTGCACTAAGACCACTCAGACATACCTAATGCCTAGAGATCTAGTATGACGATCATGCTTCTGCTATGACAGCGGCTTCGTCAATGGGTCAGATACATTATCATCTGTTGGTACTTTGCATATTTTAACATCTCCCCTTTCAACGATTTCTCGAATGAAATGGAAACGCCTAAGTATGTGCTTGGATCTTTGGTGAGATCTTGGTTCCTTAGCCAATGCGATCGCTCCATTGTTGTCACAATAGAGTTCTATCGGATCTTTAATGCTAGGCACCACTCCAAGTTCAGAAATGAACTTCCTCATCCAAACAGCTTCCTTTGCTGCATCCGCTCAGCTTCCGTTGTAGAATCGGCTACTGTTTCTTGCTTTGAACTCTTCCAGCTCACAGCACCCACATTTAGGCAATACACATATCCAGATTGCGATCGAAAATCATCTTTGTCGGTTTGGAAGCTAGCATCAGTGTAACCCATTACATTGAGCTCTTCCTCACCTCCATAAATCAAAAATGTATCCTTAGTCCTTCTCAAGTACTTCAGGATGTTCTTGACAGCAATCCAGTGACCTTCACCTGGATCAACTTGATATCTGCTCGTCATGCTCAAAGCATACGATACATCGGGACGAGTACATATCATGGCATACATGATAGATCCAATAGCTGACGCGTATGGAATCTTACTCATGCGTTGTCTCTCATCTGGTGTTGAAGGACACTGTTCCTTCGAGAGATAAATACCATGTATCATAGGCACGAATCCTTTCTTGGATTCTTGCATGCTAAACCTTTTAAGCACTTTGTCTATGTATGTACTTTGACTTAGACCAAGAAGTCTTCTCGATCTATCTCTATAGATCTTGATTCCTAATACATAGGTGGCTTCTCCTAAATCTTTCATCGAAAAGCAGTTCCCTAGCCAAATCTTTACAGATTGCAAGGCAGGGATATCATTTCCAATAAGAAGTATGTCATCTACATACAACACTAGGAAAATGATTACGCTCCCACTGACCTTCTTGTAGACACAAGGTTCATCTTCATTTTTGATAAACCAAACTCTTTGATTGCATCATCAAAACGAAGATTCCAACTCCGAGAAGCTTGCTTCAATCCATAAATGGATCGTTGTAGCTTGCATATCTTTCCAGCATCCTTTGGATCGACAAAACCCTCGGGCTGTGTCATGTACACATCCTCGAGCAGATTTCCATTAAGGAAAGCTGTTTTGACATCCATCTGCCAGATTTCATAATCATGAAATGCAGCTATTGCAAGTAAGATCCTTATGGATTTAACCATGGCCACTGGTGAAAAGGTTTCATCATAGTCAATACCATGAATTTGTTTGAATCCTTTTGCAACCAGCCGACCTTTATAGGTTTGTACGTTACCATCCATATCGGTCTTTTTCTTGAAAATCCATTTGCACCCTATGGGTCGTACCCCTTCAGGTGGATCAACCAAAGTCCATACTTGGTTTGCATACATGGATTCCATCTCAGATTTCATGGCCTCTTGCCATTTCTCAGAATCATCGCCCATAATAGCTTGTTGATAAGATGACGGCTCATCCTCATCAATAAGTAGTAAGTCACCTTGTTGAGTCACAAGAAATCCATATCTTTGTGGCTCCCGGTGTACTCTTACAGACCTACGCTGGGCTTGTGTCTCTTGAGCAGGTGCTTCTTCCACAACAGCTTGTGGTGCCTGCTCTGTTTCCATCTCAATCTCAGGTTCAGTGTTTTCTTGTGGTTGAACTTCACTAAGTTCTATTTTTCTCCCACTGGTTTTTCTAGAAATAAATTCTCTTTCAAGAAATACACCAGTCCGAGCAACAACTACTTTGTTCTCGGTGGGATAATAGAAATAGTACCCTTTCGTTTCCTTAGGATACCCCACAAATAAACACTTATCAGATTTGGGTCCAAGTTTGTTAGTGGCATGACGTCTAACGAAAGCCTCACAACCCCAAATCTTCATAAAAGACATACTAGGACGCTTCCCAGTCCATATCTCATATGGTGTCTTTTCCACTGATTTAGATGGAACACGGTTCAGTAAGAAAATCGCTGTTTCTAGAGCGTGTCCCCAAAACGATATCGGAAGATCTGCATGACTCATCATTGATCTAACCATGTCTAACAAGGTTCGATTTCTCATCTCGGATACACCATTCCATTGCGGAGTATACGGAGGAGTGAGTTGTGGGACTATCCCACACTCCTTTAGATAGTCATGAAACTCTTGGCTTAAGTATTCACCTCCTCGATCTGATCGAAGGATTTTGATACTCTTGCCAAGTTGGTTTTGTACTTCATTCTTGAAATCTTTGAACTTTTCAAAGGTTTCATGTTTATGTTTCATTAGGTACACATACCCATATCTACTGAGGTCATCAGTAAATGTAACGAAGTATTGAAAACCACCTCTAGCTTGCGTACTTATTGGTCCACATACATCACTATGTATTAGTCCCAATAAAACATTTGCCCTTTCAACATGTCCCTTGAAAGGGGCTTTAGTCATCTTGCCCATTAAACAAGATTCGCATGTTTCATATGATTCAAAATCAAATGAATCTAATACTCCATCCTTATGAAGTTTAGATATGCGGTTCTCGTTTATGTGGCCTAAGCGACAGTGCCAGAGATAAGTCGGATTACAATCATTATTTTTAATCCTTTTAGTATTTATGTTATAGATAGGCATATCAAGATTTAATACATAAAGACCATTCACCATTTGTGCACTAGCATAAAACATATCATTTAAATAAATAGAACAACAATTGTCATTTATTATAAATGAAAAACCATACTTGTCTAAACAAGAAATAGAAATAATGTTTTTAATAATTGAAGGCACAAAATAACAGTCTTTTAAAATCAGTGATAAACCAGAAGGTAAAGCTAAATGATAATCTCCTATAGCTAATGCAGCAACTCTTGCTCCATTTCCAACTCGGAGATCAACTTCACCTTTCGCCAATGTCCTACTCCTTTTGAGATCCTGCACATTTACACAAATGTGAGATCCACATCCAGTATCTAATACCCATGATGAAGAAGTAGATAAATTGACTTCTATAACAAAAATACCTGAAGCGGAAGTCACACTTCCTTTCTTTAGATCCTCCAGATATACTTTGCAGTTCCTTTTCCAATGGCCGGTCTCACCGCAATGGAAACAGTTCCCTTCCTTTGCTATCCCTCCCTTTGGTTTCAGTGCATGAGACTTTGGCTTAGATTTAGCAAAGACCTTCTTTGCTTTCTTGTTGCCTTTAGCTTTGGCCCTTCCTTTGCCCTTATTCACAATAAGGACATTTGTGGCCTTAGTCTTCTTAGTATTTGCTTCATATGTTCTCAACATACCAAGCAACTGTGGTAGAGTCTTTTCCATGTCAGTCATATTGTAATTTACTACAAATTGACTGAAGCTTTCAGGCAACGATTGCAAGATCACATCGGTGGCCAACTCTTGGTCCAATGGAAAACCTAGCTTGTCCAGATTCTCAATGTACCCAATCATCTTGAGCACATGAGTTCCAACTAAGCTTCCTTCTACCATCCTGCACTGGAATAACGCTTTAGAGACGTCATACCTCTCTTGTCTAGCTTGCTGTTGGTACAACTGCTTTAAGTGTTCGATCATATCGAACGCCTCCATTTCCTCATGTTGCTTCTGAAGCTCAGAGTTCATGGTGGAAAGCATGAGGCACCCAACATCAAGTGCGTCACTCTGATGCTTCTTGTAAGCATCTTTTTCGGTTCTTGTAGCCGTTAGGGGAGGTTCCTCAGCGGGCAAGGGTTCCTCTAGGACATATTGTTTCTTTTCTTGTTTGAGGACTATCCTCAAGTTCCTATGCCAGTCTAGGAAATTTGTCCCATTTAGTTTGTCCTTCTCAAGGACCGATCGCAGTGATAAAGTGCTAGTAACGTTGTTAGTTGCCATGGATATCTACAATATAAATATGCAAAATAAGTTTATGATTTAAATCATTTAACATGGTCTTATATTAAATGATACTCCCACTATTTTGTTTGAAAAAATATCAACCCTCAAAACCTTTAGTGGGCCAAGATCCATATTTCACTTAATCTTGAGTTAGCTTTGGCTAATCGCCCAAGACTCGGTTATTTAGGTAGACAACACTTTGTCAATTACATCACATGTAATTCTTGGATAGTTGGACGAACAACACTTTGTTCAATTCATCAAATGAATTATAATCCAACCCATGCCTCTAGGTTCCCAATCCTATTGAGATAACCTAGTTAAGTCGTACCCAATTAAAATATAACGGATATCACTTTTATCCTTTCGCGCCTTACTAAGATTGCCACGGTGCTTTGCTTTGGCAAACCCACACATGTACAATCGAAGTTATTGACGAGTACTTTTATTTTGGAAGGCATCTAAAACTTAATATTTTAGAGGGATTTATTGATCTCATGATTAATTTGATAATTTAAAATATGTCCACTACATATAGTTGTATACATATCTACATATATGTGTAATACTATTATCAAACTAAAACATAAGATAAATCATGCATCAACATACATAATTAAACGTGACATGGTTATAGCCCCTACTAATGATTTTCTCAAGCCAATGAGAAAATCCTATGAGTCAACCTAAGGTAACTTCACAAGCACCTTCCTTGGCTCCAATTTGTGAATGGCCTCCTCATCCCGGCACGATGCTCCATCTTCATTGATCACCATCAATAAAACAAACTACACTATTTACAAGATATAGAATTCCTCGATTCACATTCGAGGGGAACATAGGGGAGGGATTACATATAGAATGAAATAGAGAAAGGCACGACACGCAGGTCGTATTATAAATTACAAACATCCACAAATCCTATCTAATAGGTCAAAGGGCTATAACCACGCACCATGCTCAAACAACACATAAAGCATGCATTAACATTTAATTAATTAAATTCTAAACATTTTAAATTTAATTCTAATTAAAACTGTAAAATAATTTTTGAAAAATTATCGTACGCTCGGGACATCACATGCCACGAACTAAAGCGACTAAGGCTCGAACCACCATGGTTCGAACCACAACCACTCGGCTGGATCATTGATGGGCCTAGGGTTCGAAACCCTAGCCCATGGCCGAGCCAAGCTCGAGCGGCGGCGGCGCTAGGGTTCCAAACCCTAGCCGCCTCGCACCATCATTATTTTTATCGAGCCAACTTGCTTGAAACAACAAAATTCATGAGCCACAAGTTACGATCCAACCATGGACGGTTCATGACGGTGACGGCTTAACCATCTCGAGCCAAGGGTTCGAAAAAAACCTAGCCCTCATGTGGTGTAGCCGTCGACCCTCATAATTCCGTGGACCATGATCAAACCAACTTGCACCTTCTCAATACTTTATCGAGCCAATAGAGTTCAAAACCCTAGATAGTGTGACGGCTTGACCCATGCACGAGCCAGGGTCCGAACCCTAGCCCTTATTCGGCGGCTGCATGGCCATGCACGAGCTTATGGGTTCGAAACCCTAGCTCATGCGGCGGCCGTGAGCCAAGGTGACTAGGGTTCGAAACCCTAGCCATCCTTTGGTGGCTGCCGTGAGCCATGCATGGGCTAACACCTCGATTTTACGCTTTCGTGTATCGTATACAATTATTCGCCAATTATATCAAATACAATTATACGATGATTTTCATAAACTAAAATTAATTTCATATCATATATGAATTTAAACAGTTTTAATAGCATGCAATATTAATTCTAATATGATTAACACAATTTAATCACATAGATCCGATATGAGCCTTGTACACGGCTCTGATACCACTGTAAGTTACCCCATGAGCATACAACGCAGCGGAATAAAATTTTGGGATTACTACACCGGATCTATACATAGGGATTCATATAGGATTAGAGAATACATAAGAGTCTCACCCTTGTAGCGTGTTTGAAGCAGAATCCACGGAGCAGCACCACGTCCTACGCCTTCTCCGAGTCAATAGCAAAACTCGATGAGTTTTGCCTCAACGGTATCCACACGATCAAATCGGGTGAAGGGGTAGTTTAATAACAAGTTGCTAGACTTGTTCTTAAACCAATACACGAAGCACACTCGATTCACAATCGAAAGAATGGCCGGAATCCACCACAAAACCTTCGACTTTGTGAAGGCCGAGAGTACTTGAGGAGGCGGCCGACTTGTGCTATATTTTTGATAGGTTGGAATGATATAAAATTGTCTCTTACAATTAATCATAACCTTGTATTTATATTATAAGGCTTTTAATTAAGGTTCAAGACTTTCTTAAAGTCTTATGGGCCCAAACCCATGATTTAATTAAAACCTTTTAATCACTTAATTAAGACTCTTCTTAATTAATTAATTCATCCAATGAATTTAATTTCCCTTCTCGATTTAATCTTTTGTGCGACCCGATAGGATCTTGTAATGTTGGCAGTGACAAAAAATCTCATTTTATGTCTCAAGCATTGAGCGGTATCTAGCAACACATCAATGCTACCCAAATTACAAGAATGTCAATGACTCGACATAACCTTTAGAACTTGTGATAATATTAATCATGTAACTTAATCCCTTTGTCCTTTGTGTTTAGATTGAACACGAGTCATGGAATAGTCATACTCGTATATCCAATCTTTATTTCTTGATCCCCAAGTAGAACTAGAATAAACGAATAAGCTCGATATCTCATATCGACTCATTCGAGCATGGCCATGCATTTTAGTTCTCACTTGATCAAGGGCCAAACACATCTCCTGTTATATAGGAGGGACAAATCCTATCTCGATCAGTCAACATCCCTCTACATAATTCGTAGTGTATCCAATAGTCGCCTTTATAGATTACCCTGTTACGGGTAACGTTTGACGATATCAAGATACATAACTCCTTATGTTGGGATCTCTGATGATCACAAGTCGTAAGGATTACATACATTATTATCACTATGAGAATTGCATATGACGATCATATAACTATCCATGTTGCATTCTCATGGTGGGTCTGTCCAGTACATCGTTCTCTAACATGTACCCATAGTTGATTTGATATCTCATATCAATGAACAATTCATCGATCAACATATACTAGTCTCTACGTATTATCATTATCCCTATTCATGATAATACTTGACTAGGGACATCTTTAAGAATAATACAATATTCTAAGGACATTAACATATATATTAATTCACAATGCACAGTTAAAGGAATAATATATAATAATGAATTGCCATTCATAAAACCATAAACATTGTATGTCTTAAACAATCATCTAATGACTTGTCTTAGGGCATCTCCCAACAAATCTCCCACTTGCACTAAGACCACTCAGACATACCTAATGCCTAGAGATCTAGTATGACGATCATGCTTCTGCTATGACAGCGGCTTCGTCAATGGGTCAGATACATTATCATCTGTTGGTACTTTGCATATTTTAACATCTCCCCTTTCAACGATTTCTCGAATGAAATGGAAACGCCTAAGTATGTGCTTGGATCTTTGGTGAGATCTTGGTTCCTTAGCCAATGCGATCGCTCCATTGTTGTCACAATAGAGTTCTATAGGATCTTTAATGCTAGGCACCACTCCAAGTTCAGAAATGAACTTCCTCATCCAAACAGCTTCCTTTGCTGCATCCGAGGCAGCAATATACTCAGCTTCCGTTGTAGAATCGGCTACTGTTTCTTGCTTTGAACTCTTCCAGCTCACAGCACCCACATTTAGGCAATACACATATCCAGATTGCGATCGAAAATCATCTTTGTCGGTTTGGAAGCTAGCATCAGTGTAACCCATTACATTGAGCTCTTCCTCACCTCCATAAATCAAAAATGTATCCTTAGTCCTTCTCAAGTACTTCAGGATGTTCTTGACAGCAATCCAGTGACCTTCACCTGGATCAACTTGATATATGCTCGTCATGCTCAAAGCATACGATACATCGGGACGAGTACATATCATGGCATACATGATAGATCCAATAGCTGACGCGTATGGAATCTTACTCATGCGTTGTCTCTCATCTGGTGTTGAAGGACACTGTTCCTTCGAGAGATAAATACCATGTATCATAGGCACGAATCCTTTCTTGGGATCTCTGATGATCACAAGTCGTAAGGATTACATACATTATTATCACTATGAGAATTGCATATGACGATCATATAACTATCCATGTTGCATTCTCATGGTGGGTCTGTCCAGTACATCGGTCTCTAACATGTACCCATAGTTGATTTGATATCTCATATCAATGAACAATTCATCGATCAATATATACTAGTCTCTACGTATTATCATTATCCCTATTCATGATAATACTTGACTAGGGACATCTTTAAGAATAATACAATATTATTCTAAGGACATTAACATATATATTAATTCACAATGCACAGTTAAAGGAATAATATATAATAATGAATTGCCATTCATAAAACCATAAACATTGTATGTCTTAAACAATCATCTAATGACTTGTCTTAGGGCATATCCCAACAAGGGCAACATGAGTCCAGTAGAGAGCAAGAGCGTTCCAGAAGAGATCCAGCTCCATTAAGAAGAACATCTACTGGATAAGGACAATCAAGCCATCAAAGACCTCCATCCCAGCATGCTACACAAACTTCGAGACAACCACCCTTTGATGCCTCAAAAGACTTTGAGCGTACCAGACCTTGGTTTGGGTACCCCTAGTAATGTATCTTTACATTATGTTGTCATTTCATTACATTTCTTTTTAATAAAATACTTGTGTTCTGTTCTTATCTTCTGCTTTTCAATTCAGGATTGAATGACACCGGTCGCCAATCCATAGTAGTTAACACCGCCAACATTTGGCTATAAATACTACCTTCATTGCTTCACACTTGTTCACTCTAAATGTCCAAATATCGCTTTAAGTTAAGATTACTTCAACCTTCTATAATCATTTATCGTGGGTTCATTACTTATCTAATTCAACCATGCATGGGTTGATTACTTATATAACACTCATCTGCATATTCTTGTACATATGTTCAGATTTGGTGTAACTTGTCTCACCAGCCTGGTGTCTCACAGGCAGAAGAATGAAGTGTGATGACAAAAAGGGGGAAGACAAGTTATATTGGCTGAGGATTACTTTGAAGACAACTTTAGTTTTTACTTAGGTGTTTTTGTAAGAATTTTCTGAATTGTATTTTTCTCCCCATGTACCCCTGAAACTAGCCAGATCCGGATATTAAGAATATATTCTGCTAACTTAATTTCCTCTTCCACTATATTCGGATTTTGCTTTACTGGCTATGTTTCTCTAGTTGGCTTTACTTATTAAGGATAATGATTGTTGTAAGGATTGTAAGCAGCGATTTTATAAAAATGATTTTCTTTTTAAATGTCCAGCAAATTGCTACTCTCCACGACTGTCTTTTTAAGTCTTAACAGATATATCTGCTGATCAACGTTCAAGTTAAAGTCTCCACTGCCAAGTTTTATCATCACCTAATAGGGGAAAATTGTTAGAAAAATATTTCTAAGTTTTTATGATAACAACTGCTTGAAGTGCTTACCGACGAAGAAGTCTGTCGACTGACTCTACAAAAGTCTACTGGAAGATAGAGTCTACTGGGTGCCAAGAGTTGAAGTCATCATCTACCGGATGCAGAAAATATAAGTCTATTCGATCAGAGTATCATAGCTCACTGTAAAGACCACTGGTGTATTCACTGGAAGATACCGGCAGACATTACAAGACATCCGTTGATTTTATTTCAGCAGACGAAATCAATAACGAGAAGTCAGCAGACGTAAAAAAGGCAACAACACAAAACTCGTACAGATTTACTCTAACAATAGTGCCACAAAACGTCACACTACGATATCAGCGCCACCAATCTCGTCAGAAGGAACTAACCATTGGTGAACAAATTTGGAAAGAAGAGAAAAGGAATTTGGATGAAAATCAGGAAGCTTATTTTACGCGGTTCTTTCCATTTTAAGAATAGTTTGATGTGACTAGAAATAGACACATCTTTAGTGCTTAATTGTCTACGATTTGGTAGGTTTTGATAGATAATTTGATACGTATGCTACCTAATCGTATATTTGTGTAATTGTAGGTACAATCGAAGAAAACGAGCTAAAAACGATGTGTAAAGACCAAGAAGAGACATGGACATGACAAGGACTAAAAGTTGATCAAGAAAAGGGCAAAAATGTAATTTTGAAGGAGGAGATCGATTGCCACAAAGAGGAGATCGATCGCCTATGGACAGAAACTTAATCAACAAAATTCACGAACCAGCGATCGATCGCGAAGAATTGGCGATCGATCGCCAAAGCCTACTGGAGCTCGGCGATCGATCGCGATAAAGTGGCGATCGATCGCCTCAAGAAATTCGCTGAAAAATAAAAGCCTCGCGATCGATCGCTACACATCAGACGATCGATCGCCGAAGAGTCCGGAAATTTGGAAATTGAGTCTTTTACCATGTTTAAAAGATTGTATCCCATATTTATCACTCCCATACCCTAAAACTCGAGAGAAAGCCTCATTAGCAGTAGTTTTTGATAGTTTTTGATACTCTTAGAATAATTGGAGATTTTAGATTAATTTTCTTTCAAGTTTTCTTCAAGAACAACGAAGAACGGAACCGGAATCGACAAGCCGGAATCGTGATCCCTTTTAGTAACTCTTTCTTCTCCTATTAGTTTGATGTTTTTTAGATTAATTTTGGTTGTTGTTAATCTAGTTATGAGTAGCTAAATACTTTTGTGATTCTCGGTTGAGGAAAACGATACATTGGATGTTTACGATTCTTGTGAGATAAGTTTTGATTGTTGATTTGCATTGAGTATCAATTGTTTTTTCTGATTTGATTGTCATAATTGTTATGCATGATTGTTGAACTGATTACCTAGCTATTGTTCATACAATTTAAAGCTAAATTAGATATCAAATACGGAATCGTTTGATCCCTCTAATTTACGAAGCAACTAAGATTGATTAAATTTCGTTTGTGAGTTTGTTAAATTCTTAGGGTAAACAATTGACTAGATTAAACATAGACGCTTGGATTATGTTGTTTAGCTTCATCGATCTCACTAGTTCATATGCTATCATCGATTTAAATCTTAATCGCTTGTATTTTGATTGATTGTGTGATAAGGGTTAAACTAGAACGCTTGGGCTACTTAACTAAACTTAAGGTGAGATAGGATTTTGATTATTGGATTAAACGTCCACGATGAATATTCATATGGAAATTGAACCAATGGTGAAGATCGATGATCGAGATAGTAAACGCCAATTGTAAAGTTAACCAAAAACCGAGAATCGCACTTTTCTCATAAGTTAATTCATATAGATAATTTTGCATATTAGTTTAATTTTGCATCGTAGTATTATTACTTTGACTTCAAAACCCCTTTTTATTTTCGTTTGCATAAGTTAACACAGAGATATAACCTTCCTCGTGGGATCGATCCCTACTCACGCTACTACATTCATTACTGTTATTAACTTGAGAGGGTTAATTTGGGCGTACGCGATAAACACTACCAAATTTTGACTAGAAATAGACACATCTTTAGTGCTTAATTGTCTACGATTTGGTAGGTTTTGATAGATAATTTGATACGTATGCTACCTAAGCGTATATTTGTGTAATTGTAGGTACAATCGAAGAAAACGAGCTAAAAACGATGTGTAAAGACCAAGAAGAGACATGGACATGACAAGGACTAAAAGTTGATCAAGAAAAGGGCAAAAATGTAATTTTGAAGGAGGAGATCGATTGCCACGAAGAGGAGATCGATCGCCTATGGACAGAAACTTAATCAACAAAATTCACGAACCAGCGATCGATCGCGAAGAATTGGCGATCGATCGCCAAAGCCTACTGGAGCTCGGCGATCGATCGCGATAAAGTGGCGATCGATCGCCTCAAGAAATTCGCTGAAAAATAAAGCCTCGCGATCGATCGCTACACATCAGGCGATCGATCGCCGAAGAGTCCGGAAATTTGGAAATTGAGTCTTTTACCATGTTTAAAAGATTGTATCACATATCTATCACTCCCATACCCTAAAACTCGAGAGAAAGCCTCATTAGCAGTAGTTTTTGATAGTTTTTGATACTCTTAGAATAATTGGAGATTTTAGATTAATTTTCTTTCAAGTTTTCTTCAAGAACAACGAAGAACGGAACCGGAATCGACAAGCCGGAATCGTGATCCCTTTTAGTAACTCTTTCTTCTCCTATTAGTTTGATGTTTTTTAGATTAATTTTGGTTGTTGTTAATCTAGTTATGAGTAGCTAAATACTTTTGTGATTCTCGGTTGAGGAAAACGATACATTGGATGTTTATGATTCTTGTGAGATAAGTTTTGATTGTTGATTTGCATTGAGTATCAATTGTTTTTTCTGATTTGATTGTCATAATTGTTATGCATGATTGTTGGACTGATCACCTAGCTATTGTTCATACAGTTTAAAGCTAAATTAGATATCAAATACGGAATCGTTTGATCCCTCTAATTTACGAAGCAACTAAGATTGATTAAATTCCGTTTGTGAGTTTGTTAAATTCTTAGGGTAAACAATTGACTAGATTAAACATAGACGCTTGGATTATGTTGTTTAGCTTCATCGGTCTCACTAGTTCATATGCTATCATCGATTTAAATCTTAATCGCTTGTATTTTGATTGATTGTGTGATAAGGGTTAAACTAGAACGCTTGGGCTACTTAACTAAACTTAAGGTGAGATAGGATTTTGATTATTGGATTAAACGTCCACGATGAATATTCATATGGAAATTGAACCATTTGTGAAGATCGATGATCGAGATAGTAAACGCCAATTGTAAAGTTAACCGAAAACCGAGAATCGCACTTTTCTCATAAGTTAATTCATATAGATAATTTTGCATATTAGTTTAATTTTGCATCGTAGTATTATTACTTTGACTTCAAAACCCCTTTTTATTTTCGTTTGCATAAGTTAACACAGAGATATAACATTCCTCGTGGGATCGATCCCTACTCACGCTACTACATTCATTACTGTTATTAACTTGAGAGGGTTAATTTGGGCGTACGCGATAAACGCTACCATAGTTGTCGTTAGACTTTCGCTTCTATAAATACGTCAAGGAGTAGATTGAAGAAAGCTCTCAACACTCTGAATCTCGAACCTACTTCAATCGCAAACAAGAAAAATAGTGATTTAAAACACTTACTGACATATTCTGAAATTCTGCAGAGCAGTATCTAAGCCTTATTCAGATTGGAACGATCTAAACATTCTAGTCTACTACTCAAGAACACTCAAGGATAAATAGAGTTTTTCTATCTTGTGAGAGTGTTGTAGAAGTCATTTTGTAATCTTGTGATTATTGTGTTGTTAGGAGTTTAGGCAAATCTGAATGGGTGCCTAGATAGGTTGCATACTGAAAATTGTAAATCAAAGTCTTCTAATATAACCTTCCTGCAAAGGAAGAATAAGAGACGTATAAGTGTTTGTGCTTCGAACTTCCAGAAACAATTCTCGTGTCATTTACTTTCTGCACTTTACCTTACTGCCCCTTTACTTTTGCCTATGAGTTTGTAATTCACAAGTCCAGTAGATACCTTCCGCACTATCTTTTAGTTGTCTACTGCCTTAATCAATTGAAATCTTAATGTAGTACTTAACAATCTGCTGTATTTTAAAGAAACGAGAATTTGACCCTAGTGTTTATTCAACCCCTTCTAAACACTATCCCGATCCTAACGTGGATACTGCAAAAAAAATATATAAATATATATATACATCAATAATATTTAGGAAACATTATGCAAAATATCTTATAGTTTTGTATAAATTCACTTTGCAAGACAGTTGAGAATGTAAACTATAATTTTTCAACCAATGGTTGTAAAGTGAAACTTGGACAAAACTATAGTATGATTTGTGTAGTTTTCCCTACACACACACACACACACACACACACACACATATATATATATATATATATATATATATATATATATATATATATATATAAACATCTAGCATCTTAGAAATTTTGAAAATATCATGTTGATGAAAGTTGATATAAAACCGTATTTTTTCAAATAATGAGTTAAAAAGTAAAATTTGGACCAACATAAAGTATGTTAAATGAAATTTACCTAATATTTATAAGAACTCAAGTTTCAAACATATAATCATCATTAAACAAATTAAAAGTCAAATTAACAAATATAACATACCTTGACCGTATCGGATATGGTCTCAGACGTATCTTTGACATATCCCAGATTAAAAATAAATTTTAAATTCCATACGTCCGAGTCAGAAGTATCGAGAAGTATCCAGACATGTATCCAAGATAAAATCGTAATTTTTAAATTCAGATACGCCATGTGGTGTATCCGATATATATCGGTGCGGTATCCGTGAGTATTGGTCTCCGAAAAATATCCGATTTGTAACCTTGAAAATTTTAGGAGTATCCTTGCATCATAGATTGTGAGTGGAATGGTCGTGCTTTGTCTAGCTAGATAGAAGATGTGATGGACAGACCCACTTGTTTAAAATGTGCATATTATTTCCAATCAACCCAAGTGAAGAAGATGGAGAAATAGTTGATAATGAGGGAATTTAGAAGGGGTTAAGAAATTTTAGGCGATTACAGTTGTGAAGGTTGATAGTGAGCTTGGGCAGTGACGCGTAAGGGAAGGGGGGAAGCTAGTGACGAGGTAAGGGAAGGGGGAAGCTGGCCTACGGAAGTCATACGGAGATGGGAATGTGTTCGAAGGTTTGGAGTTAGTGGATGTGCTAAATATTTTAAAAACTAAATAAAAACAACATACAATACAATTTGTGTTTTATCACTTTAAAAATTAACTCAACCACATAACACTATAGCTAGAATATATATATCCTCGCACCGAAGATACATACTTTTATATAGGAGAAAGCACTTCCTTTTTCAAAAGAGATTGATATTTGAATATGGAAACATTATTTCTTTAACAAAATACTTAATGCCAATTTACTCTTAAAAAAATATTTTCACCACTATATCCACATACGTTAATAATTTCCAAAAAACGATGGGCGTAAAAAATATTTTTTAATAAATTAGAAATCTCATTTTTGTTTTGAGAAGGGGATGTGCTAAATATTTTCCACCACACTACGGAGCTCGAACTGAAGTCTCTCTAAAATGGTGGCTCTTACCCACTTGTCTAGACCCAAAAGCTTATAAATCTAAACTTTCAGATGGCCTTTTGTTGGAAAACAACTACCTTGGTTTTATTCGAAACCCGATCCAAATGTCAATATAACTGATGTGACTAGAAATAAGACACATCTTGAGTGCTTAATTGTCTACGATTTGGTAGGTTTTGATAGATAATTTGATACGTATGCTACCTAATCGTATATTTGTGTAATTGTAGGTACAATCGAAGAAAACGAGCTAAAAACGATGTGTAAAGACCAAGAAGAGACATGGACATGACAAGGACTAAAAGTTGATCAAGAAAAGGGCAAAAATGTAATTTTGAAGGAGGAGATCGATTGCCACGAAGAGGAGATCGATCGCCTATGGACAGAAACTTAATCAACAAAATTCATGAACCAGCGATCGATCGCGAAGAATTGGCGATCGATCGCCAAAGTCTACTGGAGCTCGGCGATCGATCGCGATAAAGTGGCGATCGATCGCCTCAAGAAATTCGTTGAAAAAAAAAATATAACTAGCGATCGATCGCCACACATCAGGCGATCGATCGCCGAAGAGTCCGGAAATTAGGAAATTGAGTCTTTTACCATGTTTAAAAGATTGTATCCCATTTTTATCACTTCCATACCCTAAAACTCGAGACTAAGCCTCATTAGCAGCATTTTTTGATAGTTTTTCATACTCTTAGAATATTTGGAGATTTTAGATTAATTTTCTTTCAAGTTTTCTTCAAGAACAACGAAGAATGGAACCAGAATCGACAAGCCTGAATCGTGATTTATATTAGTAATTTCTTTTCCTTTATTTATTTAATGTTTTCCATCGAATTTTTATTGTTGTTAGATTTAATTATGCTAGGCTAAACCCTTTGATTCTTGGTTGAAGGGATACCTACTTTTGGATTTAAATCTTTTATGAGAATTTGGTTTGATTGTTGAACTAGATTTCGATTTCAATTTGTTTCTCAGATTTCGAATTCCATGATTGTTGTGTTTGTGTATTAGACCGATCACCTAATATTCAATTACATAATCGATAGTTTGTTAAGAAACAACTAAGATCAATAATTAACCGGTTGTAGGTGTTATTGAATTCTTAGGAGAAACGGTTGAGTAATCAATTTTAACGGCTGTAGTTTTCATTGATTAGATTTATCGAACTCATTAGTTTTGAAACTATCATTGATTTAATCATTAACGGCTGTAGTGGTGATTAGAGATTTGGTAAGGGTTGAATTGAATGTTGTTTTCTCTTTGACTACGAATAAGATGAGTAGGAATTGAATTTCCAATCGATAGATAATTGAAAGAATTCGAATGTTTTGATTTGATGACTAAAAGATAATTTTCCAAAAGTACGGTTACCTGGAAACCAAGAATTGCTTCACTCTCATAAGTTTAAATCATCTTAGTAATCTCGTTAATTAGTTTAATTATAGAATTTGATTAGTAGTAATCATTCATCCTAAAACCCCCTTGTTACTATTCGTTTTTGGCACGAAATAAATTTACCTTCCTTGTGGGATCGATCCCTACTTCCGATACTACATATTTTTGTGCGGACCAAATCATTCGAAGATGCATACCCGAGACAGAGGTAAATGCCATTCTTACATTCTGCCACTCATATGCATGTGGTGGACATTTTGGAGCAAAGAGGACGTCGAGAAAGGTACTGGAATGTGGGTTCTTTTGGCCCACCCTATTTCGTGACTCATATCTTTTCTGCAAGAATTGTGCACAATGTCAACTGACAGGTAATCTCTCCCAAAGAAAGGAGATGCCCCAACAACCTATTCTCATTTCTGAAATTTTTGACGTGTGGGGTATCGACTTTATGGGACCTTTTTCTATGTCTTATGGTCATATCTATATACTGCTTGCTGTTGATTATGTATCGAAATGGGTCGAAGCTATAGCTACCCGGACTGACGATTCCAAGGTTGTTGCAGATTTTATCAAGCATAACCTTTTCTCTAGATTTGGAATCCCACGAGCCATCATCAGTGATCGAGGGACACACTTCTGCAATCGGACGGTAGACAGTCTATTCAAGAAATACCACGTAACTCACAAGGTCTCCACTGCCTATCATCCGCAAACAAATGGCCAAGCCGAGGTCTCCAACCGAGAAATCAAGGCCATATTGGAGAAAACCGTCAACCCGACACGGAAAGATTGGAGCTTGAGACTTGATGATGCACTATGGGCCTACAGGACCGCATACAAGACCCCGATAGGTATGTCCCCTTATAGACTGATTTTTGGTAAACCGTATCATCTTCCTGTAGAGTTGGAGCACAAAGCGTACTGGGCAGTGAAGAACTTCAACATGAACTATGATGAAAGTGGAGTGCATAGGAAGCTGCAATTGCAAGAGCTCGACGCACATGAAAGTGCCAGATGTTACAAGGAGAAGACAAAGGATTTTCACGACAAGATGATCTCTAGGAGGAATTTTGAAGTTGGTCAGAAAGTTCTCCTTTACCATTCCCGCCTCGTCTATTTCCAGGTAAGCTTCGTTCCAGGTGGCATGGTCCTTATGTAGTTACTAATGTGTTTTCCTATGGTGCAGTTGAGATTCAGAGTTTGGACACCACGAAGACATTCAAAGTGAATGGTCACCGATTGAAGCACTATTATGAAGGTGTCCAAGATGAAGACGGAGGACGAGTAGACATCAAGGTGGCTCTAGAAGACCCACCTACTTTCGACTGAGGCAGGGAATAGCGTCGGGCCACCGACGTTAAACAGAGGCGCTGCTTGGGAGGCAACCCAAGGGGAGTTAGTTTCCCTTTTACCCTTCTATTTTTATTGCTTTTTAGTTGAAATTTTCTTTTCTCTTGTCTTTTTGCCTTACATTGGGGACAATGTAAGATTTAAGTATGGGGGAGGGATTAGTAGTGTGTTATTGTTTTTCTTATTGCAAAAATACAAAAAAATCAAAAAATTTGAAAATTTTGAGCTCATAGCTAGTAATGAACACATGCTTAGAATCACTATCCCATGATGAAACCTAATTGATATCATGCATGCTTTTGAACATAGGTGAATTGTTAACTTTGGAACACTTGAACTCTAATGCAAAGTGTACTTTGACTTAGTAAGTTGAATATTTTGAGCACATTATTGTCATGGCTTGTGAAGTGTGCATAGCTTAGTGAAGATTGTGTGAACTTTGTAATAGTCTTAAGAAGTCTCTAATACATGCTAGAACTTAACTACATGCTCTTTGAGGCGTATGTCTAGACTACTTGCAAACATGAAAGTGATATAGGCAATCTTTGATGAGTTTGAGCCTTTCAAGCCTACCATGTAAACAAAATCATTCTCTAGTACCTATTTTGAGCCTTAAATGTAAAAGAATGGTAGTATGGTAAGCATACTAAAGACCCCTATTCAACATTTCTTGACTAGCTTATCATCCTACCCTTTAAGCCTAAATGTGATTTTAATCCATACCTTTTAAGGGAGTATGATGTATTTCATTCAAATGCACGTGGGAATCATTGAAGTATATTTGTGAGCTTAATTGTCAAAAGAATGTAATGCATGAAAGAAAAAGGGATGCCTTGAAAAAATAGATAAAAATATGACTCCAAGGGGAGCCAAGGCACAAAAGAAGAAAAGTGTTGAAATAAACCTTGTGAAAAAGAACGAAGTTGAAAAATTCATACAAGAAGAGAAGCTTTTAGTGTGCATTTCATCATACTCTCTTGTTTGAATATCCTTACCCTTTCTTTCATAAGCCAATACCTAGGCCAAGCTACAAGCTAATAAAGACCTACTTGATTTATGTTTGCAAAGTAGCTAAGATAGTGGAGAAGAGTGTGCAAGTGAGCTTATACTTGTGTTAGTGTATGACTTGAACTATTATGGCTTTGCATATTTTGGATCTATAATTTGTACACAACACTTGTTTATGACCACATACACACGTTCACTACTTCGTTGGGTACGAAATGTTTAGGGATTGAACTTGTTCCACTGTTAATTTTTCACCGCCGTTCATTATTATGCATGCTAAAATTGTTGAGGCATTAAAGTGAGGACAAGTTGCTTTGTTATGAACCTATGAGCCAACCAAAAATATTGTAGTTTTATTTGTTTACTCGAGGTCGAGTAAAGAGTAAGTATGGGGGAGTTTGATGTGACTAGAAATAGACACATCTTGAGTGCTTAATTGTCTACGATTTGGTAGGTTTTGATAGATAATTTGATACGTATGCTACCTAATCCATATTTGTGTAATTGTAGGTACAATCGAAGAAAACGAGCCAAAAACGATGTGTAAAGACCAAGAAGAGACATGGACATGACAAGGACTAAAAGTTGATCAAGAAAAGGGCAAAAATGTAATTTTGAAGGAGGAGATCGATTGCCACGAAGAGGAGATCGATCGCCTATGGACAGGAACTTAATCAACAAAATTCACGAACCAGCGATCGATCGCGAAGAATTGGCGATCGATCGCCAAAGTCTACTGGAGCTCGGCGATCGATCGCGATAAAGTGGCGATCGATCGCCTCAAGAAATTCGCTGAAAAAAATAATATAACTAGCGATCGATCGCCACACATCAGGCGATCGATCGCCGAAGAGTCCGGAAATTAGGAAATTGAGTCTTTTACCATGTTTAAAAGATTGTATCCCATTTTTATCACTTCCATACCCTAAAACTCGAGACTAAGCCTCATTAGCAGCCGTTTTTGATAGTTTTTCATACTCTTAGAATATTTGGAGATTTTAGATTAATTTTCTTTCAAGTTTTCTTCAAGAACAACGAAGAACGGAACCGGAATCGACAAGCTGGAATCGTGATTTATATTAGTAATTTCTTTTCCTTTATTTATTTAATGTTTTCCATCGAATTTTTATTGTTTTTAGATTTAATTATGCTAGGCTAAACCCTTTGATTCTTGGTTGAAGGGATACCTACTTTTGGATTTAAATCTTTTATGAGAATTTGGTTTGATTGTTGAACTAGATTTCGATTTCAATTTGTTTCTCAGATTTCGAATTCCATGATTGTTGTGTTTGTGTATTAGACCGATCACCTAATATTCAATTACATAATCGATAGTTTGTTAAGAAACAACTAAGATCAATAATTAGCCGGCTGTAGGTGTTATTGAATTCTTAGGAGAAACGGTTGAGTAATCAATTTTAACGGCTGTAGTTTTCATTGATTAGATTTATCGAACTCATTAGTTTTGAAACTATCATTGATTTAATCATTAACGGCTGTAGTGGTGATTAGAGATTTGGTAAGGGTTGAATTGAATGCTGTTTTCTCTTTGACTACGAATAAGATGAGTAGGAATTGAATTCCAATCGATAGATAATTGAAAGAATTCGAATGTTTTGATTTGATGACTAAAAGATAATTTTCCAAAAGTACGGTTACCTGGAAACCAAGAATTGCTTCACTCTCATAAGTTTAAATCATCTTAGTAATCTCGTTAATTAGTTTAATTATAGAATTTGCTTAGTAGTAATCATTCATCATAAAACCCCCTTGTTACTATTCGTTTTTGGCACGAAATAAATTTACCTTCCCTGTGGGATCGATCCCTACTTCCGATACTACATATTTTTGCTATTAACTGAAGAAGGGTTAATTTGGGCGTACGCGATAAGCGCTACCAATAACCAAAGCCCAAAGGCTACCGCCCTCTTTTTGTAAAAAACAATTATTATAATCAGTATATAAAAAAATTAGTATCCAAAACACTATAATTATTTTTAAAAAATTCGTATCAATTCATTTAAATAATCAAAATTATTACCATTAACTATTTTTATGGATTTTGTTAGGATCGAGATAGTGTTTAGAAGGGGGTTAAATAAACATTAGACTCAATTTCTCGATTCTTCGAAATACAGCTGACTGTTAAATACTGCAGTAAGATCTTAATTGATTGCAAGACAGTGGACAACTAAAAATAGTGTGGAAGGTGTCTACTGGACTTGTGAATTAAGAACTGATTGCTAAACACAAAGGGACAACAAGGTAAGTTGCAGAAAATAAATGACAAATGAGTTGTTTCTGGAAGTTCGAATCACAAACGCTTTTACGTCTCCCCTTCTTCCTTTGCCGGAAGGTTACACTAGAAGACTTTGGTTTATACTTTTTAGTATAAACCTACTTAGGCTAATACCACAGAGATAGCCTAAACTCATATCAATACAACAATCACAAATATTACAAAGTGATTTTACAACACTCTCACAAAATATAAAACTATGTTTTTCATTCGAGTTTTCTTGAGCAGTAAACTAGAATACTTAGATCTTCAAGATCTCAATGACGCTTGGATACTGCTCTGCAAAACTTCAGAATATTTCAATAATGTTTTGAGTGTTTTGCATTGTTTTCGAATGAAGTGGATTCAAGATTTGGAATGTTGAGAGCTTTCCTCATTCCACTCTTCGACGTATTTATAGACTTGAAAGTCTAAAGGCAACTATTCTTCAAATGGAAAGAATAGGGCAAAATCAGCTTCCTGATTTCCATCCAAATTCCTTTTATTTCCTTTGCCTTACAAGTTTGCTGACTTCTCCTTGAAGATTTTAGTCTGTTGGACTAAAGACAATTGATGTCTTTTTCATCGTCTGTTGGTTACTCATTAGTTACTTAGTCTGCTGGACTAAGGTCAACTAATGCCTTCGAATGTCTGCTAGTATCTCCTAGATATTTACACAGTGAACTAAGATACTTTGTTCCAGTCGATGTTTATTCTCTGTATCTGGTAGATGATGACTTCTACTCTTTGTTCCCGGTAGACGATATCTTCTACTCTGTTCCCGATAGACGATATCTTCTACTTTGTTCCCGATAGACGATATCCTCTATTCTTTGTTCCCGGTAGACGATATCTTCCGGTAGACCTTTGTAGAGTAGCTTCTTCGATGTAGTAGATATTTGTTATCACCAAAATTTAGAAATATTTTCCCAATAATTTCTCCTTTTTGGTGATGACAAAACTTGGCAGTGGAGACTTAGCTTAAACGTCAATCAGCAGATATAGCAGTGGAGAGTAGCAATTTTTATGTTAGATAAATAAGCAGATTACGAGTAGTAAGCAAACTAAACATTTAAAAAGAAAATCATTTTTATATAAAATGATCTCTGCTTACAATCATTACAATAATCCTTACTTTCAATAAGAAAGTCAACTTGAGAAACATCGCCAGTAGAGAGTAACCTAGAACTGGCTAGTTTCAGTGGTAATTACAAGGTGGGAAAAAGTACAATACAGAAAATTCTTACACAGAGAAACTAAGTAAAAACATTAGTTGTCTTCAAAGTAATCATCTGCTCAATATAGCATGTCTTCCCCTTTTTTATCATCCCACCACATTCATCTGCTTATGAGATTCCAGGCTGGTGAGACACAGAACGCCAAATCCTGGATATCGTACAAGAACTAGACAAAGGGGTGTTAGATAAGTAATCAACACATGCCTGGTTGAATTAAATAAGTAATAAACCCACGAAGAAGGATTGCAGAAGGTTAATTTAACTTAAATCGATATTTAGGCATGCTTAGAGTCAGTAAGTATGAAGCAGTGTAAGTTTTATTTATAGCCAGAATGTGGCAATGGGTACTACTGTGGATTGATATGACACATTGATTAGTGTCATTCAATCATGAAGTAAAGTGCAGAAGATAATAATTGAACATAATATTTTATTAAAGGAAAAGTAAAAAAGTGACAATTCAAGATAAAGATACTTCACTAAGGGCGCCCAAACGAAGGTCTGGTGCCGTCAAAGTCTTCAGAGGGTGGTTTCCTAGAAGGTTGTGTCCCATGTTGTGAAGGAGATCTCTGCTGGCTAGGTTGTCCTCGTCCAGCAGATGATTGTCTTTCTGGAGCTGGATCTCTTCTGATATGCTCGTGTTGTCTACTGGATGCTGGTAGCCCTGCTCTTGAACGTCTGACATTGGGCATACTGCTACTCAAATCTTCTAATTGAGACGCAAAGGATGCTTGCATATTGGTCAATTGTTCAGAGAATTTCTTATGCATGTCTTCAATCTTTCCTCCAAGCTCCAGTGTTGTAGCATCATGAAGGGATTCATTCTGGTGGCTGAGTTCTAGTTTGGTTTGGCCTCGTTTGGAGAAGGATTCTGAGAAGGTGTATACTTCAAATTGTTGAAATCTGGTAACCTTCTCAGAAAGATGTCGGACATCCCTTGTGATTTCCTGAAACTGAGAGTTAGCATGTCTCCTTAAATTTCCAACAACATAACTGGCGTCTCTTTCTTCGTTCTTCAACTTTTGAACTTCACCAGCAAGATCGTAAGGCCCCGTTGCTAATTACTTATGATTAATCCGGATTAACGATGAATAAGCAAACCCGGATAATTAAAAGTTTAGACTTTGAATTAAGGTGTCCCGGACTATGATGAATCAACCAACTAGTGGAACATGTTTTTAGTGCATGAGCATGTGCATGATCACATGTCACTTGGAGAACACATGCCACTAATTAATTTAACTCATGTTTAATACATGATTTTTGGACCATTAATCTTGCAAGATAGTGATGTATTGACACATGGATTCCACAATACATCAAATAAATAAAAAAGCATGCAAAATGCACATGGTAAGTCACGCCACTACCCAAGAATTTCAGATTGGGAATTTCAAAGCATGCAAATCCTTTCTCTCTCTTCAATCCCCAACAAATACTCCACCTTCTCTCCTCAACATTTTCGAAAATTATCAGCCATTTTAGCTTAAAATCCCCTTGAAATCTTGAGTGCATGTTACATGCAATTGAAGATTTAAAAGATACAAGGCAAGGATGATAATTAGATGCAAGGATTTTCAAGTTTGAAGCAAATTTGGGGGTGTTCAAGCTAGGAAGGAATTTGGTGATGGTTTGGTGCTAAACCCTTGAAGCTAATGGAAGGTATAACATGATTTTTCAGTTTTATCAACATGAATTTATGTTTAGTGGGTGAATTATGGTGCAAACATATGTGAAATTTATAGTAAGTTGCTGTAATTTGAAGTCTGCAGATTTTAACAGCACATGCAGCAACTTGCGTAGACTTTTTGATTTACTTAGAGTTCGAATTTGTAAATGGTGCTACCAATAAAAGTTATAGATAATTGTGTTTTCTGTCTGTGGTTAAAATGTTAGAAACTTTGGACTTAAAATGAGTGAGGTATGCTCATTTTAAAATGGAAAGGTTGTGACGATTTTTCTAAAACCGCTCAAAATGGAAAACAGATTTTCAAAGACTACGTTTTTAGTGTTTAAACTACTTTTAAATGGAGGAATCAACTTGACATATTAAGATACGAAATGAAGTCCTTTGAGTGTTTGAACTCTGAGCACCATAATCGGGTCATTTGGACGTCGTATAGTGATTTTCTACGAAAATGGGTCAAGCTGAAAATTTGAGAAAGTCGCTAAGGATCAATACTTAGATGTTGCAATTGATTCAATGCATTATTTGAACACTTAGTGTCACTTGGAATTTACATGACCAGGTTAATAGATTACGGGGTTGACTTGAGGAGTACTCGGTAGATTAGCTTAGGTTATGAGGTACGTAGAAATGAGTTTTATCATGACGTCTGACGAAGACGTGTAATGATGTTATTGTATGATTTACATGTAATTAATTGATTTATATGATTTAATTGTCACTATGTGATTCTTATGTGACTATATGACATGTTGAGATACATTGTAGTACATGATATGTGAATTACATGATATGTAATGATTTTCACATGAGATTGCATGACATATTGAGTTGCATAAGTCATATGATGCATAAATGATTCATGGGCATATCATATTGATATATCCATTTCTTTGAATCATTTCTTTGATATCCTTGATGATGACTGAGTTGATTTACTCTAAGTGCCGGGCACGACGATGACAGGCAGTGTAGGTAGCGACTGTAGTCACGCGCGTTGCTACCAGACCTAGACACGAGGGATGACGAGCACATCACATGATGATTCTCCTAGCGCAAAGTGTGTGTGCTGTCACCCTCTGCTCGAGCTGATATTGATTGATGATATCTTCCTTTGGACTCCGATATTGGTATCTTGATATTCGATTCTTTATACCCATTCATACATCGCATTCATACATGGTATGCATTGCATGATACTTTGTCATTCTTGATGCGATTCTATTTATTTCTCGTACTGGATTCTGACCCCCGTAGTGGGGGTTGTCATGTATTTTGTTGTTCGGGCATGGCAGGTGTTACATGTAGACAGATGTTGGATGCTCATGAGGAAGCATCTTAGAATACCTGAGTTCAGCTTTGGTATGTTAAGCCAGAGTCCCAGTAATTGTTAGAATACTTTTTAGTTACATTTTAAATTACCGGGGTATGCCCGAGTATCTGTATTTTAAGTATTCTATTACTGGTTGGTTATATACTTGCTTATGTGATGAGCAACATGTTGAATTGGAAAACTGGAATTACATTTTCAGTATCATTATATATGTATCATCTAAAAGCGAAAAATTTTAGGGCCATTTGTCAAGACATTTGAAATAAATCTTCCATTGTTTACGCAAATTAATCATTATGTGTTAATTAAACACCATATTAGGATCGGGCCTCACAAAGATTGTAGATGATTTTGGTCAGATGAGTCAGCTGATCAGTCACAGAGGGAGGAATATATTCGACTTCAAGATCAGGAAAATTAAATGTTTCTCAGGTTGATCACTGTCTATGGTCTGAACATCAGAAGAAGAAGCAGCTCTTTCAGACTAAGCAGGAGCAGAAACTGGTACAGTAGAAGTAGTAGCAGCAGACACATCGGCTTATATAACAGTAGATGCAACAGCCTCAGCAGGAACGAAGTTAGTAGGCAACGCCTCAGTAGAGATCTCCAGGCTGGTAACCAGTGGGGATTGGTGAGGAGTTGGTAGTGGAAAATTGGCTAAGTCAAAGGGAAGTTGGTTTAGAGGTTCTATCAGTGGGATGGCGAAAAATGGGGCAATAGTGGGTTCTATAATGTACTGGGGTGTTTCAGGATGAGAAAGAGAAGAATGAATAAGATCTAAGGCATTGGTGGAAGTAGTCATTCAGTCAGTAGAGTCATCATCTGCTGATGTGAGATTGACTTGATGCACTACTGACTCAATGACAATGTCTACGTTTAAAGGATCAACATCCAGTAGGGGTGGATGCTGACTGGACAAAGAATGGGGGTCAGTAGAGGCAAGTAGTTGTTCTTCAGCCGAAGAGGATTCGTCTGCTAGGACGCAGTAGCCAAGTTGACCATGAAGACCTCTACTGTGGTCACAACAACCATTCGTTGGTCAGTAACCTCCATATGAGCTACACCTAACTGACAAGAGCAAAGTGTAACCCCAAGGTAACCTTGAGATCATGAAGAGTCCTCTCGGCCAGAGTAAGGTGAGCTCCCAAGGAGTGGAGAACTGCTATATCGTGAGTAGCGATGCTGAAGGCTGGAACAAACTCCTCATGCCTTGATTTCACTGGAGTCTTTAGTCCGCTGATGTAATGCATTAAGCGGTAGACTTCTCGTTGATGTAGACCCTCTTCAACATAATGGGTCTATAAGAAATCAAGAATATGATTCTCATCTCTTCTGGCTTGCTTCAAGATCCTATTGAAATCATTTAAACGGATCTTCATTCGGGTATTTACCCATTGATCAAGCAGTTCCAGTTGCTCTTGAACCTGCATTTCTACTTCGTCAAGAACCAAAGTAATTTTAGTCGTTACTGGAGTGGATACTGCTTCCATATGATCTTTTCTTCTTCCTTCGGGAGTGTAAGGTGGAAAGCAGTAGGTGCAGTCATTTTTTGGAGTCCTTAGACTTAGGGAAAAAGATCATTGCCCTCTTCGAGAACTGAGTGGCAGCTCGGCAGAGGATGATACAGTAGATATTGGTGCAACAGTTATGATATCCCTCTGTGCTAGAGGTGCAGTAGAGATAGCAAAGATGAAACTTATAGGATGGTATACTCGTTATCAGGTCTCTCTGGAGCAGCAATCTCAAACACTTCTTCAGTGGGGATAATTTCTTTTCAAGAAGTGGGGACAACAGACAATGCCTCTGCTGTGAGTGGAGCCTCAGTGGCCAAAGTTGTTTTATGCAAGGCTGCAGGGTTATTCTTCAGTGTTCTAGGTTTCTTCGGTGGAGGAGGAGGAGAGTACTCAGCAGACTCTGATATGGTTTGTTCAGAGTCACTCACCACTTGATGCTTCTTCCTCTTGGTAGGAGCTGTCTTGGATGGGCATCCTTACCCACTGGTTGGTTTCATGTGCATCATAAGGTACTTGGCATTGATGAGCCGAGTTGGATGGAGATTATGAATAGTACCCACCGGGATATCCAGGCTTCCCAAAATACGACTTAGAGGAAGAGCAAAACCTGAATGATCCTTGACTGATTCAATCATACCAATCAGCACTTGAAACAGGTTCACAGAACAGTTGAATTTCAAATCTTTGATGATGACACACATCACTTCAAATTTTTCCGGAGTGATGACGTCAAAAGAACCGGCTTTACACATCAGATCTTTAGCAACAATATCTGCCAGCACCATGAAGTGATTTTTCATCAAAAATTTCTTGGATGGAGGGGTTCGCATATGGTGGCAGACTCTGAAAACATAGTACTCATCTCTTCTCTATTGGAAATGGAGATGTCAGATAAATCAGTGAATCTGGTAGTGGGAAGACGCAATTGAGGGGTGAAATCCTCTTGGGTGATAGTCACTGATTAGAAACAGAGGTGACCACAGAGTTGTTGACCACTCTTTCTGAAGCGTAAAACTCCATTAAGGCTTCCTTGTAAAATAATGGAGTCAGGTTCAATAGAAACATCAGTCATGAGTTTTCCAAACATTTGAAGACTCGTACCATTCCGCTATCAGAGACTGTGTAAATAGATTCAAAATCAATGTGAAGAGCGTTGATGATGAAGCTTGGTTAGTTGGTCTTCGACATGATGATTCCGAAAATATAAGAGAATACACGAAGTCTGAAAGAAATTTTTTGAAGATATGTTAGCGCAGTAAACTGTAAAAATGAAAGTAAAAGTTCAAAAATTCTAATGGTGGTTGAAGAAGAGATGAGATGTACCATCATATTGTAGATGAAGGGACACATGGATACGTGTCTCTCATCTAGGCAAGAATAAATTCTGAAATAAATGAAATGGATACGATTAAAGCGGGATCGAAATAATTAAACATTAAAAAGAATAAAATTTGAAATCCAACGTTCCAATTGGTTAATATTTAAAGGTTATTAATAACGTAGCATACATGGTAATGTCTGTTGATGTGTACAGTCTACTGGTTAAGTAGAAAACTCTACTGCAGCAGACAATTATTTTACCAGCTGAGCATCAGTAGACCTTCAAAAGACACAAATTCCCCATCAAGTAATATTCCCCCTAAATTCATGTAATATCTAAAATGTAATTCCCCATTAATTGAGCATAGAGGATAATTTAAACAATTAAGATCACTTAGTTGTATCAACTAAGCCAGTATTTGCAAAAATAGTAAAACTTAACGTCTGGTAGGGGTTTTGTGAAAATGTCTGCTGCTTGTTGTTTGGTAGATATGTATTCCAACCGAATCTCATTCTTCATTACATGATCTCGGATGAAGTGATGACTAATATCAATATGCTTGGTCCGAGAATGAAGAACTGGATTATACGTGATAGCTATAGCAGTCGTATTGTCACAAAATATCGGTGCCTCACTGGACCCAATTCCACAGTCTCTTAGTTGATGTTGAATCCATAGTAGTTGAGCACAACAGCTTTCAGCAGCAAGGTATTCTGCTTCTGTAGTAGACGTTGTGGTGTGTGCTAGTCATGTACGCCCAAATAAACCGCACTCAATCCAAAAGATTGATTATACTAATGTAATAGCGTGAGTAGGGATCGATCTCACGAGGAAGTGTATTCTCTTCTGCTAACGAAAGACAAAAGAAAGCAATAAAAATTATGGGGTTTTGCTTTAGATTGTGTATATAATTACTAGGTGATCAATCTACCAATCAAACAAAACAATCATATCAACTATAATATCGAAAACACATTGAAATTAAATTAAAATCAAACAATCAAACCAAAATTCTCACAAGTATTTAAATCCAAAGGCAAAGTATCCCTCAACCAAAAACTAAATGTGTTTAGCCACTCATGGCTAAATCAAAAACAATAAAAACTAGTATAGAAAAAATTAAATAAAAGCTAGGTAAAGAGTTACTAAGAAATAGCATGATTCCGGCTCGTCAATTCCGTCTTCGTGCTTGAATCCTCCAAGTCGTTCTTCAAAAGTTGAGAGAAAATAATTTATTCTAAGTCTAAAAGTTTGAATAATTATGTTTGGAGGCTTATTTTTGAGTTATATGGTAGGAGGGATGATAAGATAGGTCAAAATCTCCAAAAGATGGTAAAAAGTTCAAGTTTCCATATTTTCTCGAACTCCTCTGGCGATCAATCGCTATAAGATCGCCAGCTTTGTAATCTTTTTTTTTCAATTCTGCATGTCGGCGATCCATCGCTTGCTTTCAGCGATCGATCATCACTCCTAAATTTTTATTGCTGATTTTTCTGTCCATAGGCGATCAATTTCTCCTTCCAAGGTGATGGTTCTCGAGTCAAAAATCACATTTTAAGCATTTTCTTGGTCTACTTTGATTCCTTATCATCTCCAATGCTTTTCTTGATCTTTATTCATCGTTATTAGCTCCATTTCTTCGATTCCACCTACATTTATACAATTTACGATTAAGTAACATATGCATCAAATTAGTCATTAAGATATACCTAATCGTAAACAATTAAACGCCTTAGATGTGTCTATTTCTAGTCACATCACATTGCGATGGATGTCTACTTCTTGTAACCCCATGGAATCAATCTATCTCCTAGGAATTGACAGTATCCACTGGTGCTCTTCCTATCAATCTTACATCCTGCATAATCAGCATCTGAATATCCAAAATTAAATGTAGAATCCTTGGGATACCAGAGGCCAACATTTTCAGTTCCTTTTAAATATTTAAGAATCTTCTTGGCAACAGTGTAATGTGAGTGCTTAGGATTAGCTTGGAAACGAGCACACATACATACATCAAACATAACGTCAGGTCTGCTGGATGTCAAGTAAAGTATAGAACCAATAATACCACGATACATGGTTACCTCCACTGGTTGCCTGCTTCATCCAAGTCTAGTTTAGCAGACGAGCTCATGGGAGTGGCTACTGCTAAACTAGTGCTCATACCATATTTCTTTAATAGCTCCTTTGTGTACTTCGACTGGTTGATAAGTATTCCCTCAGCAGATTGCTCGACTTGCAATCCTAGGAAAAATGATAATTTCCCCATCATGCTCATCTCAAACTGATCCTGCATGATTTTAGAAAATCTCTCGCAAAGTTTTGGGTTAGCACTACCAAACATAATATCATCAACATATATTTGAACTAGTAAAGTATGGTCACCCTCTGTGAATTTAAAAAGGGTCTTCTTCATCGTGCCAATGGTAAAGTTGTGCTCAGTCAAATATTTTGATAGAGTATCATACAGGGGAACTTATTTCAGACCATACAAAGCTTTGTCTAGTTTATTAAAAAAGTGGATTGCTGATGGTTTTCAAACCCAGAAGATTGTTCAACATAAACCTCTTCTTGGAGTTTGACGTTAAGAAAAGTACTCTTAACGTCTATCTGATAGACTTTAAAGTCCTTAAATGCAACAAATGCAATAAATATGTGAATAGCTTCTAATCGTACTACAAGGCAAATGTCTCATCAAAATCAATGCCTTCTTCCTATCTGTATCCCTGTGCAACTAATGTTGCTTTAGTCCTGGTTACTGAACCATTATTGTCCATTTTATTTCTAAATACCCATTTGGTACCTATAACAGTGTGATACGGTGGACGTGGTACTAAGTGCCAAACTTTATTTCTCTCAAATTGGTTAAGTTCTTCATGCATGGCATCTACCCAATTTGGATCTATAATAGTATCATCTATCTTCTTGGGTTCTATGTGAGAGATGAATGCACCATGAAAAAATTCATTTATCATCTGTCCTCTAGTTCTGAGAGGAGCAGTATGGTTACCTATGACCTGCTCAGGTGGATGATCCTTCTTCCACCGGAGCGAAGGTCCAAGTGGGTTTGTTCTTTCGTCAGTGGGTATTTGACTTGGCAGCTCAGTAGACTGAATTTGTTCATTGTTGGCATTTGCTATATCTACTGCAGTAGGGGTAGATTCAGTAGCATCCTCGGCAACAGGGTTTAGCTCTTGTGGACCAGTAGGCTCCTCTGCTTGTCCTTCCAGGACTTCTTGTTCTAAATTATAGTCGACTCTTCTACTGTAATCCAACTCATCATCATAATCATTATCAATATGCGTATTTTCCAACCAATTACTCATTGGTTTGCAGCTCAGAGATAGAATTATCAAGAGATTCATCAAATTTGACATGAATAGACTATAAGTGTTCTATTATTAAATACTCTAAAAGCCTTACTAACAGCTGAACCAAGAAATATTCATGTGTCAGATTTAGCATCAAAAGCGATAAGATGGGTCTTTCATTTTTATGAATAAAACATTTGCAACCAAACACATGGAAATAAGAACTATTTGGTTTACTGTCATTCCAGATCTCATGTGGTGCTTTGTTCGCTCATTTATTAATCATTGATCTGTTCAGCGTATAGCAAGTTGTATTAACTGCTTCTGCCCAAAATCTCTGAGAGATTTCTGACTCTGCAAACATAGTTCCCGCAGCTTTTTTCAAAGTGTGATTCCTATGCTCAACAACTCCATTTTGTGCTGTGGTTCTAGCAGCAGAGTATTCGTGTTTAATACCAAGATTATCTAGATATGATTCGAGTGACTGATTGGTAAACTCAGTACCCTTAGCACTGCGAATTCTATCTATTACACATGACTTCTAGTTTTGTAGTCTTTTCAGTAGTTTGATCAGCTTTGGAGTAGCCTGATCCTTGCCACTTAGAAACAGGACCCATATAAAACGAGAGAAATTGTCTATTAACACTATGGTATACTTCATTCCCCCTAGACTTGTTACTGGTGTAGGACCAAAAAGATCCATGTGCAGCAACTCTAGGCACAGGGAAGAAGATTTACTCCATCTGTTCTTAAAGGTAGATTTGATCTGCTTACCAAGTTGGCATGCTGAACAAATCTCGTCTTTTGAGAACTCTATCTGGGGAAATCCATCAACTAAATTAAGCCTACGCAGACTGTCAATAGTTTTAAAATTTAAGTGACTCAATCGCTTGTGCCAAATTCAATTTTTGGAATTCATCAAGGCAGCAAAGTAAGTAGGTGATGCTGACTGATCAAAATTCCAATAAATCTTATAAGTGTTATCATGCCTTTTACCTACAAGTTGTATATTGCCATCAGTAGATCTTATTGTACAAGTGTGATGTTTGAATTCTACTGAATGTCAATTATCACATTGTTGACTAATGCTAATCAGGTTATAGCATAAATTTTCAAATAACAGTACATCTTTAATAATAATGTTACCATGGATAATCTTACCCTTACCCACGATTCTACCTTTCGCGTTGTCTCTGAACGTTATTATTGGTCTGGTAGTGTCTACTAACTCAGACAGTAGAATGCATTTCCTGTCATATGTATAGAACATCCACTGTCCAGAAACCACTCTGAGCTTCGAACAAGCTGGATCCTAGATCTTTGATATCATTATTACCCAATCCTACTTGGGTCCAGACATGATTAGCCCTTTCGGGACCCACACTTGGATAATCCTGAACCTCTTGAGTCTGTGTGTGTCCTGAAATGTGTGTGCAATAAATGGTGATGGTGTTCTAGGACGTTGTGTGTGGTATTGAGTGTATGCATGTTGTTTTCGTTTTTTATTCCTGTTTGGAAGCATATATCTCTTCTGGACAGGCATACAATTATAATACCAGTTAGGTTTTGCCTCTCGAGTTACTTGATCAGTAGACTTATGTCCATTATTGGACTTCTGTACTGGCCTAGTCTTCTCTACTGGCTTGACGTAACCGATACATTTATGTGATGCCTATTCCTTAACGAGTATTGGCTTGACATGTTCTATCTCCAACTCAC
Source organism: Haberlea rhodopensis (assembly GCA_907163345.1). Classification (NCBI taxonomy): domain Eukaryota; kingdom Viridiplantae; phylum Streptophyta; class Magnoliopsida; order Lamiales; family Gesneriaceae; genus Haberlea; species Haberlea rhodopensis. Next base: position 208,029 of record CAJQUN010000057.1, read on the forward strand.
GTGGTTCATATATTATGCTGGATCTAACAAAATTCATTGTTTGATACTTGTTTTTCACCAGACACAGTTGAGATTGTGTGAGAAGCTTTACTATCATGGTTGATATAGCATATGCCAGCAGGATCGCCAGCAAGCCTAATCGACTCTAGTATTTCATCTTTTCTAGCAGTTGATGTGTTCCATGTGCAAACCAAATCGATAAGTTTCTGGTGTGCACATTTAACTTCGTCCTTTTCTTTTTCGAGTAGACTTATTTTTGCCCTTAAGCATTCCAGCTCCCTTGATTGTTCACAATCAAGTTTACTGTACTGCTGTTCGATCGGGCTAGTATGTTCAGTAATGTAGTTCTTGAAAGGACTCATACAATTGTTGATACGCATTTATCATGTTGTGCAGTGCATTGGTGAGTTCAATACGAGTAAATTCAGAAAGATTTGATTCAGTTACCTCACTGCCATCATTGGTCATGAGACAGTGGACTCCTCCATTTTCACTTTCGCTTGAGGAGATTGATGATTCTTCTGATTCTGATTCTGAATCAGCCCATTTACTCTTGCTTTCCTCAGCAACAAGAACCTTTTGGTTTCTATTTCTCCTGGATGATCTTCTTTTCTCCTTAGACTTTTTGAAGTCCTTGGAAGTCCTCTTTTGATCATCATTCTTTGGCTTGGTACAGTCGTCGATGAAGTGTCCTGCTTTGTGACAGTTAAAGCAGACACGATAATCTTCTTTTGATCTGTCCTTGAAGTTCTGCTTCCTTGGGTAAGACTGATATGTCTTGTGGCTTTTCTTCATAAATTGCTTTTCTTCATAAATTTGCCAAATTTCTTAACAAACATCGACATTGCATCAGTACACATTTGTTCAGGAGTCATCTCTATTGCAGTGGACAGTGACTCTGATGCAGCAAGGTCTTCGTTGGTTGACTAGTACTTGGTTCATCGTCAACTCGAATGCCTAATTCAAACTCATACGCCTTTAAATCAGCAATAAGATCATGCATATTGATCTTGTTTAAATCTTTGGATTCTCTCATGGCTATGGTCTTCACATCCCATTCTCTTTGGAGACCTCTCATGACTTTTAGCGTAACTTCTCTGTTCGACAGTTCTTTTCCCAAGCTGTTGAGTTCATCATTGAGAGTTTCTCCAGACATCATCTTGATATTCTCAAACTTTTGTAGAGCAACAGTAAGCTTGTTTTCTTTAGTTTGATCATTTCCTTCACACAGTTGTGCTATCTTTTCCCAGATGTCTTTTGGGGTAGGACACATTTTGATTTTATTGAACATGTTCTTGTCCAATATTAAGATGTCCTTAGCCACGTTGTCCAAGTTTGCATTTTTCTTTTCATCATTTGTCCAGGATGCTCTCTCCTTTTCAACCATCTGAGTTCACCACCATAGATATCCACTGATGTGTTGACTTTCATGATCGGCATTGGTTCGTCAGTGATGACGTACCACATATCATCATCATGAGCACTTGGATGTGCTTGCATCCAAATTCTCTATGAAGTCATCACATTCACCCTTTTTGAACATTGGAACCTTGCTGAATGAGGTCATCATTTCTTGTATTCTCACAATTGAGAAAACCTGCTCTGATAGCATTTGTTAGGATTAGGGTAGTGTTAGAAGGGGGTTGAATAAACATTAGACTCAATTTCTCTATTCTTCGAAATACAGCAGACTGTTAAGTACTGCAGTAAGATCTCAATTGATTGCAAAGTCGTAGACAACTAAAAGTAGTGTGGAAGGTGTCTACTGGACTTGTGAGTTAAGAACTGATTGGTAAACACAAAGAGACGTAAGGTAAGGTGCAGAAAGTAAATGACACAGTAGTTGTTTCTGGAAGTTCGAAGCACAAACGCTTCTATGTCTCACCTTCTTCCTTTGCAGGAAGTGTACACTATAAGACTTTGGTTTACATTTTTCAGTATACAACCTACTTAGGCTAATACCACACAGATAACCTAAACTCTTAACAATACAACAACCACAAATATTACAAAGTGATTTTACAACACTCTCACAAAATATAAAACTCTATTTTTCCTTCGAGTGTTCTTGAGCAGTAGACTAGAATACTTAGATCTTCAATATCTCAATGACGCTTGGATATTGCTCTGCAAAACTTCAGAATTTTTCAATAAGTGTTTTGAATGTATTGCTTTGTTTTCGAATGAAATGGATTGTGGGGACCTCGCTACCTAATCCTTAAGTGTATCACATCATTACACAATTATAAATAGGATTAAGTTCAAAATAACAACTGATAAAGAGTTATACTATGTCAGTTATTACATCATTCTCAAAACATGACATAATATACATCATTTACGTATCATAACTCCTAACAAGTTCATTCGCTTAAACAATAGTTCATCTCGCAGCAGAAGTCGACTCGCATTGTTAGTCTTCCCCGTCTATGAGTTCCTACAGAAACAACCATACACCATGAGTAATGATATATCACCATCTAAATCCCATATCGATAAGAATTCACAATACGATCAATAAACAACGTCACATCTCAACTATGATTGTTTCTGTATTATGCACCACAATATGCCAATAGTTCATGACATGTGTGATATCCGCAAATTATCGTGATAATCCCGGAGTGATTATAATCCTTAATGGATTTGAAGTGTAGTAATTATGAGATATTTACGGTGTTGAGATTCCCGGTGATTTTAATCCGGTATCGGGGTCGTTGGGCCCAAGGATTGAGATTTATTCTCATTAAGGTGATAAACCTTGGAATTGTGTTAGTAGTAGGATCTGGAGTCCGGGGAACTTTGGATTGACGTTGGTAGTGAAAATAGTGAGTGTGAGATAATTATTGAACACATATGATTTTTAATGAGTCAGGGTGCGAGTATGTGAGACTCAGGTCTTTGGAGCCTTGGTAGTAAATATATCAAGTGGACTCGGTGTTCAACCATTCTCCACTTCACTTTTCCCCTCTCTCCACGCCTTCCTCTCTCTCCTCCCTTTCCCCCCATATTTTCCATCTTTTTCTCTTGGAAGAAAATCAATGGAGGCTCGATTTCGGAGCGAGATTTCTCGAAGATAATTGGGAAATATTCTTCCCCTCGCTTTTATCTTCGTATTGGTAGTAATTTTATGGTATTTGGTTATGTGTGAAAATGGGTTTAAGATTTGGGATTTTTGGTAAAATGGTTAAGGTAACGGTTTTGATGTTTTTATTGAGTTTAAATAGAGTATTTGAGGTTGTGAAGGTGTTGGGGGTGTTGGTTTTGAATTTGGGGTGAAAATCACCATTGAAGCAAAATGTTTTTCTGAAAATCACATGCCGCGATCGATCGCGGCTTGGCGCCGATCGATTGTGACATATCACTGATTTTTTACGATGATGAACAGTCGCGGCGATCAATCACGAAGACTCGGTGATCGATCGCGGAGGGCGCGGCGGTCGATTGCGAGGCCTCGGCGATCGTTCGCGGAAGAACAAATTTTGGGCAGTAAGATCTCGCGATCAATCGCAGGAAATGGCGATCGATCGCGGCCCCTGTTTCTTTGCTTTTCAAAACTTTTGCTAAAAGTTGGGATTTTGGAATTGGGTTTTTTTGGTAGATTTTGGGACGATGTCTACATTCTAATGAGACTATTACACTTTAAAATAAAATGGTTTCATGAACTTTTATAAAACGTACTACTAGTTCGAGTTAATCTGTAACTCATTGAGCGTAGATTAAATGGGATGTCTTGAGTAGTACGCATAGTTCACTAATGGTAATTAATCATCGTGGGAGAATGATGTAATTGGGGGTTGTGTACATGCTTATGCATGTGGTTGTGAGCTTATTATTGATTGTGAGCTTTTAACTGTATATAGCGAATAATTCACTGGATCTCGAGTCTAAGGCAAGGATTGGTTCTGGCTATAAGAATATAAGGCACGTATAACGTACGAGCATAGCTTTATATATTATTGTCATTGTTGAATGAATAATATACTGTTGTGGCAATGAATTGGGATGCGTTGCGAATTATGTGGTGCCGCTATTAAGCGAGCAATGATTGAGATGTTGTCGCTGTTGAGCGAACATCGGTTATGAAGCCGCCGCTGTTGAGCGTGCGAGAGGTTAGAATGCCGCTATTGTTGAGCGAGCGATTAAATAGAACTGTGGAATCATTGTTTAGATATATGTGATTCTGTGATCATTAGTGTAATGATTTACACATATTGATTATGAAACCGGTATTTGAGATGAGTTTAGTTAATCAAGGTAATGATTAACTGATTTTGGGGATTTGATGGTTTTGGTTATTGTGAGAACAAGAACAGCATGGGGGATCCCATATGATGACAATACTATACAGTGAGTATCTTTTAAATTTACAGCTTTATATTCTGTAAATTATGAATTGTGATATTGTTGTCATTGAGATGGTGGATTGGTATGCTCACCCCGTGTGGGGGCTGTTTCTGTTGGGACAGGTGAACATGTACATCACCAGTTCCGGAGTTGAGTTCGGGCTGTCGATTGGGAATGCTTCCAGGGCTGAGGTACCCAATATTGGTATTGAGTAGTACGGCTTATACATTGGATAAACATTAATTATTCAATGCTCGTGTGTGAGCATTCCTATATGTGTATATGGTTTGTATAAAGGTTGTTAGATTTCTCTTTTCATTTATGGTTGCATGCAATTAATTATGGTGTATTGCATGATAAATTGAGAACATGTTAGTGCGTTATGAGGTGTATACTCATGCTAGTGGAGTGGTATTTGGGAATTGAACATTAAGTGGATTAATGTCAAAAAATTATAGATGGCATATACGAGGTTTCCCTAATGTTATAAAAGCATGCACTATTATTTGTGATAATACACTAATAGCGGGTTAAGGCATCGGGGGGCCTTACACATGTCTCATCCATCAACCTGTTATAACGGGGCATATGTGATATTGCCTCTCAGCTCAATATGTCAGTGGCTCAGCCTTCACGTCCCACAACAGCCATATCACATGCCAAACAGCATCATGCCCCTCATGGCATCAACCATATGTCTCAACAACATGAATATGCAACAATATGATTACAACAATCATATATTTCAATCTTACATCATATATCAACATCACCTCACAACGAGTCATGTACCATAATAAGAGCATCAATACTTGTACGTCAACATGTACCTATCGTGATGTACAAAATATATAATTTCACTGTTTAACCGTCTCTTTGTCCTGTCCCCTGTGATGGTGCTACATGAATATCAACAATTATAATGTCATAATAGGCTTCACCATCACATTCCAACAAAATATAACATTTTTGAAAATTTAAACCCTAGATATCGATCTCCAATTTCACGCGATCGATCGCCCAAAATATTCTGGCCATCACGATCGATCTCTATGTTTTACGAGATCGATCTCCCGCCCGCGATCGACCAGTCACAAACACGCGATCGATCGCTACATCCTTTACAAAAGTTAATGTCAAGTTGCGATCGATTTCCTATCATTACGCGATCGATCGCCATGGTTACAAACCGTTTAAAATTTTATCAGCTTCGGTAATCGACCTCTGAATAGCGATCGATCGCGATGCTCTATTATTTTCAGAACATGGCGATTTTCATGTCTATCTTCATGGTTCAACTTCTATACTTAAAACTATTCCACCAAAACTTGATAGAAGTACAACCAACACATCATATACACTTCTTTTCTACATAAAGCACGATTATTCTTTCTAATTTCATCTATACCAATTCAAGAAAGATCAAATAAATTTTTATCATGTTCACATGTTGAACAATATGCTAAGGAACCCTTACCACAAAACTTCGAATTAACTTCACACAAATTGATATCTTGATTTCCAATCTTAATCCAAGAAAAGAAGCAAGAACAAGCAAGGATAGAAGGAGAGATTTGTGTAGGGATTTGCTAGGTGATTTATGGTGTATTGTGAGTTTCAAATCTGAAATTTGCTTCATATATATCTCCCAATAGTCCCCAAATCACATGAAATTCATATCACATTTCAAATTCATGTCAAACTCCAACTATGTGTATCCCATGTTCTTCCATGTATGGTTTACTTCTTCATATATAACTCATAAAATGCATATATCACAACAAGATCAAGTGTATGATCATACATGTGGTACATCATTTACCAACTAAGGCATTTCATCTTTCCTACTCGGTTCAACCCAAACCCGAGTCCGCATAATACCGTTATTAGTTCATAATAACGCTATAATGACACAAACTATGCCTAAGTCATATCGAGGCATTACAATTATCCCCTATTAATTGAATTTCGTCCTCGAAATTATATCTTATACTCATTCATACTGCAATAAGATACACATACTCAACATATCAACATTGCAGTCATATTACTCACCAATAGTATGTAAAAAACGTAAACAACATACCAGAAAATAACTCAGGATACTGCTGCATCATATACTGCTCTGTCGCCCATGTTGCCTACTCGACACCCCGCCTGTCCCACTGTACTTTAATCATCGGTATCATTTTACTTCTCAACCTAAGCTCTGCTCGATCTAATATCCGGATTGGTCGTTCCACATACGACACATCTGTATCCAACTGTACTTCAGACGGTTGCAATGCATGACTCCGATCTGGCTCATATTTCCTCAACATCGAAACATGAAATACGTCATGGATACCACTCAAAGATGGCGGCAATGCCAATCTATATGCCAACGTACCAATACGTTGCAATACTTCATACGAACCAACATACCGTGGTGACAACTTTCCCCGCATACAAAGCGTACGACACCTGTAAAAGGTGATATTTTCACAAACACTCTGTCACCAACTTGAAATTCAAGAGGCCTATGCCGTTTATTCGCATAAGCGGCTTGTCTATCCTGAGCAGCTTTTAATCTCAATCTGACCAGCTTCACTTTTTCTTCCATTTCTCGTATCATATCTGGTCCACTTACAGAATACTTATCCACATCATTCCAATATAATGGTGATCTACATCGTCGCCCATACAATGCCTCAAATAGTGTCATTTGTATACTGGTCTGATAACTATTATTGTATGGGAATTCAACTAATGGCAATGACTTTTGCCACGAGTTATGAAACTCTAATATACATGCCCGCAACATATCCTCAAGCGTCTGTATCGTACGCTCTGTATGACCATCTGTCTGAGGATGATAAGATGTACTTAATCTCACTTCAGTCCCCATTGCTGACTATAACCCTTCCCAAAAATGAGAAGTGAACCTCGGATCTCGGTCAAATACAATTGAAACTGGTATTCCATGTAGTCTCACTACATCTCGAATATACAACTAGGCCATCTTCAAGTAGGTAAACATCATATGTATGGTATGAAGTGAGCTACCTTCGTCAGCCTGTCAACTATCACCCAAATAGCATCAAAACCAAAAGAAGTCCTTGGCAAATGGGTAACAAAATCCATAGTGATATGTTCACATTTCCATGTAGGAATTTATAAACTCAACAATTCACCTCCTGGTCTCTGTCTTTCTGTTTTAACTTGTTGACAGATCAAACATCTTTTCACAAAATCAAGCACATCATGTTTCATACGTTTCCACCAAAATTGTGTACGCAAATCATTATACATCTTCTTTCCTCCAGGATGTTGCCACAACAAATAAAGATGTTGTTCCTTGATTTATCATCTCTTTCCATTGTTGTACTTCATCATCAGTATTCTGTGCTGTTATGATATTCTCAAACATATGAGGTTCAACTAATAATGTTGATACCCTTACTGGCATTGTCACTGCATCAAAATCATATCCCAGAGTACAATAAGACGTCATCAAGGCTGATAAATGAATCATATAATTCGCAGTATATTGCATTTTTTGACTCAATGCATCCGCTGTCAAATTGGCTCTGCCTGGATGATACTCAATCTCACAATCATAATCTTTTAATAGATCTATCCATCTCCTTTGTCTCATGTTCAACTCTGCCCGAGTGAACAAAAATTTCAAATTCTTATGGTCAGTAGATATGGTAAAAGACGTACCATATAAATAATGTCGCCATATCTTCAATACAAAGACTATGGCTACCAACTCCAGGTCATGCATCGGATACTTCAGTTCATGTGGTTTCAATTGTCTAGATGCATATGCCACAACATGTTTATCCTACATTAATACACAACATAAACCAAGTAAAGATGCATCAGTATATAATGCAAACCTTTCATGTTCTGCTAGAATTATCAACACCGGAGCAGTCGTCAATCGATATTTCAATTCCTGAAAACTACGCTCACATGCATCTGACCATGTGAAAGGTATTCCTTTATGTGTCAGTTGTGGCAGTGGTTTGACAATCTTTGAAATCCTTCAACAAACCGTGTGTAATAGCCTGCCAAACCCAAGAAACTACGAATTTCAGGCACAAAAGTAGGCGTGACCAATTAAATACTAGATCCGATTGAACTCTATTGTGACAACATTGGAGCCATCGCATTGGCTAAGGAACCTAGATCTCACCAAAGATCCAAGCACATACTTTGGCGCTTTCATTTCATTCGAGAAATCGTTGAAAGAGGAGATGTAAAAATATGCAAAGTACCAACTGATGATAATGTATCTGACCCACTGACGAAGCCACTATCACAGCAGAAGCATGATCGTCATACTAGATCTCTAGGCATTAAGTATATGTCTGATTGGTCTTAGTGCAAGTGGGAGATTTGTTGGGATATGCCCTAAGACAACTCATTAGATGATTGTTTATGACATACAATGTATTATGATTTTGTTAATGGCAATTCATTATTATATATTATTCGAGTATCTGTGTAACATGAACTAATATATAAGTTAATGTCCTTAGAATAATATCATATTGTTCTTAAAGATTGTCCTTAGTTAAGTATTATCATGAATCGGGATAATGATAATGTATTGAGACTAGTATGTTTTGATTGATGAATTGTTCATAGATATTAGATATCAAATCAACACATGGGTGCATGTTAGAGAATGATGTACTGGACAGACCCACAATGAGAATGCAACATGGATAGTTATATGAACGTCATAAGCAATTCTCATAGTGATATTAATGTATGTAATCCTTACGACTTGAGATCACCAGAGATCCCAACATAAGGAGTCATGTATCTTGATATTGTCAAACGTTACCTGTAACAGGGTAAACTATAAAGACAATCATTGGATACACCACGAATTATGTAGAGGGATGTTGAGAGATCAAGAAAGGATTTGTCCCTCCTATATAACAGGAGAAGTGTTTAGGCCCTTGATCAAGTAAGACTAAAATGCATGGCCATGCTCGAATGAGACGATATGTGATATCGAGCTTATTCGTTTATTCTAGTTCTACTTGGGGATCAAGAAATAAAAGATTGAATATACGAGTATGACTATTCCATGACTCGTGTTCAATCTAAACACATTGGACAAAGGGATTAAGTTACATGGTTAATATTATCACAGTCCGTAGGTTATGTCGAGTCAATGACATTCTTGTAATTTGGGTAGCCTTGATGTGTTGCTAGATACCGCTCATTGCTTGTGACATAAAATTAGATTTTATGTCACTGCCAACATTGCAAGATCCTATCGGGTCACACAAAAGATTAAATCGATAAAGGGAGATATAATTCATTGGATGAATTAATTAATTAAGAAGAGTCTTAATTATAAATATTAGATATATGGATTTAATTAAGATATTGGGTTTGGGCCAATGAGGCTTTTTGAAAGCCTTTAATTAAATCTAATATAAAATATAATATGCTAACAAGGTTTAAATTAAGTGTTAATTAAAAAAAAACTAATAGCCACCCACATAAACTCTTCTCGGCCGCCGCCTCCTCTCATCCTCCATCTTCACGTCGCCGCCGTGAATAGTGGTGGTAGGAACGGTCGTCGTTGATCGGTTAAGAACCGTGAGTCTTGTTTTGGTTTAAGAACGAGTCTAGCAACTTGTTCTTGAACCCCCTTTTTGATTTGATCGTGTGGATACCGTAGAGACGAATGTGCAAATCTTTGTTCGTGACTCGTGGTCTTGCAACGAGGATCCTGCTACAAACACGCTACAAGGGTATGATTCTTATCAATCTTGGTATGATTACTTTGTATAGGTCCATGGCTGGAATCCTAATTTTAATTTTCACTGCGTATTGCTTGATGGGATTCCTAACAGTGGTATCAGAGCCGTGTACAAAGCTCATATCGGATTTATGTGATTAATTTTTTAATCATGTTTTGAATCTTTTGCATGCTTTAAAACTGTATGATTCATTAATGATATGTGTTAATCGATTTTGTGGAAATTATAGTAATATTATATGTGATATAATTGACGGATCGACGGATCGAAGTATAAGAGAATACGTGCTAAAAATCGAGCCATTGGCTCGCGAGAACCACACGGCCGCCGCATGCAAGCTAGGGTCTCGGACCCTTGGCTCGATCATGAGCCGAGCCGCCGCTGTTGGGCTAGGGTTTCGAACCATAGGCTCCATGGCTATCGGCCGCTGCCGTCTTGTGGCTAGGGTTTCGAACCCTTTTGGCTCGATGAGCTCTAAGCCGCCGCCGACATGGCTAGGGTTTCGAACCCTAGTCTCGTGCATGGTTGGGCCGTGGGTTAGGCTAGGGTTTTCGAACCTTTAGTCCGAAACATGGTTGCAACTGTGGGCTTGCTAGGGTTAGCAAGTCCATGGCTTGAGACGCACCAAGTATCCGTGGCATGTGATGTCCCGAGCGTACGATAATTTCATAAAATTTTATTTTTCAGTTTTAATTTGAATTAAATTTTAAAAAGTTTAGAATTTAATTCATTAATTGTTATAGCATGTCTTATGTGTTGTTTGAGCATGGTGCATGGTTATAGCCCTATGACCTATTAGATAGGACTTTGTGAATGTTTGTAATTTAATACGGCCTGCGTGTCGTGCCTTCTCTATTTTTCTTAAATGTTATCCATCCCCTATGTTCCCCTCGAATGTAACTCGAGGAATTCTATATATCATGTAATTGTTATATAGTATAGTTTATTTTGTTGATGGAGATCAATGAAGATGGACCAAGGTGCCGGGATGAGGAGTCCATTCACAAAAGGGAGCCAAAGAGGTGCTTGGAGAAGTTACCTTAGGTTGACCTTTTAGGATTTTCTCATTGGCTTGAGAATATCTTTAGTAGGGGCTATAACCATGTCACGTTTATTTTATGTTGATGTATGAGATGCATGTTTATCGTTTTATTTAATATTGATGCTTGATATACATATATGTAGATATGTATATATTTATATATGTACCAGACATATTTTCAATATTAATAAAATCATGAGATCAATAAATCCCTCTAATAATATTAAGTTTTAGATGCCTTCCAAAATTAAAAGTACTCGTCAAGACTTTGATTGAACATGTGTGGGTTTGCCAAAGCAAAGCACCGTGACAATCTTGGTAAGGCGCGAAAGGATAAAAGTGATATCCGTTTTACTTTATATTGGGTCTGACTTAACTAGGTTATCTCAATAGGATTGGGAACCTAGAGGCATGAGGTTGGATAATAGTTCATTAGATGAATTTGAACAAAGTATTGTTCGTCCAACCATCCAAGAATTACATGTGATGTAATTGACAAAGTGTTGTCTACCTAAATAACCGAGTCTTGAGTGATTAGCCAAAGCTAACTCAGGATTAGGTGAAATATGGATCTTGGCCCACTAAGGTTTCGAGGGTTGATATTTTTAAACAAAATAGTGGAAGTGTCATTTAATATAAGACCTTATTAAATGATTAAAATCATAAACTTATTTTGCATATTTATATTGTAGATATACATGGCATCAAACAACGTAACTAGCACACTATCATTGCGATCGGTCCTTGAGAAGGACAAACTGAATGGGACTAATTTCTAGACTGGTATAGGAATTTGAGGATTGTCCTCAAACAAGAGAAAAAGCAATATGTCCAAGAGGAACCCTTACCAGCTGAGGAACCTCCCGTAACGGCTGCTAAAACCGATAAGGATGCTTACAAGAAGCATCAGAATGATGCACTTGATGTTGGTTGCCTTATGCTTGCCACCATGAACTCTGAGCTTCAGAAGCAACATGAGGAAATGGAGGCGTTCGATAAGATCGAGCACTTAAAGTAACTCTACCAACAACAAGCTAGACAAGAGAGGTATGACGTCTCTAGAGCATTATTCCAGTGCAGAATGGTAGAAGGAAGCCTTGTTGGAACTCATGTACTGAAGATGATTGGGTATATTGAGAATCTTGAGAAGCTGGGTTTTCTATTGGACCAAGAGTTGGCCACTGACGTAATCTTGCAATTGTTGCCTGATAGCTACAGTCAATTTGTCTTGAATTACAATATGATTGAAATCGAAAAGACTCTACCGCAATTGCTTGGTATGTTGGGAACATATGAAGCAAACTCAAAGAAGTCTAAGCCCACTAATGTTCTTATTGTGAATAAGAGCAAGGGAAAGGCTAAAGCAAAAGGCTTTAAGAAGAACAAGAAAGTCTTTGTTAGATCTAAGCCTCTGCACTCAAGCCAAATGGAGGAGTGGCTAAGGAAGGGAACTGTTTCCATTGCGGTGAGACCAGTCATTGGAAGAGGAACTGCAAATTATATCTGGAAGATCTTAAGAAGACAAAGGGAAGTGTGACTTTCATTTCAGGTATTTTTGTTATAGAAGTCAATTTATCTACTTCTTCATCATGGGTATTAGATACTGGATGTGGTTCTCACATTTGTGTTAATGTGCAGGATCTCAAAGGAGTAGGATGTTGGCGAAAGGCGAGGTTGATCTCCGAGTGGGAAATGGAGCAAGAGTTGCTGCATTAGCTATAAGAGATTACTCTTTAATTTTGCCTTCTAGTTTATTATTAGATTTACAAGACTATTATTTTGTGTCATATATTACTAGAAACATAATTTCAATTTCTTGTTTGGAAAAGATTGGTTTTTCATTTATTATAAAGAACAAGTGTTTCTCTATTTATTTGAATGATATGTTTTATGCTAGTGCACAATTGATTAATGGTCTTTATGTATTAAATCTTGATATGCCTGTCTATAACATAAATACTAAAAGGATTAAGAATAATGATTGTAATCCAACTTATCTCTGGCATTGTCGCTTGGGCCATATAAACGAGAATCGCATATTAAAACTTCATAAGGATGGAGTATTAGATTCATTTGATTTTGAATCATATGAAACATGTGAATCTTGTTTAATGGGCAAGATGACTAAAGCCCCTTTCAAGGGACATGTTGAAAGGACGAATGGTTTATTGAGTCTCATACATAGTGATGTATGTGGACCAATAAGCACACATGCTAGAGGTGGTTTTCAATACTTCGTTACATTTACTGATGACTTCAGTAGATATGGGTATGTGTACCTAATGAAACATAAACATGAAACCTTTGAAAGGTTCAAAGATTTCAAGAATGAAGTACAAACCAACTTGGCAAAAGTATCAAAATCCTCCAATCAGATCGAGGAGGAGAATACCTAAGCCAAGAGTTCCATGACTATCTAAAGGAGCGTGGGATAGTCCCACAACTCACACCTCCGTATACTCCACAATGGAATGGTGTATCCGAAAGGAGGAATCGAAATTTGTTGGACATGGTTCGATCAATGATGAGTCATGCAGATCTTCCGACTTCCTTTTGGGGACATGCTTTAGAAACAACAATATTTATACTGAACCGTGTTCCATCTAAATCAGTAGAAAAGACACCATATGAGATATGGACTAAGAAGCGTCCTAGTATGTCTTTTATGAAGATACGCCTCCAATAACTTGGACCCAAATCTGATAAGTGTTTATTTGTGGGGTATCCTAAGGAAACGAAAGGATAATTTCTATTATCCCACCGAGAACAAAGTAGTTGTTGCTCGGACTGGTGTCTTTCTTGAAAGAGAATTTATGGGAGACAAATAGAACTTAGTGAAGTTCAACCACAAGAAACATTGAACATGATATTGAGATGGAAACAGAGCAGACACCACAAGCTGTTGTGGATAAAATGTCTGCTCAAGAGACACAAGCCCAGCGTAAGTCTGTAAGAGAACACCGTGAGCCACAGAGATATGGATTTCTAGTGACTCAACAAGGTGACTTACTACTTATTGATGAAGAAGAGCCGTCATCTTATCAAGAAGCTATAATGGGCCCTGATTCTGAGAAATGGTAAGGGGTCATGAAATCTGAGATGGAATCAATGTATGCAAACCAAGTATGGACTTTGGTAGACCCGACTGAAGGGGAAAGACCCATAGGGTGCAAATGGATTTTCAAGAAAAAGACCGACATGGATGGTAATGTACAAACCTTTAAAGGTCGACTGGTTGCTAAAGGTTTCAAACAAATTCATGGTATTGACTATGATGAAACTTTTTCACCGGTTGCCATGGTTAAATCCATTAGGATCTTACTTGCAATAACTGCATTTCATGATTATAAAATCTGGCAGATGGATGTCAAAACAGCTTTCCTTAATGGAAATTTACTTGAGGATGTGTACATGACACAACCTGAGGGTTTTGTCGATCCAAAGGATGCTGGAAAGATATGCAAGCTACAACGATCCATTTATGGATTGAAGCAAGCTTCTCGGAGTTGGAATCTTCATTTTGATGATGCAGTCAAAGAGTTTGGTTTCATCAAAAACATAGATGAACCTTGTGTCTACAAGAAGGTCAGTGGGAGCATAATTATCTTCCTAATATTGTATGTAGATGACATACTTCTCATTGGGAATGATATCCCTGCCTTACAATCTGTAAAGATTTGGCTAGGGAATTGCTTTTCTATGAAAGACTTGGGTGAAGCCACCTATGTGTTAGGTATCAAGATCTATAGAGATAGATCAAGAAGATTACTTGGCCTCAGTCACAGTACATACATAGACAAAGTGCTAAAACGGTTTTAGCATGCAAGAATCAAAGAAAGGATTCGTGCCTATGACACATGTGATACATCTCTCAAAGGATCAGTGTCCTTCAATACCAGATGAGAGACAACGCATGAGTAAGATTCCATATGCGTCAGCTATTGGATCTATCATGTATGCCATGATATGTACTCGTCCCGATGTCTCGTATGCCCTGAGCATGACGAGCAGATATCAAGTTGATCCAGGTGAATGTCACTGGATTGCTGTCAAGAATATTTTGAAGTACTTGAGAAGAACTAAGGATACATTCTTGATTTATGGAGGTGAGGAAGAGCTCAATGTAATAGGTTACACTGATGCAAGCTTCCAAACCGACAAAGATGATTTCTAATCGCAATCAGGATGTGTTTTGCCTAAATGGAGGTGTTGTCAGCTGGAAGAGTTCAAAGCAAGAGACAGTAGCCAATTCTACAACTGAAGCTGACTACATTGCTGCCTCAGATGCAGCAAAGGAAGCTGTTTGGATCAAGAAGTTCATTTCTGAACTTAGGGTGATGCCTAGCATACTAGATCCGATTGAACTCTATTGTGACAACATTGGAGCCATCGCATTGGCTAAGGAACCTAGATCTCACCAAAGATCCAAGCACATACTTCGGCGCTTTCATTTCATTCGAGAAATCGTTGAAAGCGGAGATGTAAAATATGCAAAGTACCAACTGATGATAATGTATCTGATCCATTGACCGAAACCACTATCACAGCAGAAGCATGATCGTCATACTAGATCTCTAGGCATTAAGTATATGTCTGATTGGTCTTAGTGCAAGTGGGAGATTTGTTGGGACATGCCCTAAGACAACTCATTAGATGATTGTTTATGACATACAATGTATTATGATTTTGTTAATGGCAATTCATTATTATATATTATTCGAGTATCTGTGTAACATGAACTAATATATAAGTTAATGTCCTTAGAATAATATTGTATTGTTCTTAATATTGTCCCTAGTCAAGTATTACCATGAATCGGGATAATGATAATGCATTGAGACTAGTATGTTTTGATTGATGAATTGTTCATAGATATGAGATATCAAATCAACACATGGGTGCATGTTAGAGAACGATGTACTGGACAGACCCACCATGAGAATGCTACATTGATAGTTATATGAACGTCATAAGCAATTCTCATAGTGATATTAATGTATGTAATCCTTACGACTTGAGATCACCAGAGATCCCAACATAAGGAGTCATGTATCTTGATATTGTCAAACGTTACCTGTAACAGGGTAAACTATAAAGACAATCATTGGATACACCACGAATTATGTAGAGGGATGTTGAGAGCTCAAGAAAGGATTTGTCCCTCCTATATAACAGGAGAAGTGTTTAGGCCCTTGATCAAGTAAGACTAAAATGCATGGCCATGCTCGAATGAGTCGATATGTGATATCGAGCTTATTCGTTTATTCTAGTTCTACTTGGGGATCAAGAAATAAAAGATTGAATATACGAGTATGACTATTACATGACTCGTGTTCAATCTAAAAACATTGGACAAAGGGATTAAGTTACATGGTTAATATTATCACAGTCCGTAGGTTATGTCGAGTCAATGACATTCTTGTAATTTGGGTAGCCTTGATGTGTTGCTAGATACCGCTCATTGCTTGTGACATAAAATTAGATTTTATGTCACTGCCAACATTGCAAGATCCTATCGGGTCACACAAAGATTAAATCGATAAAGGGAGATATAATTCATTGGATGAATTAATTAATTAATTAAGAAGAGTCTTAATTATAAATATTAGATATATGGATTTAATTAAGATATTGGGTTTGGGCCAATGAGGCTTTTTGAAAAGCTTTAATTAAATCTAATATAATATATAATATGCTAACAAGATTTTAATTAAGTGTTAATTAAAAAAAAACCTAATAGCCACCCACATAAACTCCTCTCGGCTGCCGCCTCCTCTTATCCTCCATCTTCACGCCGCCGCCGTGAATAGTGGTGGTAGGACGGTCGTCGTTGATCGGTTAAGAACCGTGAGTCTTGTTTTGGTTTAAGAACGAGTCTAGCAACTTGTTCTTGAACCATCTTTCGATTTGATCGTGTGGATACCGTAGAGACGAAGGTGCAAATATTTGTTCGTGACTCGTGGTCTTGCAATGAGGATTCTGCTACAAACACGCTACAAGGGTATGATTCTTATCAATCTTTGTATGATTACTTTGTATAGGTCCATGGTAGGAATCCTAATTTTAATTTCCGCTGCGTATTGCTTGATGGGATTCCTAACATTTTCAAATTCATGTCAAACTCCAACTATGTGTATCTCATGTTCTTCCATGTATGGTTTACTTCTTCATGTATAACTCATAAAATGCATATATCACAACAAGATCAAGTGTATAATCATACATGTGTACATCATTTACCAACTAAGGAATTTCGTCTTTCCTACCCGGTTCAACCCAAACCCGAGTCCACGTCATACCGTCATTAGTTCATAATAACTCTATAATGACACAAACTATGCCCAAGTCATACAAGGCATTACATGGATTCCAGATTTGGAGTGTTGATAGCTTTCTTCATTCTACTCTTCGACGCATTTATAGACTTGAAAGTCTAACGACAACTATTCTTCAAATGGAAAGAACCGCGCAAAATCAGCATCCTGATTTCATCCAAATTTCTTTTGTCTTCTTTCCAATTTCGTTAACCAACGGGTAGTTCATTCTGACGAGATTGGTGGCGCTGATATGGTAGTGAGACGCTCTGTTGTACTTTTGTCAGAGTGAACCTGTTCGAGTTTTGTCCTTTGCCTTATACGTCTGTTGACTTCTCCTTGAAGATTTTAGTAAGCTGGACTAAAGACAACTAATGTCTTTTCCATCGTCTGCTGGTTCATTAGTTACTTAGTCTGCTGGACTAAGGTCAACTAATGCCTTCGACTGTCTGCTGGTATCTCTTAGAGATTTACACAGGGAACTAAGATACTTTGTTCCAGTCGATCTTTGTTCTCTGCATCCGGTAGATGATGACTTCTACTATTTGTTCACGATAGACGATATCTTCTACTCTTTGTTCTCGGTAAATGATATCTTTCGGTAGACCTTTGTAGAGTGGCTTCTTCGATGCAGTAGATTTTGTTATCACCAAAACTTAAAAAATATTTTCCAAACAACTTTTAAACTTTTAGAGCTTATTGAATATAATTCTTGAATACAAGAAAATCAACGCCTAACGGTTAAAATTGAATACCACAAGACAACAAAATATAAATCATGTATTAGCTATATGATTAAAATGAAAAAAACTTTTTGATTATTTATAAAAACTAAAAATTTATTCAAAATTCTTAATCTTTTACAAATTTATACCATTTTTTTAACAGAATATATATATATATATATATATATATATATATATATATATATATATATATATTAAAGATCAGCCAAAACAACAATTATTTTATAGTTTTGAGGACAAAACCACAAAGTCCAGTCTACCCTAAGGAGTACAACAAATGATCCAATCGAAGTTAAGCTCCAACTCCAGTCGTGAGTAAAGACAAAGGTGCATTTATGAATAAGCTGACTAAGAGGTGTATAGTAAAGGTGTACATTTATTGATATTCATTTAAAAATTTCAATCTACTTGATATAAATATAATTAATTAGTATTATACATGTACGTATTACATAAATATTATATAGGTATTTGTATTATAAGAATGCATGCCAAACAGGGGTATACAAAAAAATCACACATCCCAAACACCCACACACCCATCCGACCCGCATTCACCTTCTTATATTCGCCCATTTTAACGTTCAAAAAATTTGTTGCGATTGAAAATTAACCATATTTATATTGTCGGATAGTGGATTGTTGTATCTCCACCCGCTAACGACCCAATCCATTCACATCTTTATATGTTAAAGATGTCTTAAATTAGAAAATTAAATGTTATGGGATGAGTTCTAAATTATAATGTTTAAACACAATTTTTTAATCAGTTCTTTCATTATATATCTTGTAGTAATTTTTTTTAAAAAAATTTTTGTACATAATAATTGTCGTCTTCATCTGTATACATGTAGGTTTAAAAATTTTGATGCCCCACTTGATATGGGAAGATTGTGATGCTTTATGTTATAATTTTTATTTCATACAACTTTTACAATTTTAGTTTTAGTCTACGATTGACGCTGAAAAAGCGACACTGTTTTCAAAATTTTCAGGATACGATATGATTGAGATACGTCTGTATATATTTTTTTTATACATGTCATATATTACAAAATACTAATTCAAATTTTTTTAATTCTAAAACCATATAAAAGCCAAAAAAAAAATATTGTTATCAAATTCAAGAAAAATATCAATAAATGCATATCACTAGAATCATCATAGTATCACTCATACGAATACCGAATACATATTATTTCAATTAACATAAAGTTTAACACTATGTGTGAAACCGAGTATGTGAACATAACATCTTTTTTATATCGAGATTGGCTTGGTGTTCCGTTATATAACACCAAAAATATTCTTACCAAATTCAAAAAGCATATAAATAAATACATATCACTGAAATAATTGTAGTATTATGTATACTAACATCAAATGTATAATACTTCAATTAAAAAATTCAACTAACACGTCCAAATTTTTTTTTAGCCAAAAACTTTTTAAATTATATAATTAACCTCAAAAGTTTCACTCCGTGGCGTGTCCAACACAGATTTCCGATTTTATTTTCTTTTAAATAATTAAGAAGCCTATCATCCACCCGCAACCACCCAAACCACGCGATTTTATATATTTATTGTGTAGTTGTGGCTTAAAAATTTAACAAAATATGTATTGGTTTGTGTGCTTTTTATGCCGATCCCACCTAAACTCACCCACCTCTCACCCTGGTACCAAATTTGATAGGAAGCAACCACACAATAGAAATTGGGCATTAAAAGAGAAGGGATTAAAATTTTAAAGAAATAAAAAAAAAAAAAAACAAAGGACCGGCATATCCAGATGATTGGTTTTACCATATACTCGTCATCTCTCTAGGCAATGTATGCTATTTATAATTAACTTAAATGATTGGTCTCTAAGCAATGTAAGCTATTTATAATTGATTTAAATGAATAGAGTCGACTTAAAAAATATGGGATTCATATATAAAATTATTGAATTCGAACCAAGTTCAGGTAAAATTTATTCTTCTATAGTTACAAGCTTTAATATTTTATTAATATTATATATTATATATTAAATAAATATATTTGAAGTGCTTATTTTATTTTCGAGTAATAATTTGAATAACACACACAAATACTAAAATATTTTGGGATGAGCTAAAACTCAGATATTAATTCGAACAAAAAATATTAACTACTCAAATTAAATTTCAAATCTTAAATTTTTTATTGATACTCAACTCAGATTCAATTATTTACATCACTAATTATTTTAAGCTCTTCCGTTAACATGCAATCTTATGAAAAGGGAGTCATTGTCAATCTGTGTTGCACGGACACCGATACAGCGACACTGATCCGACACGACAAGGACTTGGCGACATGGATTTTCAAAATTTTCAGGATACGACACTGCTGAGACACGCCTGTATATTTTTACTTTATATATATATATATATATATATATATATATATTATACATATACTATATTACAAAATACTAAAATTCATATTTTTTAATTTCTAAAAACCATGTCAAAGCAACAAAAAATATTCTTACTAATTCAAGAAGCATATAAATGAATTCATGTCACTTGAATTATCATAATATCAATCATGCTAAAATTAAATATATATTACTTGAACTAACATAAAGTTTAACAAACACATCCAAATAAAATATAACACCAAAATATTCTTACTAAATTCAAAAAAACATATAAATAAATGCATGTCACTGAAAGATTCATAGTATCACCGATACTAATACAAACTGCATATTACTTCAATTACTAGACAGTAACTAACACGTGCAAATTTCAATTTAGTCAAAAACTTTTTAACACAATCAACACTAAAAAAAGTGTCATTTCAGTATAGGACATGTCCATCGGTTGTGCCCGACAGGGTTTCTGATTTGAGAGGAGTGTCAGATACGGGTGCCCGATCTTAATTTTAAAAAAAATTAAAAAAAAATTAAGGACATTGTATGAGTGAACAAGGAGTGTCGGTATTCTAGAAGTGTCCGACACATGTCGTATGCTTTTTAGGAGTATTCATACATCATAGATGACAATAAAAACAGGGATCAGCTCCACCCGACTCATTGCGAAAACAGGTACCCTCTTGGATCCAAATTTTCAAATTTCAAAACCAATCGAGGAGCCTAACTGTTTAACTGTAATTATAAACTATCCACATGTAAAAGATACCATATCTTTATAAAAGAAATATTAAAGAGGGAAAATCAACCACAGTAAATTAAAACTGGCCCCCTTATTTACTGCAAACCACTCCCATAAATTGCCTTACCACTCAACCATAGCAATCCTATTCCCACTCTGCATCGCACATTGTCCAAAGACGTCTTTGTATACGCCTCGGGCCATTCCAATCCTTTCTCCATTAGATCTAATCTCAAATCCCAGACAAAATGAGAGAGTGCATTTCTATCCACATTGGACAGGCCGGTATTCAGGTCGGCAATGCCTGCTGGGAGCTTTACTGCCTCGAACATGGCATTCAGGTTTGGATATTTTAGTTTTTTTTCCTTTTTGAAGAATCTGTGTGAGATCTGTCGCTTCGGTGATCCTGCATTTCGCTTTTTTGTTTTATGTTTATGTACATTTCTCAGATATGGGGGATTTTTTTCTTTTCAGTGAAGATCTGGGGAGATTTTGCATGGTTCTTTTGGTTTTCGGGTGAGAGTGTCAGAGATCTCGCGTTTGTTGGATTATTACAGATTATATTATTTGATATGCTGTTTTGTTTTTTTTACCTGACGGTATCGACATTTTGTATTAATGATTGGTGTAGATTGTGACTGAGAAAATGTATCGGAAATCGTATCTGCGACTTGAGTTTATTGTATGTCGCTGTCCAGATTAAAGTTTCTTTGGTTCGTATTTATTGTAGTTTTTGGGGTTATATGATTTCATAGATCAGTGCAATTTTATTGATTTAATCCAGTCCTTTTTTCATGATATCCAGAATTTTTATCACATCGATATGTTTGAAATGTATCAGACTTTGTGGATCCAAATGTGTTTCAGTAATTCTGTAATGTGTCCAATGTGTAATTTAGATCATAGTGGGCTTTTGTCTGATTCGATGGTCTTAATTTCTGGTGTGGTATCTTTATGAGTTTCGGGGAATTTGGTAATGATGTTCTCAGATCCAAACGTTTTAATGCTCTACGTCTTGTAGGCTGATGGGCAAATGCCTGGAGATACCACTGTAGGCGGAGGAGATGATGCCTTCAACACATTCTTCAGTGAGACAGGCGCTGGGAAACACGTCCCACGTGCAGTTTTTGTAGATCTTGAGCCTACAGTGATCGATGAGGTGCGAACAGGTGGTTACCGCCAGCTCTTCCATCCGGAGCAGCTGATCAGCGGCAAAGAGGATGCTGCCAACAACTTTGCCAGAGGTCATTACACTATTGGAAAGGAGATTGTGGATCTCTGCCTTGATAGGATCCGGAAGCTTGCGGACAACTGTACCGGTTTGCAAGGTTTTCTGGTGTTCCATGCTGTTGGTGGAGGCACCGGATCTGGGCTTGGATCTTTGTTGCTCGAGAGACTCTCTGTTGACTACGGTAAAAAGTCGAAGCTGGGATTCACTATTTACCCTTCCCCTCAGGTATCAACTGCTGTTGTTGAGCCATATAATTCTGTGCTGTCCACTCATTCTCTCCTGGAGCACACCGATGTTGCTGTGCTTCTTGATAACGAGGCTATATATGACATCTGCCGCAAATCACTTGATATCGAGAGGCCTACATATACCAACCTCAACAGGCTCATTTCTCAGGTAATGTATCAGTCGAGGCTATAAAAATGCGGCTGCTACTGTATGAATGGTTTGTCTATGTGGCAAACGCTGAATTGATTCATGTGAAAATTTGTCCAGGTAATATCTTCTTTGACTGCATCTTTACGATTTGATGGGGCATTGAACGTGGATGTGAACGAGTTCCAAACTAACTTGGTGCCATACCCAAGAATCCACTTCATGCTTTCATCATATGCACCTGTTATCTCGGCCGAAAAGGCGTACCACGAGCAACTCTCTGTTGCTGAAATCACCAACACTGCTTTCGAGCCATCTTCTATGATGGTGAAGTGTGACCCTCGTCATGGAAAATACATGGCTTGCTGTTTGATGTATAGGGGTGATGTTGTCCCGAAGGACGTGAACGCTGCTGTTGCCACCATCAAAACCAAGAGAACAATTCAATTCGTGGACTGGTGCCCAACTGGATTCAAGTGTGGTATCAACTATCAGCCCCCAACTGTCGTTCCCGGTGGAGACTTGGCCAAAGTGCAGAGGGCTGTTTGCATGATTTCCAACTCAACTAGCGTCGCTGAAGTCTTCTCAAGGATTGACCACAAGTTTGATCTAATGTACTGCAAACGTGCGTTTGTGCATTGGTATGTTGGCGAGGGTATGGAAGAAGGAGAGTTCTCCGAGGCGAGGGAAGACTTGGCTGCTCTCGAGAAGGACTACGAGGAAGTTGGAGCCGAGGGTCCTGAAGGAGAGGATGAAGATGAATATGAATAGATTATTTTCGCCTGAGTAAACTGGATGAAGCTATGATGTCTTTTGATTTCCTGTGTGATTTCTGTCTCTTATGTGTTTGCTATCAAAGTGTGCTTCTGACATTGTACCAGCAAACTCGTGATGCTATCTGTTTCTTGCTATTACTATCCGTTCGATAAAATATCCCAGCGTCAATGCAATACAGATAATGTAATGTTGTTTTCATTTTTTTTTAAATTATTATAATCAATATTATATTATTAATTTAAATAATTCTGATTTCGGTATTAAGTATATATAAGATATGTATGAATCACTGAATCCTATATATTTTTGGTACTTATTACACACGAAATTGGTAGGAAAATTATACAATTTTGGTACATTTTACATGTGAAGTTATTATGAAATATATAAATTTTGGTATGAGTTACACATGAAAATAGGTATGAATCCTATACTATTTCGGTACTTATTACACGTGAAGTGGTATGAAACATATACGATTTTGGTACTAGTTACACATGAAACCTATATAACTTTGGTATTAGTTACATATGAAATTGATATGAAACATATACTATATTCGGTACTTATTACAAGTGAAGTTTGTATGAAACCTATACAATTTTGTTACTAGGTGTACATAAAATTGGTATGAAACATATATAATTTCGGTACTAATTACGAATGAAATTGATACGAAATCTATACTATTTTCGGTACTTATTACATATGAAATTGATGTGAAATCTTTACAATTCTGATACTAGTTACACATGAAATTGGTATGAAACATATACAATTTTGATACAAGCTACACATGAAATTGGTATGAAACCTATATTATTTTCGGTACTTATTACACGTGAAGTCGGTATGAAACACAATCAATTTTGGTACTAGTTACACATGGAGTTTGTATGAAATCTATAACAATTTTGGTACTTGTTACACATGAAATTAGTATGAAACTTATACTATATTCAATACTTATTACACGTGAAGTTGGTATGAAACCTATACAATTTCCGTATTAAGTATACATAAAATTGGTATGAAACGTATAGAATTTTGGTACTAATTAAGGATGAAATTGGTACGAAACATACTTATTACATACGAAATTTGTATGAGATCTTAACAATTCTGGTACTAGTTACACCTGAAATTGATATGAAACATATACAATTTTGGTACAAGTTATACATAAAATTGATATGAAACCTATACTATTTTCGGTACTTACATGTGATGTTGGTATGAAACATATCAGTTTTGGTATTAGTTACACATGAAATTGGTACGAAATCTATACAATTTTGGTACTAGTTACACATTAAATTGGTAAGAAATATGTACTATATTATGTACTTATTACACGTGAAGTTTATGGAATCTATACAATTTTTTGTTACTAATTATACATAAAATTGGTATGAACTATGAAACCTATGAACTTTTCGTACTATTAAACCTATACAATTTTGGTACTAGTTACACTTTAAATTAGTATTAATCCTATATAATTTTGGTACTAGTTACATATGAATTAGTATCAAACCTATATATTTAGGTACTATTTACATATGAAATTTGTACTAAACATATATAATTTGGTCATAGTTATATAATGTGAATTAATACAAATTATATGCTCGCCTGTGAGCATAGAGATATGTGTATGAGTTGTATAAATGTCATTGGCATACTCTTTTCAATTGGGAATTGCATGCAATAGGTTTAAGAGTAAACATGCATGATGAATCAAGAATATAATTAGTGCATTATAATGAATTATGTGAATCGTGCATTATTTGTGATTCCTGATTTGAATGTGTTTCAAGTAACTGATCACTAGTTGAATTGTCATATTTATTTTCGTCATATTTATTTAGAATCTATCACTCGGGAGATGGATTTGAATATATGTACGAATTTACATCGTTAGAAATTTATATAGTCGACGTGAGTATAACTCCAGCGAAGCCATCAAACGAATCATTGTGCTATTTAAATTGTTTAATAGTTTATCTTAGGCGGACACATCAAGATGCACTAATCATATTCTCAATTCATCATGCACGATTACTCTTAAATCCATTGCATGCAATGCCCAATTGAAAAGAGTAATGCAAATAACATTTATATAACTCATATACACAAATCTCTATGATCAAAGGCGAGCATATAATTTGTATTAGTTCGTATCATGTGTAACTAGGACCAAATTATATAAGTTTCGTACAAATTTCAATTGTAACTAGTACCTAAATTATATAGGTTTGATACTAATTTCATGTGTATGTAGTACCAAAATTGTATAGAATTAATACTAATTTCAAGTGTAATTAGTACCAAAATTGTATATGTTTAATATAAATTTTATGTGTAATTAATACCCAAATTGTGTAGGATACAAATGTTGTGTAACTAGTATCTAAATTATATATGTTTTATGCTAATTTAATATGTAACTATTACCAAAACTGTATATGATTAAAACTAATTTCAAGTGTAACTAGTACCAAAATTGTATATGTTTAATAATACGGAAATTTCATAGGTTTCATAGTTCATACCAATTTTATGTATATTTAGTACCAAAATTGTATATGTTTCATACTAACTTCACGTGTAATAAGTACCGAATATAGTATAGGTTTCATGCAAATTTCATGTGTAACTAGTACCAAAATTTTAAATGTTTTATACAAACTTCATGTGTAATTAGTACCAAAATTTTATATGTTTTATACCAACTGAACTTTTAATATTTTTCTAAAATAGTATAGGTTAATACCAATTTCATGCATAACTTGTACCAAAATTGTTAAAGAATTCATGACAATTTCATGTGTAACTAGTATCAGAATTCTAAAGATTTCATACCAATTTCATATTTAATAAGTACAAAAAAGAGTATGGTTTGTACCAATTTCATTCGTAATTAGTACCAAAATTATATAGGTTTCATACCAATTTTATGTATATTTAGTACTTACATTGTATAAGTTTCATACAAACTTCACTTGTAATAAGTATCGAATATAGTATAGGTTTCATACAAATTTCATGTGTAACTAGTACCAAAATTGTATAGGATTCATACTAATTTCATGTGTACTAAGTACTAAAACTGTATAAGATTCATACTTATTTTATGTATACTTAGTACCAAAATTGCATAAGTTTCATACCAATTTCATGTGTAACTAGTACCAAAATTGTATAGGTTCATACCAATGTCACGTGTTACTAGTACCTAAATTGTAAAGATTTCATATCCGTTTCATGGGTAATTAGTACCAAAATTGTATAAGTTTCATCATGTGTAATAAGTACCAAAATTTTATAGGTTTCATACCAATTTTATGTGTACTTTTATAGCTTTCCTACCAATTTTATGTATACTTAGTATCAAAATTGTATAGGTTTCATACCAAGTTCACGTGTAATAAGTACCAAAATTTAATAGGTTTCATACCAATTTTATGTATACTTAGTACCGAAGTTGTATAGGTTTCATACATACTTTATGCATACTTAGTACCAAAATTATATAGTTTTATACCAACTTCACGTATTATAAGAACCAAAATTTTTATAGGTTTCATACCAATTTTATGTTTACTTAATACCGAAGTTGTATATGTTACATACCAACTTTATGTATACTTAGTACCAAAATTGTATATGTTCAATACCAACTTCACGAGTAATAAGTACCAAAACAATATAGGTTACATACCAATTATATGTGTAACTAGTACCAAAATTGTAAAGGTTTTATACCAACTGCATGTATAACTAGTACTAAAATTGTATATGTTTCATATCAACTTCACATGTAATAAGTACCGAAAATAGTATAGGTTTCATACCAATTTCATGTGTAACCTGTACCAAAATTGTATAAGTTTCATACCAATTTCATGTATAACTTGTACAAAAATTGTATAGGTTTCATACATATTGCAATGATTTCTCAAAATTAAAAGTTCAAATTTTAATAGAGGGGTATCATAGTCATTTTATTAAGTAGGGAGTTAGAAACAAAATTTGAGTTGTAGTAGGGAGTTTGAATTGTGTTTCTGACAGGGTGACTGATTCCACATTTATCTTTCACTGTAGGGATTTTTTTTGAGTTTTCTCTTAATATATCATAATTTTAGGTGGTGTAAACATCTTAAAGATTTAAGGATTTTTTTATTAATAGTTGATCGTGTTTATTTTAAATAATTATTTTCTAGTGTGACGCAATTATACCCAAGTGCACGATGTCTAGTATAGTAAAGAAAGTCGGATGTCGTACCACATTGATTAGTAGTAATTACCAGATTCAATTAGCTTAACTATATTTAACCTACGAAATTGTTATGAATGATTTACTAATTTACTCAAACTTAGGAAATAACCAAAACACAAAGAAATAATATAGGAAAGAGTAGAGATAAATATCGAGACTTCGGTTCACTTAAGTAATCCCCCATAATTCATCTACTAATCCTAATCAAGGTTAATGCATCTACGGTGACAAGTTTTCCTGTTATATATAATATACTCTCTCGAGTTATATTAAATATAATACGAATTTGCAGTAAGTCCCCGTTCACTTATTTAACAAACCACTATTGCATATGCTTCGTGAAAACTCCTAGCCTTTGATTACTAGATATCTATAGCTATTACTCATGTATTTGACGTCATCTCTCGATCTCGGTCTGTAATCCACGGTTTGCATTATTTGTTCCGTATTACAATCTTATCTCTCGATCTCAATTGCAAACTAACATCATTCAAAGGGTAGCTAATCTCTTAAAAGCATTAAAAACATACCACAAACACAAAGATAACAAAAACACAATAAAAAACCAGAATTAAAATTGTGGATTCATGCAAAAGATCCCCTAATCTTGATAAATGACTTAGCCTAGCATACTAAAGCCAAAATAGTGTTTTATCATATTAAACAACATAATAAATATTGAAATCTGAATATTAAGCCAAAAAAAGTTTTGAAATACATAACTCGCTAGGCATTGACTCCTTGCGTTGATCCGATATCCCGTCTCTTGCTGCGTTGCTTTGAATCTCCGACTTGTATGTGGTGGCTCCTCCCAGTCTAGGGTAAATAATCAGATGAAGACCATATTTTTGATGCAAACACTCCATTTTATAGTGAAAAATTCGAGCCCATCAAATATGGTACCAAACTATAGCCCATAACTTAAATAATGAAGTTTTCTCTCACAGTACTCTGTTGGCGATCGATCTCTATGGCCATGACGATCGATCTCTTCAACTTTATCTCTATGACGATCGATCTCACAGTTACCACCTTTCAGTCCATAAAATGGGGGTTTTCAGGTATTTCTTGCACTTTCACTGGATTTCTGGAAATATACAAAAACACAACCAAAAGCGTAAAATCATCCAAGAATCATTATAAAAATGGCAAGAAATATATGCAAATATAAGTGTAAAAATGATACTTATCAACTTCCTCAAACTTAGCTCTTGATCGTCCTCGAGCAAGAATAGAATTCAAAACAGTGAAACTTACAAATGATATGTGACATGGATTATTTCGTGTTCATATGTTTATCTCAGGAATTTTACTCATACCACAACAAGAATTCCTCCAACCATCATCATAGATCAAACAATGATAA
Source organism: Haberlea rhodopensis (assembly GCA_907163345.1). NCBI lineage: Eukaryota > Viridiplantae > Streptophyta > Magnoliopsida > Lamiales > Gesneriaceae > Haberlea > Haberlea rhodopensis. Next base: position 237,425 of record CAJQUN010000057.1, read on the forward strand.
TCAACAACAATCAAGATTATCATCGAGTATCCCATATGCCTATTTTTCAAGCACTTCTCCACTAATATAATTAATTCCTAGACTTGGATCAAAAGGTCTTTTTAAACTTATAATGTTAAGTCTTTGGTATGAAGAAAAGGTAGGGGAAGCAAAGAAGAGAGTCATCTTAAACATCTTCAGCTCAAAAGTGGACACTAGAGATATTATAGACCAGGTAGGCTTGAAATGCTCAAACATTCAAAAGATCTCCTTAATCATTTCCAAGTCAAGTTCATAATTTTAAAATTGCGCCTCAAAGTGCCGTCATCAAATAGGTTCTATGATCACTTTAAAATGCTCGAGATGTGTCATCAAGTTCACACATATCATCACTACTCTGAATGCAGTCAACAAGTTCATGACTCAATGTGCTCAAATTATTCCTTATTTCAACATGTCAACTCAACTCAAGATATTCACAACATGTCAACAATCATCAAGACTCAAGTCATAAGTAGAGTAAAACTAATATGGTCATGGCATAGAGTCACTACTTTAATCCAATAACACCAAAAAAAAAAAATTATATGCTCTTCATAGGATAAGTCAAGATCAATACTCAACTAAATATTCACAGCTCAAGAGAAACAATTAATCAACGACTCACTACTCCCCCAAACTTAAATATTGCATTGTCCTCAATGTAATAAGATTGAAAATTAGGGACAACGAAATACCTGTGGTGACGACCGTCAGTAGTCGACACCCTCATCCTTAGCTTCTTCATCATTGGTGAGAGTGTGATCAAAATTGGAGTCATTACAAACAAATAAATTTAAAATGCAAATAAACGAGAACAAAATCAAAATGGAGATAATGGAAAGAAATAGTTCTTGATTTATAGTCCCAAGCTGGACTTATTACCACATTTCCTCAAAGGTTGGAATCGTTCGTGGAGCATGAATCTCCGTAATCAACTAGGTAATGCCTCAACCTCTCATCATTAACGACATAAGTGCCTAGAGTATGATCACTTACCCTAATGGCTCCATGTGGTTATATCTTGGTAACAGTGAATGGTCCAACCCATGAAGCCTTTCGATTTCTTTGGAAAATGTGAGGTGGTGGCTCTGTATGTAATTGGATTATCTCTCCCTTCATGAACATCTTTTTATCTTTTTGCTTCTTCGCCTTCCTTGGCTTCACCATGTCATGGCTCTTACCTTCTTCAGTCTGTAGCTCGGTCTTCACCTCCACCTCATCAGTACATTGCACCACATCAACAAGCAAAGTGTCAATCATGTTAACTTTTAGATAATCATGCTCGTTGTGTGCGTGTGTTTAAGATTTAAACATATTGAATGTAACCCGATCCTCTCCTACACGGAGGATCAACTTCCCTTCTTCAACATCGATGATGGCTCTTCCAGTAGCTAGGAATGGGCGTCCCAGAATCAATGGCATGCTCACATCCTCCTCCATATCCAACACTAGAAAATCCACCGGGAAAGTGAATTGATCTATCTTGACTGTCACATCCTCGACGATTCCTAGTGGATAGGTGATAGACTTGTCCGACATTTGCAACACCACCCTTGTGGGCCTAGGCTTCCCAGTCCAAGTCGCCTAAAAACAGACAAAGGCATTAAGTTATCACACCAAATCACATAATGATTTAATGGAAGAAATATGCCTAATTGTGCAAGGAATAGAGAAACTCCCTGGATCTTTTAACTTAGTTGCAGATTTCTTTTGCACAATAACACTACATTCCTCAGTCAAAAAGACAGTCTCGTGCTCTCCCAATTCCGATTCTTAGATAACACCTTCTTGAAGAATTTAGCATAATTTGGCATTTCTCGTAACACATCAATAAATTGTATATCTATATGAAAATTCTTAAGCATGTCTAAAAATTTGGCAAAGTTTGAATCAACCTTCGCCCTATTAATTGCTGCAGGAAATGGGAGAGGAATGTGTACCTTTTCTTGTGGTGTGATAGGTATAGTGGCTCCAGTGGACTTACCGTTGTTGCGTGGCTGCTCTGGCTGCTCCTTCCCCTCTTGCTTAATTGCAATCTTTTCATTCTCCTTCTTGTCACCGAGTTCCTTTCCACTCCTTAGGGTCACGACATTGGCTTGCTCCCTTGGATTCATCTCTATGTCACTCGGTAGAGTTAGAGTTCCTTGTGCTCTCCCATTCAAGATAGTTGTCAATTGCCCTACTTGAATCTCCAAGTTGTTGATAAATGATTCTTGATTATTCATCCTTGTTTCAGTTGAGGATATGAACTTGGTCAGTAGCTCCTCCATGCTTGGCCGGGGTGGATAACTCGGTGGTGGTTGCAGATGATACCTCTGTTGGGATATGCCCTAAGACATGTCATTGGATGATTGTTTTGACTTACAATGTTTATGATTTTATGAATGGCAATTCATTATTATATATTATTCGTTTAACTGTGCAATGTGAATTAATATATATGTTAATGTCCTTAGAATAATATTGTATTATTCTTAAACATTGTCCCTAGTCAAGTATTATCATGAATCAGGATAATGATAATACATAGAGACTAGTATGTATTGATTGATGAATTGTTCATTGATATGAGATATCAAATCAACACATGGGTACATGTTAAAGAACGATGTACTGGACAGACCCACCATGAGAATGCAACATGGATAGTTATATGATTGTCATATGCAATTCTCATAGTGATAATAATGTATGTAATCCTTACGACTTGTGATCATCAGAGATCCCAACATAAGGAGTTATGTATCTTGATATTGTCAAACGTTACCCGTAACAGGGTAAACTATAAAGGCAACTATTGGATACACTACGAATTATGTAGAGGGAGGTTGACTGATCGAGATAGGATTTGTCCCTCCTATATAATAGGAGAAGTGTTTGGCCCTTGATCAAGTGAGAACTAAAATGCATGGCCATGCTCGAATGAGTCGATATGAGATATCGAGCTTATTCGTTTATTCTAGTTCTACTTGGGGATCAAGAAATAAAGATTGAATATACGAGTATGACTATTCCATGACTCGTGTTCAATCTAAACACAAAGGACAAATGGATTAAGTTACATGATTAATATTATCATGGTTCCTAGGATATCTCGAGTCATTGACATTCTTGTAATTTGGGTAGCATTGATGTGTTTCTAGATACCGCTCATTGCTTGAGACATAAAATGAGATTTTATGTCACTGCCAACATTACAAGATCCTATTGGGTCACACAAAAGATTAAATCGATAAGGAAAATTAAATTCATTGGATGAATTAATTAATTAAGAGGAGTCTTAATTGAATGATTAAAAGAACTTAATTAAATAATGGGTTTGGGCCCATAAGACTTTGAGAAAGTCTTGAACTTAATTAAGCCCTTTTAATAACAATGATATAATTAATTGTTAGACAATTTAATAATTCATTCCAACCTAGCCACTAAAAACTCACGCCTCCTTCCTCCTCAAGACCTCACGGCCGCCGTCGAGATCTTGGTGGAATTGCTTGGCCGCCGTTTAATCGGTTTTGAACCGTGATTTGGTTTTGGTTCAAGAATAAGTCTAGCAACTTGTTCTTGAACATCCCTTCTTTGATTTGATCGTGTGGATACCGTTGAGGCAAGACCTTGGAGGTGTTGCTCGTGACTCGGAGTTCGTTGGACGTGGTGCTTCATGGAATCTGCTCAAACACGCTACAAGGGTAAGACTTTTGTAATCCCTAATCTGATATGATAACCTATGTATAGATCTGGTGTCTTGTAATCCATAATATTTTATTCCGCTGCGTTGCTATGCATGATGGATTACTTACAGTGGTATCAGAGCCAGGTTCAAGGCTCAGATCAGATTTATGTGGTTAAATTGTTTTAATCATATTAGAAATATTGCATGCTATTTAAAACTGTATGAACATATATGATATGTCAATATTAAGTTTGTGAAATTATCATGTAATTATATTTGATATAATTGATGTTTAATGTATACGATACACGAAGCGAATAATCGAATCAATTGCATGATGTTTCGGCCACCATCTAGTGCACTTGACCCACGGCTTAGCCACGTGAGGGCTAGGGGTTTCGGACTCCTCTGATCGAGATGGCATAGTCGTTGTGGTTCATGTTCGTGCATGGAGGTTTCGAGACATGGAAGAGTTTTGAACTCTTTGGCTCGATAATGGTTCAAGCATGCATGGATAAGTGGCTTCACCACGTGAGAGCTAGGGTTTTCGAACCCTTGGCTCGAGATGGTTGAGCCACCACCATGCATGACCTGACCATGATTCGTGGCTCAAGAATTCCGGCGTTTCGAACAAGTTGGCTCGATGAAAACACAAGGTGGTGCGCGGCGGCTAGGGTTTGGAACCCTAGCGCCGCCGCCGCTCGCTCAATGGTTCGGCCATGGGCTAGCGTTTCGAACCCTAGGCCCATAATTGGTCCAGCTTGGTGTTTGGTTGGTTCGAACCATGGTGGTTCGTGGTTTAGTCGTTTTAGTTCGTGGCATGTGATGTCCCGAGCGTACGATAATTTTTCAAAATTTATTTTACAGTTTTAATTAGAATTAAATTTTAAAATATTTAGAATTTAATTAATTAAATGTTAAAGCATGTTTTATGTGTTGTTTGAGCATGGTGCATGGTTATAGCCCTTTGACCTATTAGATAGGATTTGTGAATGTTTGTAATTTATAATACGACATGCGTGTCGTGCCTTCTCTATTTTATTCTAAATGTTATCCCTCCCCTATGTTCCCCTCGAATGTGAATCGAGGAATTCTATATCTTGTAAATAGTATAGTTTATTTGTTGATGGTGATCAATGAAGATGGAGCATGATGCCGGGATGAGGAGGCCATTCACAAACAGGAGCCAAAGGAAGGAGCTTGTGAAGTTACCTTAGGTTGACTCTTAGGATTTTCTCATTGGCTTGAGAAAATCGCTAGTAGGGGCTATAACCATGTCACGTTTAATTATGTATGTTGATGCATGATTTATCTTATGTTTTAGATTGATAATTATATTACACATATATGTAGATATGTATATGCCTATATGTAGTGGACATATTTTAAATTATCAAACTAATCATGAGATCAATAAATCCCTCTAAAATATTAAGTTTTAGATGCCTTCCAAAATTAAAAGTACTCGTCAAAGTTTCGATTGTACATGTGTGGGTTTGCCAAAGCAAAGCACGGTGGCAATCTTAGTAAGGCGCGAAAGGATAAAAGTGATATCCGTTATACTTTAAATTGGGTACGACTTAACTAGGTTATCTCAATAGGATTGGGAACCTAGAGGCATGGGTTGGATAATAATTAATTTGATGAATTGAACAAAGCGTTGTTCGTCCAACTATCCAAGAATTACATGTGATGTAATTGACAAAGAGTTGTCTACCTAAATAACCGAGTATTGGGCGATTAGCCAAAGCTAACTCAAGATTAGGTGAAATATGGATCTTGGCCCACTAAAGGTTTTGAGGGTTGATATTTTTCTAAACAAAATAGTGGGAGTATCATTTAATATAAGACCATATTAAATGATTAAATCATAAACTTATTTTGCATATTTATATTGTAGATATCCATGGCAACTAACAATACAACAAGCACATTATCACTGCGATCGGTCCTTGAGAAGGACAAATTAAATGGGACAAACTTCCTAGACTGGTATAGGAATCTGAGGATAGTCCTCAAGCAAGAAAAGAAACAATATGTCCTAGAGGAACCCTTAACTGCTGAGGAACCTCCCCTGACGGCTACTAGAGCCAAAAGAGATGCTTACAAGTAGCATCAAAATGACGCACTTGATGTTGGCTGCCTTATGCTTGCCACCATGACCTATGAGCTTCAGAAGCAACACGAGGAAATGGAGGCATTCGATATGATCGAACACTTGAAGCAATTGTACCAACAACAAGCTAGACAAGAGAGGTATGACGTCTCTAAAGCGTTGTTCCAATGTAGAATGGTAGAAGGAAGTGTGGTTGGAACTCATGTACTCAAGATGATTGGGTATATTGAGAATCTGGAGAAGCTAGGTTTTCCTTTGGACCAAGAGTTGGCCACTGATGTGATCTTGCAATCATTGCCTGAAAGCTTCAGTCAATTTGTCTTGAAATACAATATGATTGAAATTGAAAAGACTCTACCACAATTTCTTGGTATGTTGAGAACATATGAAGCGAATACAAAGAAGACTAAGGCCACAAATGTTCTTATTGTGAATAAGAGCAAAGGAAAGGCCAAGGCTAAAGGAAATAAGAAAACAAAGAAGGTCTTTGTTAAATCGAAGCCAAAGTCTTCTGCACTGAAACCAAAGGGAGGGATAGCAAAGGAAGGGAACTGTTTCCATTGCGGTGAGACCGGCCATTGGAAAAGAAACTGCAAAGTATATCTGGAGGATCTAAAGAAAGGAAGTGTGACTTCCGCTTCAGGTATTTTTGTTATAGAAGTCAATTTATCTACTTCTTCGTCATGGGTATTAGATACTGGATGTGGATCTCACATTTGTGTAAATGTGCAGGACCTCAAAAAGAGTAGATTGTTGGCGAAAGGCGAAGTTGATCTCCGTGTTGGAAATGGAGCAAGAGTTGCTGCATTAGCTGTAGGGGATTATCATTTATCTTTGTCTTCTGGTTTATCGTTGATTTTAAAAGATTGTTATTTTTGCCTTCAATTACCAAAAACATTATTTCTATTTCTTGTTTGGACAAGTATGGATTCTCATTTATTATAAAGGACAACTGTTGTTCCATTTATTTAAATGATATGTTTTATGCTAGTGCACAAATGGTGAATGATCTTCATTTATTAAATCTTGATATGCCTGTCTATAACATAAATACTAAAAGGATTAAAAATAATGATTGTAATCCGACTTATCTCTGGCATTGTCGCTTGGGCCACATAAACGAGAACCGCACATCTAAACTTCATAAGGATGGAGTATTAGATTCTTTTGATTTTGAATCATATGAAACATGCGAATCTTGTTTAATGGGCAAGATGACTAAGGCCCTTTCAAAGGACATGTTGAAAGGGCAAATGTTTTATTAGGACTAATACATAGTGATGTATGTGGACCAATAAGTACACAAGCTAGAGGTGGTTTTCAGTACTTTGTTACATTTACTGATGACCTCAGTAGATATGGGTATGTATACCTAATGATGCACAAGCATGAAACCTTTGAAAAGTTCAAAGATTTCAAGAATGAAGTACAAAACCAACTTGGCAAAAGTATCAAAATCCTTCGATCTGATCGAGGAGGTGAATACTTAAGCTAAGAGTTTCATGACTATCTAAAGGAGTGTGGGATAGTCCCACAACTCACTCCTCCGTATACTCCACAATGGAATGGTGTATCTGAGAGGAGAAATCGAACCTTGTTGGACATGGTTAGATCAATGATGAGTCATGCAGATTTTCCGATATCGTTTTGGGGACACGCTCTAGAAACATCGATTTTCTTACTGAACCGTGTTCCATCTAAATCAGTGGAAAAGACACCATATGAGATATGGACTGGGAAGCGTCCTAGTATGTCTTTTATGAATATTTGGGGTTGTGAGGCTTTCGTTAGACGTCACGCCACTAACAAACTTGGACCCAAATCTGATAAGTGTTTATTTGTGGGGTATCCTAAGGAAACGAAAGGATACTATTTCTATTATCCCACCGAGAACAAAGTAGTTGTTGCTCGGACTTGTGTATTTCTTGAAAGAGAATTTATTTCTAGAAAAACCAGTGGGAGAAAAATAGAACTTAGTGAAGTTCAACCACAAGAAAACACTGAACCTGAGATTGAGATGGAAACAGAGCAGGCACCGCAAGCTGTTGTGGAAGAAGTACCTGCTCAAGAGACACAAGCTCATCGTAGGTCTTTAAGAGAACACCGGGAGCCACAGAGATATGGATTTCTTGTGACTCAACAAGGTGACTTACTACTTATTGATGAGGATGAGCCGTCATCTTATCAACAAGCTATAATGGGCACTGATTCTGAGAAATGGCAAGAGGCCATGAAATCTAAGATGGAATCCATGTATGCAAACCAAGTATGGACTTTGGTTGATCCACCTGAAGGGGTACGACCCATAGGGTGCAAATGGATTTTCAAGAAAAAGACCGATATGGATGGTAATGTACAAACCTATAAAGGTCGGCTGGTTGCAAAAGGATTCAAACAAATTCATGGTATTGACTATGATGAAACCTTTTCACCAGTGGCCATGGTTAAATCCATAAGGATCTTACTTGCAATAGCTACATTTCATGATTATGAAATCTGGCAGATGGATGTGAAAACCAGCTTTCCTAAATGGAAATCTGCTTGAGGATGTGTACATGACACAGCCCGAGGGTTTTGTCGATCCAAAGGATGCTGGAAAGATATGCAAGCTACAACGATCCATTTATGGATTGAAGCAAGCTTCTCGGAGTTGGAATCTTCGTTTTGATGATGCAATCAAAGAGTTTGGTTTTATCAAAAACGTAGATGAATCTTGTGTCTACAAGAAGTCAGTGGGAGCATAATTATCTTCCTAGTGTTGTATGTAGATGACATACTTCTCATTGGGAATGATATCCCTGCCTTACAATCTGTAAAGATTTGGCTAGGGAATTGCTTTTCGATGAAAGACTTGGGAGAAGCCACCTATGTACTAGGAATCAAGATCTATAGAGATAGATCGAGAAGGCTTCTTGGCCTAAGTCAAAGTACATACATAGACAAAGTGCTTAAAAGGTTTAGCATGCAAGAATCAAAGAAAGGATTCGTGCCTATGACACATGGTATATATCTCTCGAAGGAACAATGTCCTTCAACACCAGATGAGAGACAAAGCATGAGTAAGATCCCATATGCGTCAGCTATTGGATCTATCATGTATGCCATGATATGTACTCGTCCCGATGTATCGTATGCTTTGAGCATGACGAGCAGATATCAAGTTGATCCAGGTGAAGGTCACTGGATTGCTGTCAAGAATATCCTGAAGTACTTGAGAAGAACTAAGGATACATTCTTGATTTATGAAGGTGATGAAGAGCTCAATGTAATGGGTTACACTGATGCAAGCTTCCAAACCGACAAAGATGATTATCGATCGCAATCTGGATATGTGTATTGCCTAAATGGACATGTTACAATATGCAAAGTACCAACAGATGATAACGTATCTGACCCATTGACGAAGCCACTGTCACAGCAGAAGCATGATCGTCATACTAGATCTCTAAGCATTAGGTATATGTCTGAGTGGTCTTAGTGCAAGTGAGAGATTTGTTGGGATATGCCCTAAGACATGTCATTGGATGATTGTTTTGACATACAATGTTTATGATTTTATGAATGGCAATTCATTATTATATATTATTCGTTTAACTGTGCAATGTGAATTAATATATATGTTAATGTCCTTAGAATAATATTGTATTATTCTTAAACATTGTCCCTAGTCAAGTATTATCATGAATCAGGATAATGATAATACATAGAGACTAGTATGTATTGATTGATGAATTGTTCATTGATATGAGATATCAAATCAACACATGGGTACATGTTAGAGAACGATGTACTGGACAGACCCACCATGAGAATGCAACATGGATAGTTATATGATTGTCATATGCAATTCTCATAGTGATAATAATGTATGTAATCCTTACGACTTGTGATCATCAGAGATCCCAACATAAGGAGTTATGTATCTTGATATTGTCAAATGTTACCCGTAACAGGGTAAACTATAAAGGCGACTATTGGATACACTACGAATTATGTAGAGGGATGTTGACTGATCGAGATAGGATTTGTCCCTCCTATATAACAGGAGAAGTGTTTGGCCCTTGATCAAGTGAGAACTAAAATGCATGGCCATGCTCGAATGAGTCGATATGAGATATCGAGCTTATTCGTTTATTCTAGTTCTACTTGGGGATCAAGAAATAAAGATTGAATATACGAGTATGTCTATTCCATGACTCATGTTCAATCTAAACACAAAGGACAAAGGGATTAAGTTATATGATTAATATTATCACGGTTCCTAGGTTATGCGAGTCATTGACATTCTTGTAATTTGGGTAGCATTGATGTGTTGCTAGATACCGCTCATTGCTTGCGACATAAAATGAGATTTTATGTCACTGTCAACATTACAAGATCCTATCGGGTCACACAAAAGATTAAATCGATAAGGGAAATTAAATTCATTGGATGAATTAATTAATTAAGAGGAGTCTTAATTGAATGATTTAAAAGAACTTAATTAAATAATGGGTTTGGGCCCATAAGACTTTGAGAAAGTCTTGAACTTAATTAAGCCCTTTTAATAACAATGATATAATTAATTGTTAGACAATTTAATAATTCATTCCAACCTAGCCACTAAAAACTCACGCCTCCTTCCTCCTCAAGACCTCACGGCCGCCGTCGAGATCTTGGTGGAATTGCTTGGCCGCCGTTTAATCGGTTTTGAATCGTGATTTGGTTTTGGTTCAAGAATAAGTCTAGCAACTTGTTCTTGAACATCCCTTCTTCGATTTGATCGTGTGGATACCGTTGAGGCAAGACCTTGGAGGTGTTGCTCGTGACTCGGAGTTCGTTGGACGTGGTGCTCCGTGGAATCTGCTCAAACACGCTACAAGGGTGAGACTTTTGTAATCCCTAATCCGATATGATAACCTATGTATAGATCCGGTGTCTTGTAATCCATAATATTTTATTCCGCTTCGTTGCTATGCATGATGGATTACTTACAACCTCAACCCCGTATTGTATGTATATGGGTAGGGGTTGTTTTGTGGCCGGTTTCCTACATAATTCACAGCTCCAATATTCTGAACGAATGAGTTACCTGTTTGGCATTCAATGCTCGGATGATTGCCTCCGCATAGGTCACAAGTAAGCACTTGAGCTTTCATCGCTGTCATGCTCATGTTGTCTAGCCTCTTGTTCCATGCCTCAATTTGGGCGGCCAAAGCAGTAACATCACTCACTTGATGAACTCCAGCCTACTTCTTTGGCATGTTCCTTTCTAACTACCATTGATAGCTATTAACAGCTATATCCTCCAACAGTGTATAAGCCTCCTCAGGTGTCTTTCTCATAACAGTACCTTCTGATGCTGCATCAATCATATAACGGTTATCAGAAAGTAGACCGTTATAAAAAGTTTGTACCTGCAGCCAAATAGAAAGGCCATGATGTGGGCATCTCCTCAGTAAGTCCTTGAAGCGCTCCCATGATTCATACAATGTTTCAGGATCATGTTGTGCAAATGTAGTGGTATCATTCCTCATCTTAGCTGTCTTTGATGGTGGAAAGTATTTTGACAAGAAAGCTTGCACTATCCCATCCCATGTAGTAATTGATCCTGTATGCAATGAATGCAACCAAGATTTAGCTTTATTTTTAAGGAAAAAGGGAAAAGTCGTAACATGATGGCGTTATCAGTGACGCCATTATGCTTGAAAGTGTCACATATTTCCAAGAAGTTTGATATGTGAGTGTTGGGATCATCACTAGCCAATCCCCTAAACTGCACCAAGTGCTGGATCATTTGTATGATTGCAAGCTTGATTTCAAAGTTGTTCGCCTGTACCCTTGGTCTAGAAATACTAGAAATGATCCATTGAACGAAGGATGAGCATAATCCATGAGTGATCGTCTATTGGGTACCTCGTCATTCCGTCTTTCATCTCTTCCACCACCTTCTTGATTGTTTTCTGCCATTGCTCGAGCTTCTCACAATCTCCTATGAAAAGTTCTTTCAATTTCGGGGTCAAAAGGCTCGAGTGTCAATCGTTTACTCCTTAGCATACACTACCTGTAAAAATCCAACCAAAGAAATGGCAGTAGTAGAGTAGTAGAAATGAAAAAAAAATCGAAAACAGCGAAAAGAAAATGGCTAAATTACAGTAACTAATCTATATGATATTACTTAAAAAGTCCCCGGCAACGGCGCCAAAAACTTGATCGCATTTATTTTAAACAATTATTTTCTATTATCGCGATTATACCGCAAGTGCACTGTGTCAAGTTTTAGTATAGTGAAGAAAGTTGGATGTCGTACCCACAATGACTAATAGTAATTACCATATGCAATTAGCTTAATTATATTTAGCCTACAAATATGTTATGAAAGATTACTAATTTATTCAAACTTAGGAAATAACCAAAACACAAAGAAATAATATAGGAAACAATAGAGATAAATATCGATACTTCGGTTCACTTAAGTAATCCCCCACAATTCATCTACTAATCCTAATCAAGGTTAATGCATCTAAGGTGACAAGTTTTCTGGTTGCATCTAATATACTCTCTCGAGTTATATTAAATATAATACCAATTTGCAGTAAGTAACTCTAGTTCACTTATTTAACAAATCACTATTGCATATGCTTCATGAAAACTCATAGCCTTCGATTACTAGATATCTATAGCTATCACTCATGTATTTGACGTCATCTCTCGATCTCGGTTTGAAATCCACGTATTTTGTTATTTGTTCCGTATTACAATCTTATCTCCCGATCTCAACTGCAAACTAACATCATTCAAAGGGTAGCTAATCCCTTAAAAGCATTAAAAACATACCACAAACATGATAGCGAAAACTCAATCAAAAACTAGAATTCAATTTCTGGGTTCATACAAAAGTTCCCCTAATCTCGATAAACGACATAGCCTAGAAACTAAAGCAAAAACAATGTTTTATCATATTAAAGAACATAATAAACATTGAAATCTGAATAATAAGCCAAAATAATTTGAGAAATACAGAAAATCGCTAGGCGTTGACTCCTTGCGTTGATCAGATATTCCGTCTCTTGCTGCGTTGCTTTGAATCTCCAACTTGTATGTGGTGGCTCCTCCCAAATCTAGGGTAAATAATCAGATGAATAACCCTATTTTTGATGCAAACACTCCCTTTTTATATAGTGAAAAATTCGAGCCCATCAAATCTGGTACCAAAATATAGCCCATAACTTAAATAAGGAAGTTTTCTCGGACATGACTCTGTTGGCGATCGATCTCTATGGCCATGGCGATCGATCTCTTCAACTTTATCTCTATGGCGGTCGATCTCTTCTTGAGTGGCGATTGATCGCCTAAACCTTCTGCCCCGATGCGATCGATCTCTTCATTATGGCGATCGAGCGCCTTATTGTATGAAATTTTCCTCGCTTTACCGCCTCGTAGCGATCGATCTCCAGCGATCGATCTCCTCTTAATAGCGATCGATCTCCTTCATCAACTCAACTCTTTTTAGTGTCTTTCTAATGTCTTGCCTCGTTTTGTCCTAGTTACCACCTTTCGGTCCATAAAATGGGGGTTTTTAGGTATTTCTTGCACTTTCAGTGGATTCCTGGAAATATACAAAAACACAACCAAAATCGTAAAATTATCCAAGAATCATCATAAAAATGGCAAGAAATATATGCAAATATAAATGTAAAAATGACACTTATCAATAGTCTTTTATGGTGTTTATAGGTTAATATATCACAGAGTTGTAAAAACATTTTCATTGAAAAATGAAACTTTTTCATGGAATTATATGGAATTTTATTACAAGTTTTTAGATGTTTGTCGAATCCAAGCTCAAATGAATCACTATTCAATTTTATACAAACTGATAGTCAAATCTGAACTCAAAAAACCTTCAACGGGAGTATCCAGCAAGATATTTACGCTAGAAATGAAATGATTATTATAATAAAATATTATCAGAATATGACTATATGAGATGTCATATCTTATACAATGAATGCTATGCAGGTTCAACAAGAATTCAAGAAATCGGAATCCAAATAAATTTGGTTACGAAAATATAATACTCTTCAAACCTCGAGGGATAGATTCACAAACATAGTATCCACTTCAAATCACCAAACCACTACTACGTACCCTAACCTCGTAGGATTACGAACTCACTATGCTTTACAAGCCTCCAACAAATTCACGGGCTAGTTACACCTCCGTAGGTAAACTAGGATCAAGACTCAACATGTATGGTGTGTTGTCTATTGCATGTTTGTTCGCTCGTTATTTAGATCAGAGCACTTTTATTAATTGAAGTTCCTTTTATCATTTTGTAACAAGCTCTAGATTTAATATACTTTTACAATGTTTATGAACAATACTCATCCATACTGATTGAGTAATTCTTAGGAAAGACCGTATAATAGCCTCCTAGACATAACCACCCTTCTAAGCAAGTTCTCAAGAAAGAGAACACAACTCTCCTTAGATAAAAGTTACTTACATGGTAGATATTTAATTACTCTAATTACTCTACATATATAGCAAGGTTTACTTAATTCTAACATAACCACTTAGCCCTACATATACACATCTACCAGCTATTTATCCATAATTATTTAAAACATAAACTAAAAGAAACGATAAAAATTACCTTAGGACGCTCAGGCTCCCTACTGTAGACGACTGCTGCTCCTAGCTTAACTTCTTTACTAAAAGTTCAGTCCCAGTAGAAACTGCTGGAACTAAATACTTTGGGATTTTTGCATGCCAAAATATTGTTCAAAAATACACAAGAAGATTATTTGAGGTGTGATTTATAATTCAACTTCAAACATTTATTTACAAGAAAACTTGAGGATTGGAATTAAGAATGTTTCGATTTCGGATATTCATTTATTTGGGATTTTGTAGAAATTTCATTAAATTATATTTGGAGCAAATTTAAGCATTATTCCAAAAAGATTTGAACAGAACTCAAAACATGAAAATTATAGCATATATCTTAACTTTACTAGGCTTTTTAGAAAACCTAATTTGGACATCAAATTTGTTGATCATGCCCAAAATACTAAAAGTAATTTCTCCCAAATTGGTAACAGGTGTCAGTGAAACGTTTTTCATTAAAGTACACATTTTACCTTATTTTATTGCGTAGTTCTGTACACTAGAATCTCGGTTTCATGTTTATTGTACTAAATATAAGTTGAAAATTACCGGGAATTACATAATTGCTTCTTCTTTTTCTTCTCCTCATTTCTCCTCGGTCTTATACACAGTCTGCAATGAAGTGTCCAGTATTGCCACAATTTTAACAAGCTTGGTCAAGGTCAGCAGTCTCCTTTCGAGGTTTATATCCTCAAGAAGAATAATTTTGATTTTTCTTTTTCATAAACTTGCTAATTTTTTTAAGGAAAAGTGACATGTCATCGTTATTTCTCTGCTGATGTATCTTTGATAGCAGCCATTACCTTGGTTGGTAGTGAACTCGAAGGCTATTTATCCACACGTGTACCAAGCTCAAATTTGTATGCCTTAAAATCAGTAAACAAGTCATGAAGTTCGATCTTGTTGATGTCATTTGACTCCCTCATTATAACTATATTCACATCCCACTCCTTGGAAAGTGCACACATCACTTTCAGAGCTATCTTCCTGTTATCATAGGATTTATCGAGAGATATTATTTCAATAATTAGATTTGTAAATCATTCTTCAAATGCACATAATGTTTCTTCCGTTTTTTTTTTTCATTTTCTCATATTTTTGTACAACAATATTGAGCTTATTTTCTTTCGTTTGTTCATTCCTTCAACAAGTTAGTTAGATTCTCCCAAATTTTTTCCAGTAGCACATATTTTAATTTTCCTAAACATATTTTTATCCACAGTTTTGAAAAAAATATTCTTAGCCACATTGCCAAGGTACCTTTTTCTCATCCTCGGTGGTCCATTCTGCTCGGGGCGTTTCATCCGTTTGTGGAGCACCACCAATTACTGCTGTTGCAGAATTGGCTTTAAGAATTTTCAGTGGACCACCAGTGATGATGAACCACATATAATCACCATGAGCAGAGATATGTGTCTGCATTCGATTTTTTCAATCATCATATTCTTCTTTAGAAAATATAGGAATCTTATGAAACAAGGTCATCTTAGATTTTAAACTTTGCAGAGCTCAGATAAATCCGCTCTGATACCACCTTTTGAGATCAGTTTGGTGCTTAGAGAGGTGAATAAACGCCTATTTAAACTTTTGATTTCAATTCTCCTTTTAATTATCCGTTGGATAAAAGACGTTAAACGTTCAGCTGGTTTGAGATATGCTGAATCTCGCTTACGCATGATACTCCCAAAAAGAGTGATGATCTTTAAGTATCAATAAGAGTTTAGTATGCCTCTATTTATCTTTAAGTATCAATAAGAGTTTAGTATGCCTCTATTTTTATCTTCTTCAACAAACCAAAGAGGAGGAGTTAAGTCCTGCGATGACCTGCTAGGATCAGAAACAAGTGTTAGAAGGGGACCAGAATATTTTCCGACGGGTCCCCTCCGACGGGGACCAAGGCTCCAAAAACTCGAGTCTCAAATACTCGCACCCTGACTCATTAAAAATCACCTGTGTTCAATAATTATCTCACACTCACTATTTTCATTACCAACCTCAAACCAAAGCTCCCTAGATCCCAGATCCCACTACCAATACAAATCCAAGATTTATCACCTTAATGAGAATACCTCAACCCTTGGGCCCAACGACCCCGATATCGAAATAAAATCCTCGGGAATCTCAACATCGTAATTATCTCATAATTATTCCGAATAGAATCCATTAAGGATTATAATCACTCCGGGATTACAATTTATTTTCCGAATATCACATTTATCCCCCACTAATAAAATTTCATCCTCGAAATTCGCACATGAGTTCTCCACGTACCGTCGAGACCACACAACCCGATTTGGGTCCCCGACATCGATTCATGAATACATCATGATCGAACACCAATCGCGAGGACATCGATCTCGCTCCAAATCTGGAATGGAATTCTCCTCCCAAGCTATCACAACCTTAAAAGATGTTAACATACCTCGATGTTAACCATCGCAAAAGCAGTCAGTCAACCTTAACTGCTATCCAATCGAATCATTACTGATTCCAACATAGATATCGCCTCGATCTCTACAACTTAGTCTACGATGTCAACATACATCGCTACCAGAAAACTACCAGTATGCATCAGTATATCATACTAATCCCAGTTTCCATTCTCCAATCCCGTCTCCAGTCAAGGAGTAGTTGCACCATTTGCAACTCGGATCGGGCAACTCACGGCTACCAATCAACACAAAATACATCTCCATAGATGTCCACATCGTGTGTTCCAAGGAATCACATCTTGGTTCAACACACTACCGAAAACTCAATAAAGTCTCAAAATCCGTATACACGAAGTATACAAATTCCAACGATGCTCCGCACTAATATCATAGTACTCACCATTCCCGAGCATCTTTTCAAAGACGTCTTCTCATACGTCTTACATATGAAACAAAGCCATTACTCGGTCCACCACCCGTAATGCTTACGATGGTTGATTCATAATCAACTCTCAACCGATACTAACTGTTTCCACAACAGTATTGTTCCAAATGACTCCAAGAGATACAACTGGTACAGTAGTGTTATCACACTAACTATATCCCACGGCTCCGGTTACGTTCTCCATTACATCCTCAATGCAAGAATTCTCAATCAGAGGTAACAATAACTTGTTAACCCTCTCGTTGGTACTCCCGACCAAGCTGAGCTGAAAGCTCCCTTGAGGTATTCCTCACCTCAACTCAAAGGCATCATAGTGTTACACGAGTCCACTATAACCTCTCATCGTAACATCATACAGGTCCACCACACCCGGTTCCGATAAGCAGTATAGTGGCTACAACAAGCTCACTATAGCAACAACAAATCACCATGCCTGGCTAGCAACTCGCAGCCTCCTAAGGTTTACATAAAACCTGCCAACGTATCATACATTCAATCCTGGTATACAATACCGTACCATCAATTAGAGTAATGGATCATCATCCAATATCTCTCTAATACCGATACACAAGGGACATCTCCATGTCCTTATTCAATCACAAATCAATTCTAACCCGTTAGGATTTATTTCACATTCTCATGTGCATGGGCGACCATGTACACCATACACCACATCGACATATGTATGTAGTTCCCTCGATAACTACATACACTACAAGTCGCTTGGCCGTAGCCAACTCAACGAGTATACCCAAGGTACCACTACTCGTAACACGTTTACCACCATACGTGTTGCAGTACTCTTACCTGTACGGCACAACCATTTATTCATCGAGAAACCCGCTCAGCATAATGGTTCCGTGTCAACCTGTGACGCCTACATGTCAATAAATGACACCCACAATGTTCTCGTCAACTCGTACGGTACATGTCAACACATGACACCCATAATGTCCTCGTCAACTCGTGATTGTACATGTCAACACATGACATCCACAATTCCTCGTCAACTCGTGACGGTATATGTCAACACATGAAATCCACAATTCCTCGTCAACTCATGACGGTATATGTCAACACATGACATCCATGATTCCTCGTCAACTCATGACAGTATATGTCAACACATGACATCCATGATTCCTCATCAACTCATGACGGTATCTGTCAACACATGACATCCATGATTCCTCGTGAACTCATGACGGTATATGTCAACATATGACATCCATGATTCCTCGTCAACTCGTGACGGGATATGTCAACACATGACATCCATGATTATTGCTAACTCAATGGCAATATAAAATTACTCATCTCTAATATAATAGCGGCACATCTATATTCATCGCCTAACAGCGGTATTCCACACTCATCGCTCGATGGTTGTATACTCCCTCGTTACGAATATCATCGCTACGTATACAATGTTATAATCCATCGCTACGTATACATCGACATAAACCATCGCTACGTATACAATGACATAATCCATCGCTATGTATACAACGGCATAATCCATCACTACGTATACAGTGGCATAAACCATCGCTACGTATGCAGCGACATAAACCATCGCTACGTATCCAGAGGTATAATCCATCGCTATGTATACAACGACATAAACTATCGCTACGTATACATCGGCATAAACCATCGCTACGTATACAAAGGCATAAACCATCGCTACGTATACAACGGCATAATCCATCGCTACGTATACAACGGCATAAACCATCACTACGTATACATCGGCATAAATCATTCCGACGTATATAGCGGCATAATCCATCACTATGTATACAACGGCATAATCCATCGTTATGTATACAACGGCATAAACCATCGTTTCGACACGACAGTGGCATCATCGCTTCGACATGACAACGACATCATCGCTTTGACGTGACAGCAGATGTACCATCGCTTCGACAGGACAGTTGCATCATCGCTTCGACATGACAGTGGCATGTACCATCGCTTCAATATGACAGCGGCATCATCGCTTCGACATGACAGCGGAATAATCATGAATGTATCACTTTGCTCCGCAGGCTCAAGAGGTACTCCCATTTACGTGGCACTTTGCCCTGTAGGCTCAAGAGGTGACCCCCGTACATGTGCACTTTGCCTATTGGACTTAAGAGGTGATGCCCATTCCGCATAATCTCATCGATATCTCAACATACCTGCATCAATACAATGATATCAATATGCGCAGTTAATACAACAGTTCACAAGTCCTACCATGTTATATCAGCGGCTCAATAATATCCCTCGCTTTGAATTATCAGCGGCTCAATGATATCTGTGATATCCCTGAAATAATTAATTGCAATTTGGGCATTAATTATGTTTATGTGATCTTATGGTGATAATTAGATTATGTGTTGGGGCTAATTATCTTGGTGAAATGCTTGTCACATGGTAGGCGTGACCCGGTAGAGCATTTCAGGGTGCATGTTATGCATGTTGGGTATTTTAATGGTTTAAATGAAATGGGTTGTGTTTATTTGGTAAAGCATGATTTTAATAGGGATTTTGATGCATTGTGGTAAAATGCTTTTAAAATATCATGTTGGGGTATTTTATATATCATGCTTGTGTCTTGATACACATTTAAATCATATAGCATGGCAAGGGAGCCACTTGCATACCTTTATATCCCATCACCCTCTCTATCAACTTTATATCCCTCAACCCCCTCCATTATCCAAAAAAGCTTCCATTTTCGTTTCTGCAACAAGAGAGGAGGAGAAAGCTTTGAAAAAGGGGTCTTTTTGGGAGTTCTTGCCAAAAACTTAAAGCTCAAGTGGTAAGCTTTCATTATGGTGAAGTCTTGTTGAGTTTTGATTGAGTTTGTAGCTTGTTTTTGGGGTTAAAAGGGTGGATCTTGGTCCAACATGTTGTTTATGTTTGGGGGTTGTATTTTAAGGTTGTTTTGTGGTTTAATGTTGTGTTGGGTGGTTGATCTTGGTTGTATATGAGTTTAGGTGTTGTTGGAAACTCATACTTGGAAGTTTCTCGCTGGAACAGGGCTGCTCGATCGATCGAAATCTGGGTCCGATCGATCGAGCAGGGCAGAACCTGAACAAGGCGTGAAATGAGCTTACCGATCGATCGACAATTTGTTCCGATCGATCGGTGTGACGTCTCGATCGATCGATAAAATGTTTCGATCAATCGATGGAGGCAGTGCTTGGATGCCTATTTTCTCTTCACTTGGCGATCGATCGGGGCTTAGAGGGCGATCGATCGCAAGGCATAAAATGTGGATTTTGGGATTTTGTTCTAAATGATGATGTTTTTGGTAATGGTTCATTTATTGGCTTCTAATATGGATTCATGTGATTGTGTAGAACCATCCCAGGTAGCCACACATCGAAGGAGATAAAGTTCCACGACACCTCCATTTTTGGAACTAAGGTACGTAGTGAGAGGTACGAGCATCGGACGGTAAAACGTATTTATTACGCTTTGATTGGTTATGCATTATGGTTGCACACATGGTCTTAATTATGCATTATGGTTGCATACACGATTGGATATGCATTATGGTTGCATATATGGTTGGTTATGCATTATGGTTGCATACAGGGTTGGATATGCATTACGGTTGCATATATATATTGTGAGTCGAGATTATATTGCAGTGATGATAGAATACTTGCCGCCGTCATGTCGAAGCGATGATAGAATACTTGCCGCTGTCATATTTAGCGATGAAGAATATTTGCCGCAAATATGTCGAAGCGAAGGATAATGCCGCTGTCATATTGATGCGAGGGATATTATGCCGCTAATATGTCGAAGCGAGGGGTATTAATGCCGCTGCCATATAAACGCGAGGGGTATTATGCCACTGATATAATAAGACTGGAAATTGGCCATTAGTATACACGGAATGGATACATGTCATGACATGCATATTGGCATTATAATCCTTTGATTATTATTGTGATACAGGGACAACCAAGAGAGCTTTTAAATGTGTTAAATACAGGAAGTGGATTGCATTTACGGTTTATGCATTGAATTATGATCATATTATTGTGGATATGATTTATATACATGCTCATGGTTTTGGGGTTGTTCCTGTAGGTACTTTTGGGCGGAAGGGGCTAAGGCGGGTTGATGCGATGAGCTAGTGAGGAGTGCTCTGGGTAGCAGGCTTATTCTTTTGCATAGTATCTACTCTAGGAGTAGTGTAAAGCTATAGGATTAGCATCCATTGGTTGGGAATGTAACTAATCCCTTTTGGAACTTTATTTTGGCACTGTAATTTAATAGCTCAGGGCATCAACACAACCTTTATACTCTGTTTATGCATGGAAATTTTTATTTACGCCTTAATCTGCACTTAAGGAACTAGGGTCCTTACATTAGTGGTATCAGAGCAGTGGTTAGAGAACCCGGGAATGAGTGAAGGGTAGCCTTAGCATGGTTAGCTAAGTGTTTACATTTGAGCATGTTCATGCATGTGGCGCATATTGGTGTATAAACTGTTATACATGCTTATTATCGTTCATGTTATCTAACGGCATAACATGTTTATTGCTTGGAATTGTTGTTAACCCTTGTATTACAGCATGGCTGCTATGAATGCGGGGAACCTTAATGAAGAGGTTGGTGATGTTGGGAGCGTGAACGCTAGCATTGGTCAGGCAAATCCTTTACCCCCACCTGCTGTGGGCATGGAACCGGTTGCTCAGTTACTACTACCAGGGGAGCTTAGCCTGACACAGTTTATGACCTTCCACCCACCTATGTTTGAGGGAACAGAAATAGGAGAAGAGGCCGAAGAGTGGCTAGAGAGATTGGAACAAATCTTTGTATCTGCGCCGTGTGCTAGGACGGCATGGTTGAGATTGGCGGAATTTCAATTGGCAAAGAAGTCTTCTATGTGGTGGAAGACGACTGTGATGGAGCTGAGGGCTCAAGGCATGGTGGTCGACTGGACTCTATTCAGAACTCGGTTTCTAAACCGATACTTCTCAGCTGCGGCTAGACAATCAAAGGAGGATGAGTTTACGAACTTGAAACAAGGGAGCATGACAGTTTCGGACTATGCCATGCACTACTCGTCCTTGTTGAGGTATGTTCCACACATTGCCACCAATGGACATGCAAAGATGAGGAACTTTTTGAAGGGGTTGCGACCGGAACTATTTGATCGGGTGATTTCTAACAACCCGACATCCTTTGATGATGCACTTGTACGAGCGGAGTTGGCAGAGATTGGGGTGAGTGCTTATCCGGATGCCGCACCCCCACCAACCTCATCACAGAGATCCACATCAGAGAATCTGAGGCCACGGGGAGGATCTTTTAAGTCACGAGGGACTTCTTCTTCTTCCCGTTTTAGCTGAAAGCGACCGGATGGCCGGAAACAAGGTGACCGGAGAGGTGGTGCATCTACTTTTGGAGGACTTGGTAGAGTTGGAGAGGTTAAGTGCCACTTTTGTGGAGGGCCGCATTTGATGCGTGATTGTTCTGCATGCTACATATGTGGCAATTCGGGCCACATTGCTCGGCGTTGCCCTAATCGGGAAGGCCAGACGGATCTCAGGGAAGGTCGAGGGAGATTTTCTAGTGGTACAGTTCAGCAGAGGCCGCCGATGGTACCTCGACATGTGGGAGGATAGGCGATGGGGCCACCTCAGGGACAGGTCTATGCATTGACCAGGGAGCAGGCCGATGCAGCTCCAGAGGAGGTGATAGCGGGTACGTGCCTTTTATTTACGTATTCCGCCTTTATTTTGATAGACACAGGTGCTTCGCACTCCTTTGTGTCTGCGGATTTTGTGGCGAGACATCATATGTGCACGTCTTCGTTACCCACGTCTCTATTGGTCTCGACACCCACTGGGAAGAAAGTTCTTGCTGATCAGTTTCTGATGGACTGCCTCATTTATTTTGAGGGCAATGAGATCAAGGCAGATTTGATTGTTTTGAGTATGTCAGATTTCGACTGCATTGTGGGCATCGACATTCTGAACAGATATCAGGCAGTAGTAGATTGTCAACATTACGGTTCAGATCTCATTTGGGAGTTCAGTGGATTTTATGGCAACGGTTCTCGTGCGAAGATTCCGTTGATTTCGGCAATTAAAATGTCCCAATTATTGGAACGTGGACACACGGGTTATATTATCTATGTCGTGGATATGTTGGGAAAGAGCAAAGAGTTAAGAGTTGAGGATATACCAGTGGTAGCGGAATTTGCCGATGTGTTCCCGGAGGAGATTCCAGGATTCCCACCGGCTAGGGAAGTCGAGTTTGGGATTGAGTTATTACCGGGGACATCCGCTATCTCTCGTGCACCTTACCGGATGGCACCGACGGAGTTGAGGGAATTGAAGGAGCAGTTACAGGAGCTCCTTGATAAAGGATATATACGCCCTAGCGTATCGCCTTGGGGCTCACCGGTTCTTTTTTTGAAGAAGAAGGATGGTTCGATGCGTTTGTGCATCGATTATCGGCAACTGAATAAGGCCACGGTGAAGAACAAGTATCCTCTTCCAAGGATCGACGACTTGTTTGACCAGTTGCAAGGTACGAAGCTGTATAGTAAGATTGATTTGAGATCCGGGTACCATCAGATACGGGTCAGGGAGGAGGATGTGCAGAAGACAACATTTAAGACTCGGTATGGGCACTACGAGTTCTTGGTAATGCCGTTCGGTGTGACGAACACCCCGGCTGTCTTTATGAGCTTGATGAATCGGGATCTGGATCAGTTCGTCATTGTGTTTATTGACGATATACTCATCTACTCCCGGAGCGAGGAAAAGCATGTGAAACACTTGAGGACGGTGCTCCAGATCCTCAGAGATCACCAATTATATGCCAAGCTCAGCAAGTGTGATTTTTGGTTGAGCAGTGTAGTGTTTCTGGGGCATGTCATATCTAGCAGTGGGATTTCAGTGGACCCCAGGAAGATTGAGGTTGTGATGGAGTGGGCTGCACCAACTTCTGTGCCCGAGATACAGAGTTTCCTTGGTTTGGCTGGGTATTACCGACGCTTCGTCGAGGGATTTTCTAAGATTGCTAAGCCACTGACACGGTTGACCCAAAAGGGAGTACCCTTCTTTTGGTCAGAGGCTTGCGAGGAGAGCTTCCAAGAGCTGAAACACCGGTTGACCACGGCCCCTATATTGGTAATTCCCACGGAGAAAAAGAGGTTTGTTCTATATACTGACGCATCACTTCAGGGCTTGGGATGTGTATTGATGCAAGATAAGCACGTGGTAGCTTACGCATCGAGGCAGTTGAAGCCGCATGAGGCTAGATACCCGGTTCATGATTTGGAGTTGGCAGCTATTATCTTTGCCCTGAAGATTTGGAGGCACTATCTGTATGGTACATATTTTACCATATACACGGATCATAAGAGCCTAAAATTCTTGTTTACTCAAGCGGAGTTGAATATGCGTCAGAGGAGATGGATGGATTTGCTCAAAGACTATGACTGTGAGATTGAGTACCATCCGGGGAAGGTGAACTTGACAGCAGACGCCTTGAGTCGGAAGGTGAAGAGTACTACTGAGGAGGTCATGCATTTGTCGGCTATGATGACTTCATATTGCCATCTGGGCTATGACTTCGACGTAGATACATCGCCTGTGCATGTATCGACCTTATTGGCTGAGCCAGATATCTATGAGCATATCAGGAGAGCTCAGAGGACAGATGATGAGATTCAGAGATGGTCATCATTGGCTCTTCAGGGGCAGCCATCGAAGTTCAGAGTGGCTGATGATGGTTCTTTGAGACTCGGTAACCGATGGGTAGTTCCATGTACGCCGGAGTTGCGTAGAGGAATCTTAGAGCGAGCTCATAGTAGCCGATTCAGTTCCACCCAGGAGGGAGGAAGATGTATAAGGACTTATGTGATCAGTTCTGGTGGAAGCGGATGAAGGGTGATGTGATCGCTTTTGTCAAGAGGTGTTTGATCTGTCAGTAGGTTAAGGTAGAGAGGCAGAGACCCGGTGGCGAGCTAAGGAGCTTAGAGATATCGGAGTGGAAGTGGGAGCATGTATCTATGGACTTTGTGACCCACTTGCTGAGGACTACTTCAGGTTGTGATGCCATTTGGGTGATCATTGACAGGCTGACAAAGGTAGCTCACTTCATTCCCTACAGTATGACGTACACATACTTGAGGATGGCTCAGTTATATGTCAGGGACATAGTGAGATTGCATGGGATTCCAGTATCTATTGTGTCGGACAGAGACCCTCAGTTCACATCTCATTTCTGGGGAGGTCTTCAGTCAGCATTGGGTACTGAGGTGAGATTGAGCACCGCATATCACCCCCAGACGGACGGGCAGACTGAACGTACTATACAGACGCTCGAGGACATGCTGCGAGCTTGTGTGTTGGAGTTTGATGCCTCATGGCAAGATTCCTTGCCCTTGGTAGAGTTTTCATACAACAACAGCTATCAGGCAAGTATTCAGATGGCACCGTTTGAGGCTTTGTATGGTAAGCGTTGTAGGTCGCCATACTGGTATGACTTGACCAGTAAAGCTGTGGGAGGACCCGAATTGATTCGGGAGATGGAGGATAAGGTAAAGGTTATCCGTCAGAAAATGAAGGCAGCCCAGGACAGGCAGGCAGCCTATGCGAACAAACGACTGAGACCGTTGGAGTTTCAATTAGGAGACAGGGTCTTTTTGAAGATTTCACCTTTCAGGGGTGTGGTTCGGTTTGGTATGCGTGGTAAATTGTCTCCGAGGTATGTGGGACCGTATGAGATTTTACAGCGCATCGGTACCTTGGCTTACCGTTTGGCGTTGCCACCGTCGTTGTCTGGTATTCACGACGTGTTTCATGTATCTATACTGCGGAAGTATGAGCCGGATCCGTCGCATGTTTTACAGCCTTGGTTGTATATGAGTTTAGGTGTTGTTGGAAACTCATACTTGGAAGTTTCTCGCTGGAACAGGGCTGCTCGATCGATCGAAATCTGGGTCCGATCGATCGAGCAGGGCAGAACCTGAACAAGGCGTGAAATGAGCTTACCGATCGATCGACAATTTGTTCCGATCGATCGGTGTGACGTCTCGATCGATCGATAAAATGTTTCGATCGATCGATGGAGGCAGTGCTTGGATGCCTATTTTCTCTTCACTTGGCGATCGATCGGGGCTTAGAGGGCGATCGATCGCAAGGCATAAAATGTGGATTTTGGGATTTTGTTCTAAATGATGTTTTTGGTAATGGTTCATTTATTGGCTTCTAATATGGATTCATGTGATTGTGTAGAACCATCCCAGGTAGCCACACATCGAAGGAGATAAAGTTCCACGACACCTCCATTTTTGGAACTAAGGTACGTAGTGAGAGGTACGAGCATCGGACGGTAAAACGTATTTATTACGCTTTGATTGGTTATGCATTATGGTTGCACACATGGTCTTAATTATGCATTATGGTTGCATACACGATTGGATATGCATTATGGTTGCATATATGGTTGGTTATGCATTATGGTTGCATACAGGGTTGGATATGCATTACGGTTACATATATATATTGTGAGTCGAGATTATATTGCAGTGATGATAGAATACTTGCCGCCGTCATGTCGAAGCGATGATAGAATACTTGCCGCTGTCATATTTAGCAATGAAGAATATTTGCCGCAAATATGTCGAAGCGAAGGATAATGCCGCTGTCATATTGATGCGAGGGATATTATGCCGCTAATATGTCGAAGCGAGGGGTATTAATGCCGCTGTCATATAAACGCGAGGGGTATTATGCCACTGATATAATAAGACTGGAAATTGGCCATTAGTATACACGGAATGGATACATGTCATGACATGCATATTGTCATTATAATCCTTTGATTATTATTGTGATACAGGGACAACCAATGGAGCTTTTAAATGTTTTAAATACAGGAAGTGGATTGCATTTACGGTTTATGCATTGAATTATGATCATATTATTGTGGATATGATTTATATACATGCTCATGGTTTTGGGGTTGTTCCTGTAGGTACTTTTGGGCGGAAGGGGCTAAGGCGGGTTGATGCGATGAGCTAGTGAGGAGTGCTCTTGGTAGCAGGCTTATTCTTTTGCATAGTATCTACTCTAGGAGTAGTGTAAAGCTATATGATTAGCATCCATTGGTTGGGAATGTAACTAATCCCTTTTGGAACTTTATTTTGGCACTGTAATTTAATAGCTCAGGGCATCAACACAACCTTTATACTCTGTTTATGCATGGAAATTTTTATTTACGCCTTAATCCGCACTTAAAGAACTAGGGTCCTTACAATATCCCTCGCTTCGACATATCAACAACTCACACTACGATCTACAACGACAATTACCCTGATTCATTGCTTGATAAGACAGCGGCAAATATTCTGATCCATCTCTAGTCGATATACCCATAGCAGTACAATAATTGCAATACATTTGCATGCACAATAACAATGGTAATCTCAACTCATGTGTACACCACACATACCTGAATTCTTATAATCATAAGGTAATCATACCTGATTATTCCATTGCCTATTGTCGCATATCAACAACACACCATTATCCACCATTTCCTGTCATCAGACAGCATATCAAGTTTCTCATTCCCTGATTTCTTACAAAATTAGATTTCCTAGCACTCATTACGTCAAGTGCAAAAAATTTCCATTAATGTCATACCCAACGTATTCCATACGATCCTGCAACCACAATGGTTAACAACAATACATTCCATTTATGATCTCATATCATCATGTGCACATAAACATAATAGTTGTGTCGCACAACACTAACTACAATCATGCATAAAATATGTGCTATCCTTTTCTATCAACACCTCCCTTGGCCCTCAACAGCCCCAAAGAGCAAGCCACTGCTCTGATACCACTAATGTAGGGACCCCCGTGCCCTTAACCCTCTATTAGTGTATTATCACATAAATTAGTGCATACTATCGTGCCATTAGGGAATTCCACACATGCTTCCATAGCATTAATATACCATCTATAAAATTTCCGACATTAATTCACGTAATGTTCAATTCCCCATACCACTCAACTCATAAGTATGCATCTCATAATACACTAACATGTTCTCGAATCCTTGTGCAATTCCCTTAATTAATTGCATGCAACACATAAATGAAAAGAGAAAGGTCCACATCCTTTATACGAACCATATACACATATAGTAGTGCTCACATGCGAGCATCGAATGCGTGAATGTGTATCTACTGTATAAAGCGCCCTACTCAATACCGATACTGGTACCTCAGCCCTGAAAGCATTTCCAATCAACAGCTCGAACTCAATGATGTGAAATAGACACATCTTTAGCGCTTAATTGTCTACGATTTGGTAGGTTTTGATGGATAATTTGATACGTATGCTACCTAATCGTGTATTTGTGTAATTGTAGGTACAATCGAAGAAAACGAGCTAAAACTGATGTATAAAGACCAAGAAAAGACATGGACATGACAAGGACTCAAAGTTGATCAAGAAAAGGGCAAAAACGTAATTTTGGAGGTGGCGATCGATCGCATGGAAGAGGCAATCGATCGCCTATGGACAGAAACTTTTGCATCAAATGTAACGAAGCAGCGGTCGATCGCCACATTCTAGCGATCGATCGCCTGAAGCTACTGGAGAGAAGCGATCGATCGCCACTTTATAGCGATCGATCGCCTCAAGACTTGTGCTGAAAAAAAATAATGAAGCGATCGATCGCCACATTCAAGGCGATCGATCGCCGAAGAGTCCGAGAATTTGGAAAGTAGGTCTTTTACCATGTTTAAAATATTGTAACCTATTATTATCAGCCTCCAACCTTAAACTCGATTTTTTACACCTCCTTTTAGACAGATTTTGGAGATTTAGAATAAGTTAGGTTTTTAGAATAATTTTCCTTCAAGTTTTATCAAGAACAACGCGAAGAACGAGGACGGAAGCGACACCTCGGAATCGTGATTCTGTTTAGTAACTTTTTCTTCTCTTATTAGTTTGATGTTTTTTAGATTAATTTAGATTATTTTAAATCTAGTTATGAGTGGCTAAATACTTTAGTGATTCTCGGTTTAGGAAAACGATACATTGGATGTTTACGATTCTTGTGAGATAAGTTTTGATTGTTGATTTTCTTTGAGTATCAATTGTTTTTCTGATTTGATTTTTCATAATTGTTATGCATGATTGTTGGATTGATCACCTAGTTATCTTTCATACAATTTAACGCTAAATTAGATATCAAATACGGAATCGTTTGATCCCTCTAATTTACGAAGCAACTAAGATTAATTAAATTCCGCTTGTGAGTTTGTTAAATTCTTAGGAAAAGCAATTGACTAGATTAAACATAGACGCTTGGATTATGTTGTTTAGATTCATCGATCTCACTAGTTCATATGCTATCATCGATTTAAATATTAATCGCTTGTATTTCGATTGATTGTTTGATAAGGGTTAAACTAGAAAGCTTGGGCTACTTAACTAAACTTAAGGTGAGATAGGACTTTGATTATTGGATTAAACGTCCACGATGAATATTCATAAGAGAATTGAATCGTATGTGAAGATCGATGACCAAGATAGTAAACACCAATTGTAAAGTTAACCGAAAACCGAGAATCGCTCTTTTCTCATAAGTTAATTCATCTAGTTTAATTTTGCATCATAGTAGTAGTATTATTCAATTGATTTCAAAAAGATTTCAAAAACCCCTTTTTATTTTCGTTTGCATAAGTTAACACAAAGATATATCCTTCCTCGTGGGATCGATCCCTACTCACGCTACTACACTCATTACTGTTATTAACTTGAGAGGGTTAATTTGGGCGTATGCGATAAACGCTACCACTCAACTCCAGAGCCGTTATTGTACCTGTTCACCTATCCCAACAGAGATAGCCCACACACGGGTGAGGATACCAATACCATAATCTCACTAACAGTAATATCACAATTCATAATTTACATAATATAAAGTTGTAAACTTAAAAGATACTCATTGATTGGACACCAAGTCCACTTGGTATATATAATACCAAGGCTTCAAAAACCAGAATCTCAAATACTCGAACCCTGACTCATTAAAAATCATATGTGTTCAATAATTATCTCCCACTCACTATTTTCATTACCAACCTCAAACCAACGCTCCCCAGATCCCATATCCCACTACCAATACAAATCCAAGATTTATCACCTTAATGAGAATAAATCTCAACCCTTGGGCCCAATGTAAGGACCCCAAGCCCTTAAAACCTTGATTAGTGTATTAACCACTATGTGTGGTACATGCTTTCTATAAAATGTCAATCGGGAAGCTCTGATGATACTTAATCATTGCCTGTCAATAAAAGACTCATATGTTTGCCCTTTACCAACCCCTTGGTGCCACTTTTCACATTGTAAACTTTTACAAAAATTTGGGCAGAGTCTCCCCATAAATAGAGCTATCCCAAAACAGAGTACAACACATAACAAAATTCCCGGCCAGGGAACACATAATACTCAACAGAAAGCAGTAATACAAGTAGATTCCCAGCCAGGGAAGACACCACACATACGTCAACAAAAGTGGGTTCCAACACCCACATAATACACCAATGACTCTCATATCATTCTAGCAATTCAACCTAATTGCATGCAACCTTAAATGAAAGAGAGAAAGGCTCATGCCTTTATATACAATCCATATACAAGTATAATCGTGCTCACATGCGAGCATCATGAATATGAATATGTATAAATCCTCAGGTGTATATATAGGTACTCTATACGATACCGTGCTCCATCAAGCCCTGGTACCACGATCCTGGGAGTACCTCAAATCAACAGCTCGAGCTCAGCTCCATAGCCATCGATGTACCTGTCCACCTGTCCCAACAGAGACAGCCCCCAACGGGGTGAGCATACCAATACACAAAATCCCATAATCATAATAATGAAATTCATAATTTACAACAAAGGTAAATGCTAATGAATTTAAATGATACTCCCTGGATGGCAACATCCTCATCCGGGATTCCGTGTACTGTCCCTGTTCTCACAACATCAAACTCATCAAATCTCATAAATCAGTAAATCAACACATTGATTTACACATCGCATGCCTGATCCTCGAATATCAACATATAGTGATTACAAATTCATTAAACATGCAATTACAGATATCACAATATCTAATACTGATTTCACAACCTTGCTATCAATCACAGATAGCTCAAATGCCTTAGCATTTATTTTACCATTCCTTCATTATACTTAGACATCTCAAGTGTCTTATAATGAATACATGAGTCTACAAACCTAGACATCTCAAATGTCTCATAATGAATACATGATTCTACGAACCTAGACATCTCAATTGTCTTACGAAGAATGCATGATTCTACAAACCTAGACATCTCAAATGTCTCATAATATAGTCATATAAATCCAGTACCCCATATATCATGCAAGAGTCATCCTACTCTAGTGTCACGCACGCTACAAGCGGCGATATCAAGATTTGGGTCATTCCTTGGCTATATCAACATATATGTATAACCATACGCAAAACATTCAATGCAATCAAAAACACCTTATGCATTTCACATATATATAGTAATGCTCGTACGTCGCACGTACCTTAAATCTCCGAAGTCCGAGCCAAGCCTTGCTCGAGTTCCATGCCCCGAGGAATGATGTGCTAACACGATAAATAATTCACAATTATTTACGAACATGTAACCTATGCTCAAGCACACCCATATCCCTCACAACATTGTCAATACACGACAATTATCCTCTTAAAAGACCCGGGGTAGGGTACATGCAGGGAAGGAAATAAATGAGACAATCGAAATTTGTTCAAGAATGCCCTACAAAAATCGAACCTTAATCTCACAATTTCGAACCCAATTAAATACCATAATTCATCTAAAATGTCAATTAAGCTATCCAAGCAAGAATCAACATCCCTTGACAAAAACTCCCCATTTTCGAACTCAACCCCCATAATTTCGAATCCAAACAAGCCCTTAAATTCAAACCCTTAAAATCCTTCAAATTCGAACCAAAGCTTTTCAATTCGATCTCAATCAAGCATCATAATACTCTTAAAACATGAAATAATCGATCAATTGCAAGAAACAACACCCATGCCAAAAACCCCCAAATAATTCGAAATTTAATCCCTACGAAATTGGGGAAATTCGAAACAATAAAGGCATGGAAATACATGAAAAAGACGAACAAGGGGGTAGGGAGGTTACCCAACGAAAATCGGAAGCAAAATCGGACGAAATCCGATGAACCCTAACTTTTGGGGATCGACGCATTCCAGCCAAATTCGACTCCAAGACGCGACGAAATCTTCAATTGATGGAGGGGAAAGAAGCGCCTCGTCGAGACGAAGACGGCGGTAGGTCGCACGCCCCGAACGGCGGCCGGACGGCGGCGGGCGGAGCGCTTTTGCGCGCGGCAGCGCTGTAGCAGCGGGGGTCGCATCGCGGGAGAGAGGGGAAGAAATTGGGGCTGAAATTGAAATTATGTCTAAAATTTGGGTTTAAATGGTATTTATAGCAAAAATACCCCGAAAACTTAATAGCCCCACAAATACATCATGATTCCTTAAAAATCATCTGTTTTCAAAAACTCTCTCTCTAACTCCAAAATCCCCTACCGGTGCTCACCCAGCACCCGAGATCCCGAGACACATTAAAAACCCAACTCTTAGGTTTTACACCGTAATGTGAATACAATCTCAACCTCTGGATCCAACGATCCCAACTGCCCAAATAAACGAGCCCAGAAGGCCCAACACCTCGATTAAATCCCAAATCGCCACGTAAAACCACTTTAGGGATTATTAATACTACGGGATTAACACCTATAATCCCTGGTCATCACAATATCCCCCACTAAAAGAATTTCGTCCTCGAAATTAGCACTGGTGTATCACGTAACACCCAGGCTACACAACAACATGAAGCCATAACCTCGATTCCTGACCATATCAGAATCGTCTTAATAAACGCGAGGATACTTACCTCTCATCAAACTCTGAAACAGAGCGACATACCAAAACCAACATATCACCCAAGAGGTAAAACGTACCTCGATGCGGGTCATCCCAAAAATCAGTCCCTCATGACTGCGAAACAACTGATACTTACGACTGTAGATCAGACAGTCATCCTTCGTTCTAATACAACAGTACGAACACGTCCCGATGACACCTCAACCGTAAGAACGTTGACCTCGTGTCAAACTCTGGAGTGGAGTAGACTTCCAAATCCATCATAACGTCAAAGGGCGTCAGCACAACTC
Source organism: Haberlea rhodopensis (assembly GCA_907163345.1). Lineage (NCBI taxonomy): Eukaryota > Viridiplantae > Streptophyta > Magnoliopsida > Lamiales > Gesneriaceae > Haberlea > Haberlea rhodopensis. Next base: position 271,079 of record CAJQUN010000057.1, read on the forward strand.
AACGCTAACAGTCCAAAAGCAGTTAGTCAACTGAAACTGCAAGGATTCGAATCGCTCTTGATTCTATCGAAGATATCATCCAATGATATTTTACTATGACTTACGATGTCTAACATACATCGTTACGAAGGAAACACTAGTACAACCACGGTGTACCCATATCAAACCTGGTTTCCACTTCAAACTTCCTCCATCGAAGGAGTAGTCGCCTCATTGCAACTTAATTTGGGCAACTCACGGCCACAAATTCAAACAAAAGACATCTCACAAGATGTCCACCTCCGGATGTTCCAAGAATCACGTCCTGATCATAAATAACAACCGAGACTCCGCAGAGTTTACATTTCTTAAGGGGCATGCAATAAACCCATTGCATCCGCAACGCTTGTGTCGTCAGCGACACTCAACCAATCCGAAATCCTGCCATCCCTTGAAAATCCTCGGATTTAACAATCCAAACTTGGGAAGGCTGTCGCATAACTCGAAGGAAAACACCAACAAGGGAAGTACCTTAACCCTCACAAGAAAATCCCTCCTCAAGGGAGTCAACTAACTTCACGATCATTCCTCATAATCATCGTGCCATGGAGATTCCCAATCTCAAGGTGTTCCATATCTCACATCAGAGATTTAACCATCCAAAAATAGCATAACTCTATGCTTAACAGAGAGGAAATCAATAACTGGCATCCGTATACTCACCGGTATACCTGCCTAAGCACTGACATCACATGCATACTTAATGCACTCGGCTCGGGTATCTACCACATATCCCTAAGCCCCAAACACAACCGTCAATTCTGAGTCATTCCTTACTCAGTGGAGGATGAAAATCGACGATTAACAATACACGGTGTGATTCCCAAAATCAACACCACTTGCACCAACTTACCGAATCTTTCAAAGATTCCCAAATAGGTATAATACTACCTCCTTCCTCGCAAGGGAAGTGCCATCGAACTCGAGATCCACAAGTCTCGAACCATCGTTCGGAAAAACTGGATACAATAACACCCATTGTATCCCAATACACGGGTTCCTTTAGATTGAGTCAATAACAACCTGATGACTCTCTTGTTGGTACTCCAACATCCTGAGCTGTCCCCAGACAAGTCTCCAAGATTTAAACATAAACGTATACACGTTTCAGCGAGGCACGAACAACCTTAACCTCAATGACATGGTGACTACTAGAGTCCACCACAATCCACATCGTATCACCTTACGATTTGCCAAACTTGGTTCCAACGAGCAGTGTAACGGCTCTAGCAAGCCCATCATGGTGCTACACACACGCGGCAGACAACCTAGTCTCTGCCTCTTTAGGTTTACCTCAAACCTACCAATAAGACGGACGTTTCCACATGGTATAACATACTATGGGAGAAAACTCAATAGAGTAGTGGGTCTTTATCCAACATTCCTCAATGCCGATACACCCTGGACAACCCAATGTCCCTATGTACTTAACATAACCTGATCCTACTCCCTTAGGACCCATCCTACACCCTCAAGGGTGGTGTGATCATGTCCACCACATGTCACATCGACAGAAAGCGAGTACTTTCCTCCATGATTACTCCTGTCGTCAAATCACATGGCCAAAAGCCATTCCAACGAGCATACCTCAAGGGTATCACCACTCGTAAAATGATCCCCCAATCGTAAGCTGCGGTACAATCACATGTACAGCGCATCCAACCATTCCTCGAGCAACCCGCTCGGTATAAGGGTCACGTCCATCGGTGTCGCACACACCACCTTGTGCTCGGTACTGGCACCCAAGGCATACCACTGAATACGTATACTCAACGCATCGATCATCGTAACGATGATGCATGTCTAATAAGACATCTCCTACACCATCGTCATCGTCATCCCGTGACGACACATGCCAACTCATGGCATCTAAAACATTGTCAACTAGTGACGATACATGTACATCAGCGTATGTCATCCACTAACATGCTAGTAAAATAGGCATAATAAAACATGTATATCAATGCATGCCAGCTACAATAAAGCTAATAAAATAGCAATATCTCATACCTCATCGCTAGTGATATAGCGTCATACCTGTCTCCGTCGCTCAATAATAGTGCGTAATCAGCACCCATCGCTCGAAGGCGGCAAAATCCTGTGCTGAGTACATAGCGGCAAAATCCCTCGCTATAGAATCGACGGCATGACACCTCGTCATATAATAAGTGGCATGAAACCTCGCTATATACCTGAGTATGAATCATCGTCCCCATAGTAGCGGAAAGAGGCATCGCTATCAATACACCTGGCGGAATGAACCATCGCCAATAGATATAGCGGAATGAACCATCGCTATAAATACACCTGGCGGAATGAACCATCGCCAATCAATATAGCGGAATGAACCGTCGCTATAAATACACCTGGCGGAATGAACCATCGCCAATAAATATAGCGGAATGAACCGTCGCTATCAATACACCTGGCGGAATGAACCATCGCCAATAGATATAGCGGAATGAACCATCGCTATCAATACACCTGGCGGAATGAACCATCGCCAATAGATATAGCGGAATGAACCATCGCTATCAATACACCTGGCGGAATGAACCATCGCCAATAGATATAGCGGAATGAACCATCGCTATCAATACACCTGGCGGAATGAACCATCGCCAATAGATATAGCGGAATGAACCATCGCTATAAACCGTGTCCTCATAGAGAAATGAATATAAATCGACACAGCGGGACACATCACCGCTATCATCCGTGTCATCACATAGGAATGAATCATCATCCTAACAAGCGGCATCTCATCCTCGCTTCTTCATACAAGCGGTATCTCATCCTCGCTTCGTATGGCATACCCCGCCTCCATGTGCAAGCGAGCATCCCCGCCCGCTCCACATTTTTAGCGGTACAAGCATAAGCTTCTTCATACAAGCGGTATATCATCCTCGCTTCGTATGGAATACCCCGCCTCCATGTGCAAGCGAGCATCCCCGCCCGCTCCACATTTTTAGCGGTCAAGCGTAAGTATAAAAATTCTCACTGTCATAAGCAGGACTCCTGGAATGTGTAATCATCATTCCTTTTTATACTCCATATTTCCTGTAACCTGCAACCATCAGGGTTAACAACAATAGCCATATACGCTATGCATCCACATTCAATTCATAATAAAAACACATTATGAGAATGTATGGTTTCACAAATAAATGTCATGATATCCTTCTTTAAATCCTTATTTCATCCTGAGCCCTTATCATTAGTACATTTTAATGCTTCTTGCTACTCCAGGAAAGCGGAATTCTTCTTCGCTTCCACTGGACTTTAGCGTTGCTACTCCATGTAAGCGGAACTCTTCATCGCTTCCAATGGACTTTAGCGTTGCTACTCCATATAAGCGGGACTCTTCATCGCTTCATATGGACTTTAGCATAAGCCATTAAAATCCTTACTAAGATAACTTTGACTCAAGACATGCATATGCAAAAACAATGCACAATAACATATATCATAACCTCAATGCACCACTTTGCATTCATCATGTGTCAACAAGACAACGTAAAATACATGTTACCTCGGAAATATCCCTTTATCTGATTTTCTTAAAACCAGCTTCCTTGGCACATAACACACGGAGTGCCAGACATCCCCATAAATGTCATCCTATCGTGTTCCACACGATTCCTGCAACCACAATGGTTAGCAATACCACTTTTCATATCATAAGAGCACATAAACAATGTGTTATGTCATACAACATTAATGCCATCATGCATAAATATGTGCTATCAATAACTTCCTAGGCCCTTAACAGCCCCAATGAGCAACCACTGCTCTGATACCACTAATGTAAGGACCCCAAGCCCTTAAAACCTTGATTAGTGTATTAACCACTATGTGTGGTACATGCTTTCTATAAAATGTCAATCGGGAAGCTCTGATGATACTTAATCATTGCCTGTCAATAAAAGACTCATATGTTTGCCCTTTACCAACCCCTTGGTGCCACTTTTCACATTGTAAACTTTTACAAAAATTTGGGCAGAGTCTCCCCATAAATAGAGCTATCCCAAAACAGAGTACAACACATAACAAAATTCCCGGCCAGGGAACACATAATACTCAACAGAAAGCAGTAATACAAGTAGATTCCCAGCCAGGGAAGACACCACACATACGTCAACAAAAGTGGGTTCCAACACCCACATAATACACCAATGACTCTCATATCATTCTAGCAATTCAACCTAATTGCATGCAACCTTAAATGAAAGAGAGAAAGGCTCATGCCTTTATATACAATCCATATACAAGTATAATCGTGCTCACATGCGAGCATCATGAATATGAATATGTATAAATCCTCAGGTGTATATATAGGTACTCTATACGATACCGTGCTCCATCAAGCCCTGGTACCACGATCCTGGGAGTACCTCAAATCAACAGCTCGAGCTCAGCTCCATAGCCATCGATGTACCTGTCCACCTGTCCCAACAGAGACAGCCCCCAACGGGGTGAGCATACCAATACACAAAATCCCATAATCATAATAATGAAATTCATAATTTACAACAAAGGTAAATGCTAATGAATTTAAATGATACTCCCTGGATGGCAACATCCTCATCCGGGATTCCGTGTACTGTCCCTGTTCTCACAACATCAAACTCATCAAATCTCATAAATCAGTAAATCAACACATTGATTTACACATCGCATGCCTGATCCTCGAATATCAACATATAGTGATTACAAATTCATTAAACATGCAATTACAGATATCACAATATCTAATACTGATTTCACAACCTTGCTATCAATCACAGATAGCTCAAATGCCTTAGCATTTATTTTACCATTCCTTCATTATACTTAGACATCTCAAGTGTCTTATAATGAATACATGAGTCTACAAACCTAGACATCTCAAATGTCTCATAATGAATACATGATTCTACGAACCTAGACATCTCAATTGTCTTACGAAGAATGCATGATTCTACAAACCTAGACATCTCAAATGTCTCATAATATAGTCATATAAATCCAGTACCCCATATATCATGCAAGAGTCATCCTACTCTAGTGTCACGCACGCTACAAGCGGCGATATCAAGATTTGGGTCATTCCTTGGCTATATCAACATATATGTATAACCATACGCAAAACATTCAATGCAATCAAAAACACCTTATGCATTTCACATATATATAGTAATGCTCGTACGTCGCACGTACCTTAAATCTCCGAAGTCCGAGCCAAGCCTTGCTCGAGTTCCATGCCCCGAGGAATGATGTGCTAACACGATAAATAATTCACAATTATTTACGAACATGTAACCTATGCTCAAGCACACCCATATCCCTCACAACATTGTCAATACACGACAATTATCCTCTTAAAAGACCCGGGGTAGGGTACATGCAGGGAAGGAAATAAATGAGACAATCGAAATTTGTTCAAGAATGCCCTACAAAAATCGAACCTTAATCTCACAATTTCGAACCCAATTAAATACCATAATTCATCTAAAATGTCAATTAAGCTATCCAAGCAAGAATCAACATCCCTTGACAAAAACTCCCCATTTTCGAACTCAACCCCCATAATTTCGAATCCAAACAAGCCCTTAAATTCAAACCCTTAAAATCCTTCAAATTCGAACCAAAGCTTTTCAATTCGATCTCAATCAAGCATCATAATACTCTTAAAACATGAAATAATCGATCAATTGCAAGAAACAACACCCATGCCAAAAACCCCCAAATAATTCGAAATTTAATCCCTACGAAATTGGGGAAATTCGAAACAATAAAGGCATGGAAATACATGAAAAAGACGAACAAGGGGGTAGGGAGGTTACCCAACGAAAATCGGAAGCAAAATCGGACGAAATCCGATGAACCCTAACTTTTGGGGATCGACGCATTCCAGCCAAATTCGACTCCAAGACGCGACGAAATCTTCAATTGATGGAGGGGAAAGAAGCGCCTCGTCGAGACGAAGACGGCGGTAGGTCGCACGCCCCGAACGGCGGCCGGACGGCGGCGGGCGGAGCGCTTTTGCGCGCGGCAGCGCTGTAGCAGCGGGGGTCGCATCGCGGGAGAGAGGGGAAGAAATTGGGGCTGAAATTGAAATTATGTCTAAAATTTGGGTTTAAATGGTATTTATAGCAAAAATACCCCGAAAACTTAATAGCCCCACAAATACATCATGATTCCTTAAAAATCATCTGTTTTCAAAAACTCTCTCTCTAACTCCAAAATCCCCTACCGGTGCTCACCCAGCACCCGAGATCCCGAGACACATTAAAAACCCAACTCTTAGGTTTTACACCGTAATGTGAATACAATCTCAACCTCTGGATCCAACGATCCCAACTGCCCAAATAAACGAGCCCAGAAGGCCCAACACCTCGATTAAATCCCAAATCGCCACGTAAAACCACTTTAGGGATTATTAATACTACGGGATTAACACCTATAATCCCTGGTCATCACACCCAACGACCCCGATATCGGAATAAAATTCTCAGGAATCTCAACACCGTAATTATCGCATAATTACGCCGAATAGAATACATTAAGGATTATAATCACTTCGGGATTATCGCAATTTATTTTCCGGATATCACCCCGGACGCTCGCAATAGGCACTGAATGGAGCTCGGACGCTCGCTAATTAACTTATAAAATTTTCATAATATAACCTGAAGGAGCTCAGACGCTCGCTAATTAACTTTAAAAAATTTCATAATATAACCTGATGGAGCTCGAACACTCGCTAATTAATTGAAAAGAGCTCGGACGCTTGTAATATAAATAGAACAGAGTTCGGACGCTCGCTGTTTAATTGAAAGGAGCTCGGACGCTCGCAATATAAATTGAACGGAGCTCGAACGCTCGCTATTGAACTTATAAAGTTTCATAATATAAGCTGATAGAGCTCGTACGCTCGCTGTTTAATTAAAAAGAGCTCGGACGCTCGCTATTGAATACACCGGAGCTCGGGAAGCTCATGTTATAAGTTGAACGGAGCTCAGACGCTCGCAATATAAATTGAGCGGAGCTCGGACGCTCTCTATTGAACTTATAAATTTTCATAATATAAGCTGATGGAGCTCAGACGCTCGCTGTTTATTGAAAGGAGCTCAGGCACTCGCAATATAAATTGAACGGAGCTCGGACGCTCGCTGTTTAATTGAACGGAGCTCGGACGCTTGCTGTTTAATTGAAAGGAGCTTGGACACTCGCGATTGAACTTATAAAATTTTCACAATATAAGTTGATGGAGCTCGGACGTTCGCTAATTAATTGAAAGGAGCTCGGACGCTCACTAATTAACTTATAACATTTTCATAACATAAGCTGATGGAGCTCGGACACTCGTTAATTAATTGAAAGGAGCTCGGACGCTCGCAATATAAATTGAACGGTGCTGGGACGCTCACTATTGAAGACACCAGAGCTCGGACGCTCGTGTTATAAGTTGAACAGGCTCGGACGCTTGCAATATAAATTGAACGGAAGGGGTCCGGAAGATTTTCCGACGGGTCCCCTCCGACGCTTAAGTCGGGTGATTGGATATCGGAAAGAAATCTGTCCGAAATAATTGTTGTATGTAGGTGTGTATAGGAAAAAATGCGTACCTAAAATTCTGTAGTAGCCTGCTATTTATAGGTGTTACCTCGTGGGTATGCGTAAGGCCACGATTAGCACGACTCCTGAAATCTCGGAACATGTTGGTCAATTACCTAGACCATGATTCACTTCCACTCCCTGGAATTTCAGGATGCGTCCATTCAACGGGGACTTGGTCAACATATTCTTAGGTGTGAGAAGTCTGAGATTGTAAGGTTGGTGAGCACTCTCGCCGATTAGCAAGTCGAGAACTCGGAGCACTGGGTCTTCTGACCTTGAAATAAGACCATCTTGAAGACAATATGGTGAGTAGATCGGGAGATCGGCAGGTCGGCTAACTCAATGAACCACATCCCTTGTTTTCCATGCACCAGGTCGACATGTCGGCATGCTTGGCTCAATGACTAGTTGAGTGAGCTCCAGTCAAAAGGGAAGTTATCCAGAACTCTGTAAATCGAGAAGCTGATCATATACTTAGAGATGAGATGATTGCTTTGACTTATTCAGGTCGGGAGCTCGGTCATATACTTAGTGTTGAGGTTAGTGTTTTTATCCAGTTATGTCGGGAGGTCGACTATATGTAATGTGGTAGGCTAATGTCTTTCTCCCGCAGGGTATCAACGCACTTCTTGAATCAGTTTAGTCTATCGAGTACTTACAACAATTTTGTTCAGCGAAGTATCAACAACTGAGTTCAAATGGGCTAGATTAGTGGAGTTCATCCAGCTGAGTACTTCAAAACTATGATTCCAACAAAATACATTTTTATTGATGAATGACTGGAGTATTTTTTTTATCTATAAATGCAGAATTTATATTTGTAATATATATGTAGAATATTTTTAGATAAAATGAAACAAGAAATAAAAATATTTTTAAATTGTAATATGATATATTTGTCCACAAATATTCTACTTCTGCAGAGCCTTTGAAATATAAATCCTGCATGGTGATTCTAATGGCAAAGTCAAAGTTAAATATGAATGCTTACTGTCATGTAACCAGTAAACCAGGTGAGCAAATTTCGGGGAAATTAAAGGTCTGCGGAAAGCATGCATGATCTAATGGAATTATATAATAATAGTAGTAATCAATATATTGTTGTATGCTGTATATTTCGAGTATATTTGTTACATAAAATAAAATTTATATATATTTTTATTTTATGTTAGTTGATTGAATAGTTTTATGTGTTTTTCAATTTTTTAGTAAATTTTTGTTTTTGTTTTTATTTTATGATTTTAGTATTTGTTTGTTGTTGTTTTAGAAGCCATGAAATTTGGTAGTTTGATTAAGATAATTCTGTATGAAAAAAATGTTGGTGAAACCTCTATGTTCCTCATGTCATAAATAAGGGAAACCAAACTAAATTCTATAAGTTGGCTTATATAAACTTTGGGTCCTCTTATTGGTCAAAATTCAATCTTACTGCAATAAATAGATTTTGTTAACATTAAGATCGATATTCGTTCGAGTTATATAAATATTCAATCGGACATGTCAGTGATATTCAATATCATTTTAGCTATTTTATGCCATCATGTCAACATGTCGTAGAAAATTAGATTAACTATGCAAAATAAAAAAAACAATTAATTTATTGTGATAAAACTAAATTTTGACCAATTAGAGGACAAAAAACCTAAAACCAACTTACATGAATAAAACGACACCAACGGTTGTCACCTGACCCATTTGGACACATTTCGAGTGTTGGTAAATATAACTTTAAAACCCCACCCTCGATTAAAAACAAGTTATATGAATAAAATAATAATAGAAAATTATGAATGTGTCATATAGAATAATTTATTATGAATTATGATATCTAGTTTGAATAATAATGGATAATCTCCTATGTTTTTGACATAATTAAAAATTCACCTGTTTGCTTTAATATGGTTGGTCCTAAATCTTGAAATACACCCTTCTAACAAATTCTAAAAACCTAATATGGGATATACAGGGGCGGAGGGAGGCATGGGCAAGGGGGGCAATTGGCCCCTTCATTAATTTTTTTTTTTTAATATTTAGAAAAAGAATTTTTTTTAAAAATTGCAATTTTACTCTTAAAAATTGTAGTTTGCCCCTTAAAAATTATATTTTACCTCCCTTTAATAATATTTTGGCCCCTAAATTTTTTTTGCCTTAAAATTTTTTTGCCCTCATTTCCTAAAATCCTGCGTCCGCCACTGGGGATATAGATGTAATATTTTAAATTAGAAGAATTAAAATAATAATTGTTAAAATTAAAGGTATATGTATTTCAGGCTAACTTAAAATAATATCGTTGATAAAAAATAAAATTACAATAATAAGCTGTTTTTTTTAATAAAATAAAGTGAAACGCACTCGCCGGATGCGTTTTAAAAAACACACCCGATATATGCTTCTTAAGAAACGCACTCTTGAAGTGCGTTCAAGAGTGTGTTTCTTACTTTTTATAAAATATAAAAAAAAAGTGACAGACCCATTAATGGGTCTGTCGGTTGATTTGGCAATGGGTCAACAGACCCATTAAAAAAAAATTTGAAATTTTTCGTTTTTTCTTCTTTAAAAGGCAACATTCACTACACATAATATCATTCCTATTTTGCTTGCTCAGTCTATCTTTCGCTTACAACACAATTTTCATTTCCAAATTTTATTTCATCTTAAAGGTATGTTTTACTAATTTCCTATTTTGCTTGCTCAGTCTATCTTTCGCTTACAACACAATTTTCATTTCCAAATTTTATTTCATCTTAAAGGTATGTTTTACTAATTTTTTCATAAAAAATTGAATTTTTTATTGTACATTATTTTACATGAGTTATTTAGTGTAGGTTTTGGGATCTTGATTTTTGAGGTACGCTTTTTAATTTTTTTTCGTTTATGTCACTAGAATTAAATTTTTGAATTGTTAGGATATAATTATCATATTGTAAATATTCAACAGTGTATTAGTTTAAAAAAATATAGAACTTGAAAAAATATTTTCCCTATTTCATGATAAACATTCATGTACAAAATTAATTCTAAAAAATTAATAAATTCATATATAAATTTTATTCTCCAAACTTTAAAAAAAATTATTGTGCATTTTGTATAACTTAATTGTTTTTTAAAATTTTTTAATAAATATTAGATATGAAAATAATGAATTATGTTGAAATCGAAAATATATAATTTTTTTTTAGCATATTAGTTGTAAATTGATGTTTCACACAAAATACAATATTTTAAACTTATGATTTAAATTCTTTTTCCGTAATTCGAAGTAAAATTGATATTTTGTTATACTATGGCGGTCCCATATCACACGATGGGATTACGTAAATTATGATCGACCTCCACTAAGATACATGCGAATGCCTCGAACTATTACAATGTCTGAGATTTGTTGAAACTGTACGAGCAAATAGGTGTCGATAACCAGCAATATTCACTTAAAGTGTGGACTAAGCATATATTCAATAATATTTCTGGGCGAGTCGAGCATCCATTAGAAATCAAAGATGATAGTGATATTTGGTTTTTCTTTGACCTTGATGTTGGAAATACTGGTGTCAACTTGTATATTGAATTAGAACAGATCCATCATAGTAATACAAACGTCCAATATAGTCAAGAATGGTGCCCATATATGTCAATTCTTACTGATGATCAAACCGTGAACATATCGGTTGTCACCCAAGGATTAGCAAGTATGAGAGTAGATGGTTTACCTGTGCAGGAGTAGAAGCCCAATATTAATATAATTGAAGTGGAAGATAATGATGAAAAAGAGGAGGGTAGAGATGAGTATGCTAATGCTGATTTTTTCGGACCTGAGAATCATGACGATTCTGAACCAGACGAGACAGAACTTAACGTCCATATTGATGATGATGATAACGATGAAGATGTAGCAATTGATGTCATGTTGGAGACCATTTCCCAACAGAATGAGGGGCCATCATCTTTACATGTGGAACAAACTGAAGCAACAATAACCCACACGACCAACCTGAGCGCCACCATTTTCCAGTACTTCCATACTTTTCAACAACATTTCTGGAGGTACCTGTTGATTCTGTTGATATTCCGACTGGTGTCTGGGGAAAATTCTATAATCATGTGAAGGGAAATTTGGAGTTGGGTATGTTGTTTAAAAGTAAATCACCTTTGCAGTCAGCAGTGATGGGCTTTTCAATACGGGTGGCTAGACGAGAGTATCGCGTCATTGAGAGCACGCCCAAATTATGGAAAGTTGTTTGTAATCATAATTCTCTAGTGACGCCATGTGATTGGATGGTAAGAGGGATATTTAAAGAGAAAATGAATGTGTTTAAAATTACAAATTATGGTGGAGATCATACGCGCCTAATGAATGAGTTGTCTATTGACCATCGTAACTTGAGTAGGAATGTGAATGCCAGTTTGTTGATTGGGTTTGTTCGGAAGGATCCTGCTTTTGAGGTTAAATTCATTCAAGAGACGGTGAAAGGAAAATATGGGTTTGAAATATCATATCATAAGGCTTGGCATGGTTTAAAAGCTGCTAGGGAGCAAGTATACGGCACTTGGGAGAGCTTAGTGTCACAATTGCTGAGGTATATGCATGCCCTTAAGCAACACAACGAGGACACCATTATTGAGTGGGATCATATTGACACAAATGTACCAAATCGAAAGATCATCAAATATGTATTCTGGTCATTTTGGCCATGCATCCAAGGGTTTCAACATTGTCGAACGGTGATAAGTGTTGATGGAACACATTTGTATACGAAGTATAAGCACAAGTTGTTGATTGCAGTCGGAATTGACGCTAATCAACAAGTTCTACCTTTGGCTTTTGCGATTCTGGATGAAGAGACATTGATGTCTTGGAGATGGTTTCTTCAGATGCTGGCAAGACACATAATTCGTGAGACATCTGGGATTTGTCTAATTTCTGATATGCACCAAGGTCTTCTTCGTGCTGTTCAATGTGTGCCTGAATTTATGCCCCCACGAGGCGTACATCGTTTCTGTCTGAGGCACGTGTGCTCTAATTTCAATAAACAATTCAAAAATGTGATGTTGAAGGACATGTGCTGGAAAGCAGGTATGCCATATGAAATTGGGAAGTTCAATCGATTTATGGAACATATCAAAAGTATTAATGAGGGGGCTTTCAATTATCTTAGTGATATTGATCAAACTCAATGGACTTTGGCACACGATGGAGGATGGTGTTGTGGCATTATGACAACTAACCTGTCTGAGGCGTATAATGGAGTACTTAAAGGTGCACGTCCCCTTCCAGTGATATCCAATGTACAATTGACTTTGGTCAAACTGTTCAAAGTTTCATGGAACGCCAGATGAAGTGCCAACAGATGATAACAAATAATCAGGGATGGATAACACTTGCATATCAGAAGTTTATCCGTTGGCAACACGAATCATTGCAACATGTTGTCCAGAAGTATGATTATACACAACAAACTGCTTCAGTGATAAAGGTTGTCCGAGCTGGAGTCGGGAGCACTACGCATGTTGTCAAACTTAGAGCCAAGACGCGTTCTTGTGGAAAATGGACACAATTTGGTATCCCATGCTCACATGCTATACATGCTTGTCGACATTTTGGCATCAATGCATCGAGTATAGTTAGTGATTATTGCAAATTGGATTATTACTCGGCTATATATCAAGGGACCTTCGAGCCTTTGTTCTCAGAAGAATATTGGAGGCTCCCATCATTTGACTTATTCCATAACCCTTTGTTGAGAGCTCAAACACGTCCTGGGAGGTATCAGATATCTCGTATTCCTAATGAAATGGACTGGCCACAAACTCGGAGGAGACAGCAGGCACGAAGAGTTCAAGAACAAGCATCAAGTTCCCAACAACGATGTTAATCAATATGTGTCGTCCATTTTGTAAATATACATATTGCAGGTTTTAACTTTCAATTGACATATTTCTTTATTTTGTAAATATACATATTTATTTATTTTGTAAATATCCATATTGTAGGATTGATACACAGAGTACGTACGGCCCACTTGACTGTAGTGTGCTCAATAAGCAATCTGTACACCGCTCAGAGGATGTAATTAACAGAGATATTGCCAATACTCTGACTGTGAGGCGTGGGGACGGATATTTTTGGGAATTGTGTAGAGCGAGACCACTTCATGTACGTGTGGTATGCACCTTACATGATATGGGATTTTATGGTGTATAGATGTGGTCACTTTGATATTGACACACATCTGATCACATCATTGGTTGAGAGATGGCGACCTGAGACACATACATTCCATTTTCGTGTTGGAGAGGTGACTATCACATTGCATGACATTGCTATTATATGGGCCTTACCAAATGAGGGTGATGCCATTTGTGGGGAGGACACGCGCATGAGTATCATGCAGTGGCGAATGTATTGTGCGCAGTGGCTTGGTTTTTTTCCTCCACCTGATAAGCTTAAGAAGTCATGTATAGCATTAACTGCGCTGCAAGCTCATCCAATGGCTTACCCAATAACTAATGACAGCACTGAGGAACAAGTGCATCAGTACACACGCTCATGTGTACTAATGTTACTAGGTGGATTGTTATGCCCCGATTCATCGAACGACTTTGTCTCGATGTTATACATCCGTCATCTACACGATATTTCAAAAGCTCGTAAGTTTAGTTGGGGTAGTGCAGTGCTTGCATTCCTTTATCGTGAGTTATGCAATGGATCTAAGAAAGGAAGAACAAATATCGGTGGTGCAATGCAACTTGTACAGGTAATAATATTTACTAGCCTCACCAACTTTAATAAAAGTGGATATAAACTTACATTATATTATATTAACTTCATATTCCAATCACAATATTTCAGATTTGGGTATATACGAGAATCAAGAGTATCCATCCCATAACTCATGGTACTCGAGTACCAGAAGGCCCAATTGTAGTAGATGAAGATCACACACTTCCTATCCCCCCATATGGTGCACAGTATAATCATAGATTTTATTGATGTTATATTATTCACAATTTAATGTATTAACATTATCATGCCGATATTATTTAGATGGTCTCAGTTTTGCACATTTGGACACACCGTCCGACATGCTTTACGTGTATTTCAAGACACACTAGATCGGATGTATTGGGATCAGGCAAATTTAGTGCTCAAGTATTTATTACATAACTTGTATATTAATGTCTGTAATTATTTATGTTAATGTCTTAACCAATCTTAAAACATTTCTGTATTGCAGTTTATTTGGACTCCATATGACATGGAATCAGACGAGATCAGGTCATTGCCTCCAGAATGTGGTCCTGAGGATTGGAGGGTGCAATGCCCGATGATACACTATTCCATTGTGGAGATGCATTGTCCAGAACTAGTCTTACGACAGTTTGCTCTGTTTCAAACTGTTCCACCATCCATAGATGCACGTCAGGCAGCCTTGCATAAAGTCGACCGCAGAGGTCGTTCGGGCACCAATTGGATATGGCAACATAATGAGTACATAGATTTGTGGAACAACAGAAGAGATAACATTGTGCATGCCCCTGAGGCCACCGGCTCCTATCCTATTAGTGACGAGTACATGACGTGGTATGGTCGCATTACTCGTCATATTTATCTCCATCGGGCCTCAATATCGAGATTGGACATCGTGCAGGAGACGCTGCCGCGTGGCAACAAGTAGTATCTAGAGATGCAGTTTTGTCTTATTTTATATATTTTTGCGTCTTATGATTATGACAACCTTAATTATATAGTTTTTTTTTTTTTTCAGGATGCACATATGGAGCAACTCAGACTTAGTTGCTCGAGTTTGAGCGAGGACGATGCGATCTCACCAAGGGTCAGACATTTATTACAACATAATATAGCAATTGCGGATGAAGTGAGACGACTTGCTCAGAAGCAACGTAAACAAGATACTATACCTGCACGACAACCAACTACCAGTAGGGGGGACAGTCGGAGGAGAAGACGAACAAGTATGTCTGAAACTCCAGTAGACGCTCGTGATGGCATCCTTCCATTTACGACTACATCATATGATGGAGGTGACACATCAACAGCACATCGTTCATCATTCCGCTACGATGCTACCGCTTATGACTATTATGTGCCGCAACCTGCCCACCAGATTGAGCCATCACCATATACTCCTTATATATATCTGATCCAACCCAGTCATACGGTGGATTCCCATTTACGGATCTTATGCTTGGAGTCCCAGGTTCTTCACAATCACGCCCGCATTTTAATGTCTCACCTATTGCATTCTCCGACCTGACTCCACAGTATCATGATATTGGTGAGTCCAGCATCAGGATTAGATCTGATCAATCGCAAGCGCCTAATGTTGTGCAAGCTGAGCCACCAAGAAGATCACGACGAGAGATACATTGACGAGATTGTTGGACTTGAGGCTATATATAAATTATATTGTAATTAATATCATTTCATATTACTCATATTAAAATAAATAATTGTCTTCATGCACCGTTCATCAACTTATTATATAGGATTTTAGAATAAAGAATTACTAACTAAATTATAAAAGGATTTCATATGTAAGAAAACATATAACTAAATTTATCAGATCTAAATTTATAAGCTTCCCAAATATATTACGTTTGTGCTTGATCAGATCCAATCCAGGTGCTTGCCAAATTATTAAAGTTTGTTGGAGAAAAACTTTAGGAAGGAACGCATATAGTAACTAATAACCATACATAACTTGTTGCTTGAATATAAGTATTCATTTGATTAAAATAAACTAATAATTGAATTATTATTATTATATAATAATAACTATTAATATTAATATAATAATAAATTAATATAATTATATAATATATATTCCCATATATATAATATAATATATATATAAGAAAAACGCATACGAAGTATCCGTTTTTCTTATATATAATATTATAATATATGGGAAAAACGCATACTCTGTATGCGTTTTTCCCAACTGCCTTGGCCCGTCAGAATTCTAAAAAACGTAATTGGGAAGTGCGTTTTTTTTTTTTAAAAACGCACTCTAAAGCTATGTTTCACATTAATTCTGTAAAGAAATAGTTTTGGATTTATTTTTTTTATTTACAATATTAAATTAAATTAGCCATGTATTTCACCATACTACTAATACTACTAATAATAATAAATTTCAGCGATGCATTGTTAATTGGTGTGAAACGATCAGATGGTGATGTATATTAAGACAGGCACACGAAGGACCACATCGTTAGTCCTATAGCAAGCACACTACATATGTTATGTATATGCACGGCCACAAATCGAGCATGTTTAAACAGTGAAAAAATGGAAAATTAGAGGAATAAAAAACAAAAATTTTATGGTAAATAACATAAAAAACCCATATGCTCAAGTAAGTGTTTTTACAAAATTAACAAAAGTATGATATGAATTTATTTTAAAGATAATCGTGCCCATCAACGTGTTTATGTTCAGAAATCCAATGATACACTCAGGGGCGGAGCTTTGAGTGGGCAAGGTCTCAGTGGCAAAAAAATTTTTATTACGTTAAAGTTTTTTTTTTTTTAAATTGCAGTTTATCCTCTAAAAATTTTACCCTTCAAAATTTAATTTTTGATCCCTAAATTTTTTTTTACCATTTTTATATTTATATTTTTTTCATCACTTCTCTGAAATCCTGCGTCCATTTTTCAAAAAGGTTCCAAAGTTAAACTGAAAAATATTTTGTTTAGTTTGAAGAGAGAACCGTCTTTCCTCAACCAGACAAGCTACGACTCATTCTATGCTCCATCGGATATAGATTATACGACAAATTATCAACGACTCTTTTCATTAAAAAAAAGGTTGGCCCCCACTTTTGAACGAGGACCCATCCCATCTTATGGAAATAGTTATGTTGAGAGTTGTCTCATATGTGTTACTCCACTAATTACTCCACTCATTACCAACTGATTTTCAATTGGAACCCCAAGTAGATTTTCATGTGATTGACTATTCTATCCGCATACTCACAGTCTCCCGAATTATCAATCCACGTGTTTGATTTATATAATATCACGTAAGACATGTTGATAGTTGTCTCATATTGAGATATGTGTTACTCAAATCATTACCGAATAGTTTTGAGATAGAACTCCATGTACTCTTAAATAAGTTGCGTTGGATGATAATCACCCGGTATAGCATATATTCAGCCACAAGTTACATACACCCAAACAACTATCATTTAACAATTTCGTAATTCTTGATTGACTTAAATTACCTCATTAATTAGCAATTTCTACCCACACTTAAGTAACTCAATTATTCTATGAAATTTGTACCTCGCTCTGCCAAACTCACCAAACTCCTAGACTTTAGAGTCGACTGTTTAAAAATATTTTGAATTAAATTTCTCTCAATCTTGAAAATTAGAAAGAAAAGAATTAAAAATTTACCTTAGTTCTTCCTCCCAATGCACTTGTCTAGTTCACACCCAACATCACCATCTTAGTTTATTGCACTAGTTAATCCCCATTTCCTTTGTTATCTCTTTCATTTGTGGTGTTTTCCCACTTCACAAACTCTTGTATTTATACTTTTCTACTTTGTATCCTCAAAATTTTATTATAAATACACTTGTCTTCTTCCTCAGGCCACCTATTCTTCCTATACTACACTAACTTGTATCCCAATTGTTTCTTCTTTCTTGCATTGTACCAACTTTTATTTACATATTTATTCAAGTTTATACATAAAGAATACAATTTGTGAAGTAAAATAAAAAAAAAAGTATTTTAAGGATGTTTAGTAGGAGGTCAAGAGCAGAGTCAGCAGGAAGTTCAAGAATATCAGATGATCAGATCGTTGAACTTGTCTCCAAATTGCATCAACTCCTTCCTGAGAGCAATCGAAGCAATGGTCGGCGAATCAACAAGGTGTGTATACAGTATATAGAACATTATATGTAAATATGCGTACATTAGCATGTGAATTTTCACGTTATTATATATTTATTTAGTGTCAAAAACTATTTAATTTTTTTTATTTAAATCAATGGTTTTGTTTTGTTTAAATTAATTTAAGCAGAAGACTTATGATGAGCAAAACCATTTTAATTCTGGATAAATGTAATGCAAAATCCACGCAACCGTGTTAGTATTTAAAAATATTGGCACATGCGCGGTTGCTTATATTTATGTCTCTCTTTTTTTTTTTTGCATATATTTATTTATATATGTCATGATTTTTAAAACGAGCCCGGACGTACTGGTTCAACTAATTAGCTTGTAGTTTAACCTATTAAATATCAAATTAAATATTTTATTTTATAAAAAATAGTTACAATAACAATATTTATCATATAAAAACTCAAAATAAGCTAGACTATTTACTTTAAAACAAATTATTAGAGTCATAAACCATAAAATTCATTAACAAATCATGCATTGAGAAAAGATAATATAAAAAATTTAAACAGATAGCAGTTTCTGATAAATTTATATGATTGTCATTGTTTATTACAATAAAATAATAATAATAATAACTTAAAAATATAGGAATATCAAGATTATTACAATTTTTTTTATAATACAATAGAAGAATACAACTGATTTTAAAGTTTTAAGAACACTTAAACTTTGGGCTATACAAAAAATATGTCAAGATTGTAGTAGGTACTAAAAATTAAAATACTTATAATTATATGCCTGATTTATAATAAAATAATAATATCACTATATTTAATTATTTATTAATATTATAATTTACATTAAAAATTTTGTACTAGGTAATAACCCGACGGGTCTTTAACAATTGAATCATTAGTTTCAACAAAAACCCACCGGTTTATTAGTGTTTTTTATTTGTTAAATAACAGCCAGTTAATTAAAAGACTCGGACTAATTCTTCATCCGGTTTATGGGGTTCCATGTTCAACCATCTGTCCGGTCTGATTTTTAAAACAATGATAAGTATTCACTTATTTTGACATTCAAGAGAGTAAATTATAAAATATGAAAAAGTTTTTAGGAAAATATTTATTAACTATACCTGTTGAAATTTAACCAAGTAACATTTGGACTGTGGAAGTCAAATTTCAGTAAATTTTCTTCCTTGTAGGGAAAAAATGTTAGCATCAATTCTTTGGGATCAAAGACATATATATCACATGCCTCGACTAAGGGGGGTGTATTGGTTATAGACTTTTATTGACTTTTAATGACTTTTATGGAGTTTAAAAGTCTAGAGGTATTCAATCCAGACTTTTATATACTCTACAAAAGTCTAATGGTATTCAAGACAGAATTTCGTAGAGTTTTAAAAAGTCAGGTGGTATTCAAACTTGAATTTTTAAAACTCCATAAAAGTCTATAGGTATCCAAAATCTTATAGACTTTTAATGACTTCTGTTGAAATCTTTAGGTACAAACTTTGATGCCCCATGTACATCCCAAAAAAGTTAAAAATTCTCCACACTCCTAGTAAAGATTTGGAATGACTTTTAATTCCTAATCACCCTCATCTCTCTTTACTCTTTGCTATTTTCATTTCCGACACGACCACCTCCCCATTGGCTTTTCCTCCACTGTTTTCTATATGTACCCTTTCTTTAATTCCTAATGTGCGGCTCTTTCTTCAATTATTGTTTTTTTCACAATTTTTTATCCAATATAATACTAATATTTACACAAGTATAGTTGATAAAATAGCAAGTTAATGTGTTCAATTGTATATTAGATGATAAATTTTTAAAACGATTGTATGGGTCTATATCTATAAACAATTATAATAAATATTTTCCTAAAATAAAAGATATTTATAACGATATAAATTATCATGTTTAATTTAAAAAGTATTTTTAAGAATTTTTATAGTAGTCAACTATCATCAAAAAAATTTTAAGTAATAAAATGTTATTTAATAGAAAACTTTTGTTTTATTACACAAAATTATAAATTACAATTATATAGCAACATTAACTGAATCTTCAAAGTCGTCATCTTGAAGATGCAAAAAAGTTGTTCAATATTTGCCATGCAAAAGAATTGAATAGTTATTTTTCACATTTTTGACTGTTAAATAAGTAAAATGTGCTTACATTAATTGTAAAAAAAAAAAATATATGTTGAAGAAGTTATTTATGTTCAATTGGTAGTTCAAAGAAATCAAAAATAAGTTATAAATCTATAGAGTCTATAAAATTCTTTTCATAATTCCGTGTAATTCTATAAAAATTATTAGAAATCTATCAATTTCATAAAAGTCCATCATTTAAAAAAGTCATTAAAAGTTGATAAAGTCCATAGAAATCTATTGAAAAAGTCTATGAGACTCTATACAAATCTTTTTATAACTCCATGAAATTCTATAAAAGTCAATAGAAATCTATCAACTCCATAAAAGTCAATCATTTAAAAAAGTCATTAAAAGTCAATAAAAGTCTAGATTGATCCCACTAGTACAAATTTTAGAGTCTCAGTTTTTGACTCATTATTGGTACATAATCTACATATCGATTTGGTTGATTGCATTTTCTTACATCCTAGAAAAATCAAAAGAATACCAAACTTCTTACTTAAAATTAATAGTGTTTCGAAATTCTATGTTTTAAAATCACAAGTATGAATAATCCGAAAGTAAATATAAATGGAGCACATATGCTTGCGAGCTAAATGTTGGGTTTCGCCATCGGCATCAGATTCTAACATAGCGAAAATATAAAACATAAACTCATCTAAATCCGGGGACAGTCGATTGCGCTTTTGCATGAAAGAGATTATCGATATACAACGAAATCAATATGTATGTTGTGATCATTCGAGTCCAAACAACATGATCAGATCCACGATCCCAACATCAGTGTTAGTTTATGTCAGTGTTTCTACAAGAAGAATTACGTGACTTTGGTTTATCGAGTTTTGTTTTTGTTTAAGAGACATAATTCATATATTTATAGATGTAACTAAGTAACTAATAAACTTGTGTGTATAAAACCCAACATACCAGCTTGTAGGACGCATATGCTAACATCAAAAACATAGTTTTTAAAGTAAGTTATTGATTTTATATAATGGATTTTGTACCTCTTGATCATTCACAATGCTCCCGAATACAATTTGCCCGATATCAACTACTAATGTAACTTTAATCATCTCGTACTTTGCTTGCTTATTATTCCTAACAAAAAACAAAAAAATCAGGCTATAAATGGTCGATATTTAAGCACTTATTAAAAATAATTTTGAATATTAACTTGTACCTAAATTATACACCAAATAAAGGGATTGCATGTGGAACATAAAATTATAATATAGGTAAGAATTAATTATTAAATTTGGGTTATGATGAAACAGGCATCGGCAAACAAAGTTCTTCAAGAAACTTGCAACTACATAAGGAACTTGCACAGAGAGGTGGGTAATCTGAGTGATAGTCTATCCCAGTTGCTGTCCACCATAGATGCTGATAGCCCCGAGGCCGCAATTATTAGGACTTTGATTTAATTATGCAATAATAACTAACTTATTAATCTTAGATGAAGTTTGATCTATTAATTAATTATTAGTATGCATACCTAAATCTTAATTAATTGGCCAATCACTCATCAGATCTAAGATATTTATTTATCAGGGGTTATCAAATATATTATAACTATATAAATTGTTATTTGTAATAATGGGATTCTGCTTTGCTAATTGTTTAATGTGATTTTTATATTAGTTTTAAGTTCAGATTGTTTTAATAAATTACGATTCACTCATATATATGTATATATACATATGAATGAGTGACCTGATTTCAGACTGTGCCGACATGGTTTGTCTGTGCTGTCATGTCAAAATCCGATCACATAATCTATATTTAACTGATAATTTGTAAGAAATTATTAAATTATTAACCAAGAAAAATAATCCAAAGCTATAGAGAGTGAAAAAAATCAGTAGAGACGATTATCAAGACTTCGGTTCACCCATGTAAATCCCACAAATCTCCTATTAGTTAAGATTTAATATCATACGTTCTAAGGTGACGAGTTTTCCTTAATTATCCAATATACAGTGGTCAAGTTATATTGAACCTAATATTAAGATGCAACAAGGCAATGATCATGCACTTATTTAACACTCAATATTGCATAAGCTTTGTGAAAACTACTAGCTTTTGATTATGGTAAATATTTTGTTATCACACGTGTGTTCGATTTTACGATGTCAGTCTCAATCAAAACCTAAGGTATGAATTATCTTCTCATATTATAATATCGTATGGTAAACAACAATTATAATTACTATTATCAATTCAAAGGGTAGCTAATCCTTCAAAAGCATTAAAAACATAATCATACTCAAAGAATTGTAGAAAATCAATCAAAAACTTCTATTTATAGGTTCAAACATGGGATCTCCTAATCTTGATAATAAAATTTAGCCAACAAACCATCATCAAATAAGAATGTAAAAAGACGTTTGGCAACAATTTAAACATTCACAATCTGAAAATAAAGAAAAATAAAGTTTTAGAAATACTAAAGGATGCTGCGCTGAATCCTTGCTTCGATGCGTCGTCCAGTCTCTTCTGATTCGTCTTGCTCTTCAATGGCTTGAGGTTTGAATAAGAGTGGAAGCTTTGTTTTAGGTCAAAAATATGATCAAAAGTTCTTTGGGTCGTCCATTAAGTCTTACGTGGAGGAGAGTTTTGGA
The DNA here is from genome assembly GCA_907163345.1 of Haberlea rhodopensis. NCBI lineage: Eukaryota > Viridiplantae > Streptophyta > Magnoliopsida > Lamiales > Gesneriaceae > Haberlea > Haberlea rhodopensis. The sequence goes on from CAJQUN010000057.1 coordinate 294,386, forward strand.
AGATTCCTTGTAAAACACAAACTCTAAAAGGTCTTTTTTTCCAGATACCCCCGCCTACCCATCGATCGGTAATTCCTCAATTTAAATCCTTTTAGCTACGACACGCTACCAATTGTCCGACATGGGTACCAATCGATTGGTAAATCATCAGATTTTTACTCAACTTACGTCATGCGACCGATCGATCGGTGCAAGGCTATCGATCGATCGGTGAATCTTTTTCTCCAAAAGTCGAGTTTTTGTCGTTTCTTCGATCGGTTAGCTCATTTGAGTCATCTTTCATCATTTTAAGCTCATACTCCACTTTTATATAATTCAGACTTGATTCCTGAAATACACAAAAACAACAGAAAATCGCATAATATCGTCCTGGAATCAACATAAACACTATAAAAATCCTAGAAATATAGGGTAAAAATCATACTTATCAACTCTCCCAAACTTATCACTTGATCAACCTCGAACAAGAATGAGATTCAAAATATAGAGTTCACCCTTAATACTTTAAAAGAATTAACTTAGCAACTCAAATGTAAAGTTCGGAAATATCACTAAAACACCAACAAGAGTCAATCCAAAAATTAACAAAAAGAGTTTTCTCATAAGCCAAGCAATACATCACAAAATTTGAACGTGTGTGCGCGCTATTGTCAATCTTAAGTTTCATGCATATCTTCAGAATCAAATAATAATAATAAACTCAAAGTCAAGATTACTATCGGGCAATCCACAAGCTTACTTTTTAAGCACTTCTCCACTAACGTAATTACTCCCTATACGTTGATCAAAAAGTCTTTAAGCTTATAATGTTAGACCTTTGATGTCGGTTGCAAAGAAAATATAAGGATAAGCGAAGAAGAGAGCATAATATGTAAATTTCATTTTTAGCACAATCTTCAGCTCTCTTTTTCTTTTCTTTTCTTTATAATTTGATTACCACGGCTTAATTAGATTTCACTGAATTTGGTCAATGTAAAACCTCCACATTGTTCATCATCACATAACTATGATATATTTCACTATGCCTTTCTTTTTCTTTTTTTTCCAATAGGCATTGAATTATTTTCTTATAATACCTCAAAACATAGTACGTGACTGATTTAATAGCTCAAAATAGTACATGAATGAAATTCATTATACTCCCTTAAGGTAAGGAAAAATTCTTTTTTAGGCTCATATATGGGTATGTATAATGAGTTTATCAACAAAAGTCGAATGAATGTTAATTTCTGTTCTTTTCAATTAAGCTCAAAAGTGGACACTAGGGAATGATATAGACAAAGTAAGTTTGAAAGGCTCAAACGTTCCAAAAGATCGCCTAAATCATATCCAAGTTAAATTCATAATTATAAAATTTTGTCTCAATCAAATAAGTTCTAGAGTACTATAAGATGCTCAAGACAAATCATAGTTCACAAAAAAATTTCACTATCCAATATATAAATCACAAAATCATGACCCGGTATGCTCAAAATATTCCTCAATTTTGAAGTACTAACTCAACCAAGGATATTCACAAACTTGCCAAAAAATTTCAAGACTCAAGTTTCGATGGAGATTAATTTCATCATGTAATACAGTTGCAATAGAACTCATTTTCCATAAAAAAAATTAAATTTTGTATGTGCTAAAGAAACAAATCAAGGGATATTTGCAGTAGATAGCCAGCAAAAAACACTTCAAGAGAAGTCAAAACATCAAGCAACAGATAGAAAATACCAAACACCCCCCAAACTTAGCATGTGCATTGCCCTCAGTGTACATTAATAATAAGAATAGTGGCAAAGCAGATACCTCGACACGATTATCAGTAATCGTCGCCTTCCTCCTCATTCTCCGGTGGGAGTACTGGTGGGTAAGACTAGTATGGTGGCAAAGTAGGCTCTGTTGGAAACTGGATGGTCGGGAATCCTTGTGTCATGGCATTGTTCCATGCAACTTGACATGTATGAACTCCTCACGTCATGGACTCATTGCTTGTAGATGATGGTGGATCAAGTCTAGAGTCATAGTGGTAGACCCAGGCACAACAGATGATGTATTCGGCTGAGATGTAGCCCAACTGCCTGAAGGTCTGGCACGGACCCTCCTCGATGCAGTGGTGGTGGTGGTGATGGGATCTTGAATCACAATAATAGTCATGAGAGGCAAAATCTCCTCATCATTCTCCCAAACAACTCCTTGCTGGTGGCATAACGCAGTAATAATGGCAGAACATGGCAGACTGGAGATGGGGGAGCCAAGGATGGCATTCTGTATGGATGCTCCACACTCCGTCCTAGGTTGATAGATCTGCCATTTATGTTGCAATAAAATAGGATGGCTTGATTGGTGATGACCTCAAACATGTGGGTAGCTGAGATAAGGCATGATACCACATTGGAGAATCACTCATGGCGTCCTCTGTCAGCTCAAATTTGAGGACCTGCACTGGTTCACCATCATTGTTCCTCTTCCATTAGCCCGCTATGCAGATGGTATTCAGAATCTCCGCGTAGTTTACGTTCTCTTTCGCATAAACCGAGTACTCATCCTCACCAATGTCCGGTGTGAGCACCCGTTTCTAATCAAATGTTTAATTATCACACAATGATTAGTTATTTGTAAGCATGATTTGCTGAACTTATGTGAATTATGTGAAATTACTTGGCTATGTGTTTTTAGTTGAATTATGGAGCATTCATATATTTATAATTGGCAAATCGATGTATGAAAATAAATATTTTGTTAACACACATCATTTTGATAAATGTACATCGATACATGACATACATATTGGGCATGTCATGTAGATCTTATCGCTCTTTGATACCCTTTGATTATGATGAGATCTATAGTGTCATGGGGATGCTGGGTACGATGACAGACAGTTTAGGTAGTAACTGTAGTCACCCGTGTTGTCGCCGGACCTAGACACGAGGGATGCTGGGCACATCACAGGATGATTCTCCTAGCTCAATGTGTGTGTGTGTCACCACCCTCTGCTCGATCTTGAGATTGGTGATATCTATTTCTTTGGATTCCGGACATTTGATATCCCGAGAGGATTGTACCTTCATGCATTGCATTACATTGAATTGCATTACATCATATATCACATTTTATAGATGCATGTTGTAATTACGTGATAGTTCCATATTGGGCGTTGGCTCACCCCCAAGGGGACTGTTGTTGTCGTTGTGTGTGGACAATGGCAGGTACTACAGTAACCAAGATCCTAAAGAGTGAATGTTCGATGGAAGTCATCTTGAGGTTGTTTCTCTGTCTGTCTCAGTCTTAGGATAATTAATTGTACAAAGGTGTGTTCTGGATCGTATAAATATGTAAATGATGTTTATTTCAGTTCAATCTTGAATATTTGATGATATTCAGTGTTTATTTACTTTTGATGGTATTATGTAAATATTTTGAGTATGAAATGTGTGATGAAGGCTTATTCCTATGTAGACCTGACCAATGGGTCATCATCGACTCTGAACCGGCCGTGGTAAACATGTCGGTTAATCGGGTCAACGGTTCGAAGGGTTAGACCCATAACCGGCCCGTCTATAGAAGGGCCAATTAAGGGTCATAATTTTGTTAACCCGTGAACCGTCGGTTAATCGGCGGTTCAAGGGTTTATTTTAATTTTTTTTTATATTTTTATATTTAAAATATATGTATGTTTTAGATTTGAACTCATGACCTCCAACTTGAATAATTAGCTTCAACTACTAAGTTATAAAAGCCTTGTGGATCTCATATAGTGTTATAATTTATATATATTAACCAAACAAATATATCTTACACATTTTGATTATCTGACCTTGAATTTATTTCATGTTATTTTATGTTTAATCCATGGATGAAAACACATTCGAACACTTTTTACACTTTATTTCAAATTTTAAGAATATTTTTAATTTCTTTTTTTAAAAAATAAGGGTCAAACTGTAACCGTAACCGTTGGTTAATCGTAATCGGAACCGTAATCGACGATTCATGAACTGTAACCGGAACCGTCAAGGAAGGTTAAGGTTCAGGTTCGATATTTTTTGAACCGTCGAACTGGCGGTTCTGAACCGTGGTCATGTCTAATGCTATGGTATGATGTAAATATTTTTAGTATGGACTATGTAATGGATGCCCATTGTCCATGATATGATATTATGTATTTACTTTCAGCACTGGGGATATTGTTATATGTATTTTCATTTTTTTTATATGTCCCTCGTGCGAGAAGGTAATGCCGAAATTTTTAGTGCCACGTGTTGGTAAAATTTTAAATAGTCTTCCACTGTTTACAAATAAATAACCATTGTGTGATAATTAAACATTTGATTATGAACGGGTCCTCACATCCGATAGGTCATAAAGGACATTGATTGTATGACAGTTGTATTTCACGTCCTTCCCCGAACAAATGTATCATCTGTATTTGGGAATGCCTTTAGATTGGCAAAGAATTCCCTTACAACGGGTACAATTGCAACCCCCGGTGGCCTCAAGAACGTCAGCCAATGTCACCTACTAGCCTCCCCAAACACAGCGCTGCTTGGAGTTAAACTCCGGCCCCTTTCTCTAATGATATTCTTTCGCAACATGGCTCTATAGAAGTCCAAAACAGCCTCGTTCTTAAATTTTCGCCGGTCCACTTTCGGTGGGGCCACGAAGTGGATGCTCCACACCTTGGCCTCGTCTTTGGTGCCATGACAATCACAATCAATCCAAAAATATACCCACAATCCAAGCAACAATAACCTCAATCCAAACTATCCACCAACAATATATTCAATATCCGAAATTCACAACTACTTCCCCCAAAATTATCAATAGCATAAACTTCTCCCCCCCACAATATGTAAAGATTCGAATTTTTCTAGCACCCACATCACCTATATGCAATAAAATTGCAATCTTTACTAACACCAACTCAAGCTATGCACCATATGTCAAATTCCAAGAAGAATACCTCACAATTTCGAAGCTTGTAGAAGTGTGGAGTCCTTGTCCTTGGCGTGCAACAATTTGGAATGGTCAAGTTATATTGAATCTTAATATAGCCTTCGATTTTGGTAAATATATTGTAATCACACGTGTGTTCGATTTTACGCGGTCAGTCTCAATCAAAACCCACGGTATGAATTATCTTATCATATTATAATATCGTATGGTCATCAAGTATAATTACTAACATCAATCTAATCCTTCAAAAGCATTAAAAACATAATCATACTCAATGAATTGTAGAATAAATCAAAAACTTCTATTTAATTCATGGGTTCAAACATGGGATCCTCTAGTCTTGATAACAAAATTTAGCCAACAATCATCATCAAATAAGAATGTAAAAAGATGTTTGGCAACAATTTAAACATTCACAATCTGAAAATAAAGAACAACATATGTTTACAAATGCTAAAGGATGTCAGGTGCTGACTCCTTGCTTCGATGCGTCGTCCAGTCTCTTTCGATTCATCTTGCTCTACAATCGCTTGAGGTTTGAATAAGAGTGGAGGCTTTGTTCTAGGTCAAAAATCTGATCAAAAGTCTTTTGGGTCGTCCATTAAGTCTTATTTATAGTGGAGGAGAGTTTTGGACGATTCCTTGTAAAACACAAACACTAAAAAGTATTTTTTTGTTCAAAGTGTTTGCAAACTCTAGAGGTCCATTTATGGGCTAAATAAGGCATCCCGAATGTTGGAATATTTGTTTTGATAATAGTATCAAAGTGTTTGTTTTGTTAAAAATCCGAAAGTGACGTTTGTACAAAAAGGTTAGTGGGATCGCGGTTACATTTGTGATGCTTTAAGTCGATGATTGATCGCGATTATCTTAAACAATTTATTTTTAGTGTAGCAAGATTATACCGCAAGTGCACGGTTGTCAAGTTTTAGTATAGACTAACTGTAAGTACCAAATAAGATGCTTTCAACTATATTTAACATACGATAATGAATTAAATAAAAGACTAGTTAATTAAATTAAACTACTAATCCAACCTAGTCAATATAAGTAAACGAGAAAATTCCGCTAGAAAATATTATCAAGGCGTAGGCTCAACAATGCAATCACCTACAATTCTCGATTGAAAATCCAAAATTTCTAAGGTTACGAGTTCTCCAAATTTATCTAATATACTCTCTTGAGATATATTAAACCTAATATCAAATTGCAGTAAGTCACGTGTACTTATTTAACAACTCAATATTGCATAAGTTTCGTGAAAACTTGTAGCTTTCAATTACTAGATATCTATAGCTATCACTCACGTATTTGACGTCATCTCACGATCTCAGTCTGAAATCCATGGTATGAGTTATTAATTCCGTATCATAAAATCATCTCTCGATCTCAATTACGATACTATCACCATTCAAAGGTGATCAATCCCTCAAAAGCATTAAAATCCTACAACATACACAAAGAATTATAAGGATTTAATCATTAATCATCAATCATAGGTTCATGACAAATGTTCGCCTAGCCTCGATAAATAAACTTAGTTCTTCATAATAAATCAAAACAAAGCAAAACTAAGAATTTAAAGACAAAGAAAAACTCTCAGCGTCGACTCCGGTTGTAGATCTTCGCTTCCTCTCTCGCTTCCTTCTCAATCGTCTCTTCAATCTCCTTGTTGAAGATTGTGATATCCCCGAAATGATTAATTGCAACTTAGTGCATTAATTGTGTTGTCATGATTAATTATGGTGGTAATTAATTATGTGTTGGAATTATTATGTTGAAATGTTTAGTCACATGGTAGATGTGATCGGGTAGCATTTCAGGGTGCATGTTGGGTATGTTGGGAATTATGGTTGGAAGCATGATTTATTTGCCTTGGTTAGCAATTAATTAGAAATCATGTGTTTAATTGATATTTTGGTGCATTTGGTTTAATGCTTTGGAAAATATCATGTTGGGGTGTTTTATACACCATGGGTTGTGGATTGCATTTTTAATTAACTCAACTTTTATACCCAAACCCCACCTCATCCACTCTCACTTTACCTTTACCAAACATCACCCAAACCCTTCCCCTTTCTCTCCATTTTCGAGTTCCAGCTTTGGGGTGAAGAGAAACCTTTCAAAAATCTTGATTTGTGGAGTATATTGGGTGATTTGAGGTCCCCAAGAGGTATGGATACCTCATGGTTAATTTTGTTGTGTTTTATTTAAGTTTGGGTTGATTTTGAAGGGTTTTAAAATGGGTTTGTGTTGGGTTGTTGTAGTTGAGATTGAGGGTTGGATTTATACTTGTTTTGAAGTATATTTTGGTGGTTTAAGTTGTTATTTATGATGTTGTTTGATTGTGTAAGTGTTGGGATGGATTGGATGAAAATTTTGGTGCAAAAATGGCAGAAATCGCGCATCTGCGCGACGCGATCGATCGCCTGAAAAGAGGCGACCGATCGCCAAGGGACAGTAAGCTTTTCGAAGGATAGGCGATCGATCGCCTAAAATGAGGCGACCGATCGCCGAGAGGCAGTAGCCAAATCAAAGGAATGGCGATCGATCGCCATGTTTGAGGCGAACGATCGCCGCAGTGGAAATTTTGAGGCGACCGATCGCCTGAGGGAAGCGATCGATCGCCGCCTGTGGATTTTTTGGGAAATGATTTATTTTGTCAAATTTTTGGTATTTGGCTATTATTTGGCTTCTAATATGGGGTTGTGTGATTATGTAGAACCATCCCAGGTAGCAACGCAACCAAGGAACTGAAGCCATATCAAATCCACTTTTGGAAAGGTACGTAGTGGACGTACGCGCACCCAACGGTACATGTATCTTATATACTCATTGTTTATGCATTGTGGATGCGAGTATATATGTGGTATTGCATTGTGGATGCAAATACATGTTATGCATGACGTTTATAGATGCATATGATTATTGGTGCACATCCCATGAGTCGTGGTCATCCCTTGATGATTTTAATGCTTGCCGTTATTTGTTTGGTTCCGCTAAATGTGAAGCGAGGGGTGGGAGTCCCGCATGTCCATTGAAGCGAGGTTATCCTATGCCGCCTATATGTAAATAAGCGAGGGGCATTAAAATACATTGTGATGGACAGACTAGGGATTGATGATCAGTATTTGGTATTGATGAGCTGGTATATGTCATGACATGTTTAGACCATTAAAAATAATCTATTGATTATACTCATGAGTTATGGTACAGGGACAACTAAACGGGAAGCGTTTGAAATGCATGGGAAAACAGGAAGTGTTTTATTATGATTATGCATTTACGCTTTATCTTCATATTGTGTTGAATATGAATGATTATTATTGCTCATGTTTGGGGGTTGTCCTTGTAGGTACACGTTTGGCATGATAGAAGGGCTAGACGGGTTGAGACAATGAGCTTGAGGATGCTTTTGTGAATTGAAGGACAGGATTATTTTTTGCCTAGTGTCTACTCTAGGAGTAGTGTAAAACTAGTTGATAACATTCATTTGATGGGGAATGTAATTAATCCATGTTTGGAAGTCCTTATTTTTGGCATGTAATGCTTAAGCTCATAAACTCAACACGTTATTTCTCACTCTGATTATTTATTTAGCTCTATTATGCCTTGGTTCCGCATTTAAGGATTAGGGTCCTTACATTAGTGGTATCAGAGCAGTGGTTAGAGAACCCGGGAACAAGTGAAGGGTAGCCTTAGCATGATTGGCTAGGTGCTTACATTTGAAGCATGTTTATGCATGTGGTGCATATTAATGTATATCCTGTTATACTAACGTGCTTATTCTCATTCCTGTTGTCTAACGGCATAACATATATATTGCTTTGGAATTGTTGTTAACATTTGTGTTACAGCATGGCTGCTAATGAGGAGGTTGGAGATGTTGGTAGTGTGAATGCAAGTATCGGACAGGCAAACCCTCTACCTCCACCGGCCGTAGGCATGGAACCAGTGGTTCAGTTATTACTGCCGGGTGAGATCAGCTTGACGCAATTTCTGTCTTACCATCCGCCCCGGTTTGAGGGGACAGAGTCCGGAGAAGAGGCTGAAGAGTGGCTGGAAAGACTTGAGCAGATCTTTGTATCGGCTCCTTGTGCTGTGACAGCTTGGCTGAGGCTGGCGGAGTTTCAATTAGCCAAGAAACCTCTGATGTGGTGGAGGAGCACAGTAATGGAAACGAGAGCACAGGGTGCTGTGATTGATTGGACACTCTTCAGGACTAGGTTTCTGAACCGGTACTTCTCCGCAGCGGCGAGACAGACGAAGGAGGATGAATTTACAAGTTTGAAACAGGGGAACATGACGGTGTCAGACTATGCCACGCGGTACTCTTCGTTGCTGAGGTATGTTCCCCACATTGCCACCAATGGGCACGCAAAGATGAGGAATTTTATGAAGGGGTTGCGACCGGAGCTCTATGACCGGGTTATCACCAATAACCCAACTTCTTTTGATGATGCTCTCACAAGGGCGGAGCTTGCCGAGCTTGGGGTGGGAGCTTATCCTAGTGCTATGCCACCACCAGTACCGCAACAGAGGCAGACTAATGACAGCTTGAGGCCCCGAGGAGAGCCATTTAAACCTCGTGGTGCCTCTTCATCTTCACGGTTTGGTGGAAAGAAGTACTTTGGTCAGAAACAGGATAACAAGAAGAATTGGTCGGCCAATCGAGGGTCTTCACAAGGGAATAGGCCGGGAGAGCCGATGTGCGACAATTGTGGAGGGCCACATTCTTCAAGCAAGTGTCCTGCCTGTTATATCTGTGGCAAGATGGGCCACATCGCTCGGTATTGCCCCACCCGGGGAGGACAGTCAGAGTTTCAGGGCAACAGGCCGAGGTTTGATGATAGGGCAGTGCAGCAGAGGCAGCAGTTTGGGCCTCGACCATCGGGAGGTCAGACAGTGGGACCACCCCAGGGGCAGGTGTATGCACTGACCAGAGAGCAGGCCCAGGCGGCCCCAGAGGAGGTGATCGCCGATACGTGTCATTTATTTACGTACCCTGCTTTTATTTTGATCGATACAGGTGCCTCCCACTCTTTTGTATCGGTGGGTTTTGTGGAAAGACACCATATGCGCACGTCTTCTCTACCCACGCCTCTTTTGGTCTCGACACCCACTGGAAGAAATGTCGTTGCTGATCAGTTTATGGCAGACTGCCTCATTTATTTTGAGGGCAACGAATTGAGGTCAGACTTGATTGTGTTGGGCATGTCAGACTTCGACTGCATCTTGGGTATTGATATTCTGAACAGATATCAGGCAGTGGTAGATTGCCGACAGAGGACAGTAAAGTTCAGACCTGAGTTGGGCAGTCAGTGGACCTTCTATGGCAACGGTTCTCGTGCGAAGATTCCGTTGATTTCAGCGATCAAGATGACTCAGTTGTTGGAACGTGGACACACGGGTTATCTCATCTATGCCGTGGACACGTCTGGGAAGAGTAAAGAACTAAGAGTTGAGGATGTGTCAGTGGTAGCAGAGTTTGCTGATATATTCCCAGAAGAGATCCCAGGATTCCCACCGGCTAGGGAAGTTGAGTTTGGGATCGAGCTGTTGCCAGGGACATCCGCTATCTCTCGTGCACCTTATAGGATGGCACCTGCTGAGTTGAGAGAGTTGAAAGAACAGTTGCAGTATCTCCTTGACAAGAGATATATACGCCCGAGCGTGTCGCCATGGGGCGCACCAGTTCTCTTTGTGAAGAAGAAGGACGGCTCGATGCGGTTGTGCATCGATTACCGGCAACTGAATAAGGCTACAGTGAAGAACAAGTATCCTCTTCCAAGGATCGACGATCTGTTTGATCAGTTGCAAGGTACCAGGGTGTATAGCAAGATTGATTTGAGATCCGGATATCATCAGATTCGAGTCAGAGAGGAAGATGTGCAGAAGACAGCATTCCGGACCCGATATGGACATTATGAGTTCCTAGTGATGCCGTTCGGCGTGACGAATGCTCCAGCAGTCTTTATGAGTCTGATGAACAGGGTGTTTCAGCCGTATCTTGATCAGTTCGTCATTGTATTTATTGACGACATTCTCATCTACTCCCGGAGCGAGGAGGAACATGTGAAACACTTGAGGACAGTGCTCCAGATCCTCAGAGATCACCAATTGTATGCCAAGCTCAGTAAGTGTGAGTTTTGGTTGAGCAGTGTAGTATTTCTGGGCCATGTCATATCGAGCAGCGGGATATCTGTGGATCCCAAGAAGATTGAGGCTGTGATGGAGTGGGCTGCCCCCACTTCTGTGCCGGAGATACGGAGTTTTCTGGGTTTGGCCGGTTATTATCGACGCTTCGTCGAGGGCTTTTCGAAGATTGCCAAGCCGTTGACACAGTTGACCCAGAAGGGTGTACCATTCTTTTGGTCAGAAGCTTGTGAGGAGAGCTTCCAGGAATTAAAGCACCGTTTGACGACGGCGCCAGTGTTAGTGATCCCTACGGAGAACTCCAGATTTGTTCTGTATACTTACGCATCACTGCAGGGCCTTGGGTGTGTTCTGATGCAAGATAAGCATGTGGTAGCTTATGCATCGAGGCAGTTGAAGGAGACCAGATATCCAGTTCATGACTTGGAATTGGCGGCTATCATCTTCGCCCTGAAGATCTGGAGGCATTACTTATATGGTACTTCATTCACCATATACACGGATCACAAGAGCCTCAAGTTTTTATTCACTCAGGCAGAGCTGAACATGAGGCAGAGGAGGTGGATGGACCTACTCAAGGACTATGATTGCGAGATAGAGTACCATCCCGGGAAAGCTAATTTGACAGCGGACGCTTTGAGCTGGAAAGTGAGGAGTTCTGCTGAGGACGTCATCCATTTGTCAGCCATGATGACCTCCTATTGCCATCTGGGCTATGATTTTGACATTGATGCATCACCTGTGTATGTATCGACTTTGTTAGCTGAGCCAGATATCTATGAGAACATCAGGAGAGCTCAGAGGTCAGATACTGAGGTTCAGAGGTGGTTATCTTTAGTACATCTTGGTCAGCCAACGAAATTCAGAGTGGCCGATGACGGGTCTCTGAGATTGGGTGACCGTTGGGTGGTTCCGAGTACGCCGGAGTTGCGTAGGGGGATCTTGGAGCGAGCTCATAGTAGCAGACTTAGCATCCACCTAGGCCGGAAAAAGATGTATAAAGATCTACGTGGTCAGTTTTGGTGGAAGAGAATGAAGAGTGACGTCGTCACTTTTGTAAAGAGGTGTTTGATCTGCCAGCAGGTTAAGGCAGAGAGACAGAGACCTGGCGGCGAATTGAGAAGCTTGGAGATACCGAAGTGGAAGTGGGAGCACATTTCCATGGACTTCGTGACTCATTTGCCGAGGAGTACTTCAGGCTTTGATGCTATTTGGGTGATTGTGGACAGATTGACTAAGGTAGCCCACTTTATCCCCTATAGCATGACTTTCACCTTTTTAAGGATGGCGCAGTTGTATATTAGAGATGTGGTGAGATTGCATGGGATCCCCGTTTCCATAGTGTCAGACCGAGATCCGCGATTCACATCTCATTTTTGGGAAGGCCTTCAGTCAGCCTTGGGAACTGAAGTCAGATTGAGCACTGCTTATCATCCTCAGACGGGCCAGACCGAGCGCACTATCCAGACGCTCGAGGACATGTTGAGAGCTTGTGTTTTGGAGTTCGATGCCTCTTGTCAGGATTCAGTGCCTTTGGTAGAGTTTTCTTATAACAATAGCTACCAGGCGAGTATTCAGATGGCTCTGTTTGAAGCTCTTTATGGCAGACGGTGTAGATCACCCTTGTGTTGGGATGATTTGGACCACAAATCGGTCGGAGGACCGGAGTTGATTCGGGAGATGGAAGAGAAGATAAAGACGATAAGGCAGAAAATGAAAGCGGCCCAGGGCAGACAGGCAGCTTATGCAAATAAACGGCGGAGACCGTTGGAATTTCAGTTGGGAGATAAGGTCTTTTTGAAGATCTCGCCTTTCAGAGGCGTTGTGCGATTTGGGATGCGCGGGAAATTGCCTCCGAGGTATGTTGGACCGTACGAGATTTTGCAGCGCATTGGCACCTTAGCTTACCGATTGGCTTTGCCGCCTTCTTTATCTGGTATACATGATGTGTTTCATGTATCGATGCTGCGGAAGTATGAGCCGGATCCATCTCATGTGTTACAGCCTTCCGAAGTTCAGTTGGAATCAGATGTATCTTATGTGGAACGGCCTGTCAGAATTCTGGATCGAGCAGACCGTAGACTTCGGAACAAAGTGATACCTATGATCAAGATTCAGTGGGATCGCAGGGGTGTCGAGGAGGCTACGTGGGAGACGGAGCGGCATATGGTGCAGCACTACCCGGAACTATTCTCTGGTATGTGTTTATGTTTAGTTTCTTTTGGGGTAAGTGCATGTGATTTCGAGGACGAAATCTTATAAGTAGGGGAGTATTGTGATATCCCCGAAATGATTAATTGCAGCTTAGTGCATTAATTGTGTTGTCATGATTAATTATGGTGGTAATTAATTATGTGTTGGAATTATTATGTTGAAATGTTTAGTCACATGGTAGATGTGATCGGGTAGCATTTCAGGGTGCATTTTGGGTATGTTGGGAATTATGGTTGGAAGCATGATTTATTTGCCTTGGTTAGCAATTAATTAGAAATCATGTGTTTAATTGATATTTTGGTGCATTTGGTTTAATGCTTTGGAAAATATCATGTTGGGGTGTTTTATACACCATGGGTTGTGGATTGCATTTTTAATTAACTCAACTTTTATACCCAAACCCCACCTCATCCTTTCTCACTTTACCTTTACCAAACATCACCCAAACCCTTCCCCTTTCTCTCCATTTTCGAGTTCCAGCTTTGGGGTGAAGAGAAACCTTTCAAAAATCTTGATTTGTGGAGTATATTGGGTGATTTGAGGTCCCCAAGAGGTATGGATACCTCATGGTTAATTTTGTTGTGTTTTATTTAAGTTTGGGTTGATTTTGAAGGGTTTTAAAATGGGTTTGTGTTGGGTTGTTGTAGTTGAGATTGAGGGTTGGATTTATACTTGTTTTGAAGTATATTTTGGTGGTTTAAGTTGTTATTTATGATGTTGTTTGATTGTGTAAGTGTTGGGATGGATTGGATGAAAATTTTGGTGCAAAAATGGCAGAAATCGCGCATCTGCGCGAGGCGATCGATCGCCTGAAAAGAGGCGACCGATCGCCAAGGGACAGTAAGCTTTTCGAAGGATAGGCGATCGATCACCTAAAATGAGGCGACCGATCGCCGAGAGGCAGTAGCCAAATCAAAGGAATGGCGATCGATCGCCATGTTTGAGGCGACCGATCGCCGCAGTGGAAATTTTGGGGCGACCGATCGCCTGAGGGAAGCGATCGATCGCCGCCTGTGGATTTTTTGGGAAATGATTTATTTTGTCAAATTTTGGTATTTGGCTATTATTTGGCTTCTAATATGGGGTTGTGTGATTGTGTAGAACCATCCCAGGTAGCAACGTAACCAAGGAACTGAAGCCATATCAAATCCACTTTTGGAAAGGTACGTAGTGGACGTACGGGCACCCAACGGTACATGTATCTTATATACTCATTGTTTATGCATTGTGGATGCGAGTATATATGTGGTATTGCATTGTGGATGCAAATACATGTTATGCATGAAGTTTATAGATGCATATGATTATTGGTGCACATCCCATGAGTCGTGGTCATCCCTTGATGATTTTAATGCTTGCCGCTATTTGTTTGGTTCCGCTAAATGTGAAGCGAGGGGTGGGAGCGTCGCATGTCACATTTGAGCGTGGTTATCATATAGGGCGAGGAAAGGGTATTTGCCGCTCAATGTGAGGCGAGGGGTGGGAGTCCCGCATGTCCATTGAAGCGAGGTTATCCTATGCCGCCTATATGTAAATAAGCGAGGGGCATTAAAATACATTGTGATGGACAGACTAGGGATTGGTGATCAGTATTTGGTATTGATGAGCTGGTATATGTCATGACATGTTTAGACCATTAAAAATAATCTATTGATTATACTCATGAGTTATGGTACAGGGACAACTAAACGGGAAGCGTTTGAAATGCATGGGAAAACAGGAAGTGTTTTATTATGATTATGCATTTACGCTTTATCTTCATATTGTGTTGAATATGAATGATTATTATTGCTCATGTTTGGGGGTTATCCTTGTAGGTACACGTTTGGCATGATAGAAGGGCTAGACGGGTTGAGACAGTGAGCTTGAGGATGCTTTTGTGAATTGAAGGACAGGATTATTTTTTGCCTAGTGTCTACTCTAGGAGTAGTGTAAAACTAGTTGATAACATTCATTTGATGGGGAATGTAATTAATCCATGTTTGGAAGTCCTTATTTTTGGCATGTAATGCTTAAGCTCATAAACTCAACACGTTATTTCTCACTCTGATTATTTATTTAGCTCTATTATGCCTTGGTTCCGCATTTAAGGATTAGGGTCCTTACAAAGATGTTCCAAAATCCTAGGATGGTTGATGGATGGAGGTAGATGATGGTGATATGGATGGGTGAATGAAGGCTCTTCCTAGGGTGTAAAAGTCTGATTCTAATGTAATTTATAGAGGAAAGAGAATATTAAGCTTATTTGTTGGACAAAAAATCTAAAAGGAATTTATTTTTCAAAAATTCATTCGGGCGATCGATCGCCACTTCATCGCGATTGATCGCGTTATCTTTCTGCCGCTTGGCGATCGATCGCCAAAATAGGGCGATCGATCGCTGAATTCTAAACTTTGTGTCTTCAACTTTCTGCTGGTATGCGACCGATCTCCTCATTCTTCGCAATAGATCATTGCATGAAATTCTTCATAAGTGTGATATTTTTGTCCTTCCTTCGACGTGTTCGCTCGGTTTGGTCTTTTTTCTTCATTTTTAGCTTATTTTCCTCACTTTTATGCATATCACCCTTGATTCCTGAAACATACAAATATATACCAAAAAACGTAAAATTGTCCAGGAATTAATACGAAAACCATTAGAAATTTATAGCAATATAAGTGTAAAAATGACACTTATCAACTCCCCCAAACTTATCACTTGATCGTCCTCAATTAAGCATTAAAATCACAAGGTAGAGTTCATTCTCGATACTTGAAACAAATTATTTCATGATTTGCAATATTATCAGAATTCTCACACACATACAAAAGTTGACAAGACATATTTTCTCCTAAATCAAGCAACACATCTCAAAATCGTAACATGTGTGTGTGCTATTGTAGATCTCAAGTTTCATGCACATCTTCAAGATCAAATAATGCTAATCAACTCAAAGCCAAGATTATCGTTAAGCACCCCATAGGCCTATTTTTAAACAACTTCTCCACTAATGATAGTTACCCTAGACTTGGATCAAAAGGTCTTTTTAAGCTTGTAATGTTGGGCCTTTGGTGTCGGTTTCAAAGAAAAGATAGGATATGATAAGCGCAAAGAAGAGAGTATAATCATATAAAGTTCAAATTTTCGTACAATTTGAGCTTCTCTTCTCAATGCCTTTTCGTTACATCTTTTCTTTTTTCTCTTTTTCTCATTCATCAATCTTTTTTAATAAGCTCATCAAGATATAACAATTCACGTGCATAAAATGAGATTCATTATACTCTATTATTCTTTTTCAGTTAGGCTCAAAAGTGGACACTAGTGATTTAATGTAAACAATGTAAGCTTGAAAGACTCAAATATTCCAAAGATCGCATTAATCATGTTCAAGTCAAGTTCATAATTATAAAATTTCACCTCAAAGTGCCATCAAATAGGTTCTAGAATACTCTAAGATGCTCAAGACAAATCATAGTTCACAAAATTATTCACTATCCAACATGTAATCCACAAGATCATGACTCAATATGCTCAATATATTCCTCATTCTTGTCATGCTAACTCAACAAACGATATTCATGTACAAGTCTCACAATCATATGAAACCTTGGTTTAGAAAATAGAATCTCGCAAAATTGTTGTGATAAGGCTAAGTTTTGTCATCATCGAAAAAGAGAAATTGATAGGAAATATTTAGTTTTGGTGTGACAGAACCATTTGAAATGTCCAGCTCAGCCCTGATCCAAGTCCGTTGAAATTAGGAATAACAGAAATATTCGTTAACATGTAACACCCTAATTTCGAAAACTGTAATTCCAATCTTAATTAATGGTCAGTAGTTATAAATAAGATTATAGGATCAAAAGCCTCGATTAGGACACGTGGAAGTGCTTACAGTCTTGTCATCTTAAAGTAAAAAGCTACTTCTAACCTACTATGCAGTAGCTATGCAATAATCATGCAGCGGCTGCACATCAATTATTCATTAGTTGTGCAGATGATTTAGTAGTTGTACAGAAATGATGCAGCAACCTATGTTGCAATAATGCAGCACCTATGGAATAATGATACAACACATATGCAGATGCCACGCAGGCACCACACATACACCATGCAGTTGCCACTCAAGCGCAATGCAGTTGCCACAGGCTCCCTGCAGAAGCACCCAACGTAGCACACCTGCATCACAAATGACACGTAGCAGCACTGCAGCAGTTGGTGTGCGCTTATCGTGTACTGATCGCGATTTATTTAAACAATAAATTTCAGTGTAGCACGATTACACCGCAAGTGCACAAGTTTTAGTATAGATGATTAATATCAGGTTGTCGAACCCACATGGACTAAATGTAAGTACCAAATAAAATGCATTTAAACTATATTTAACCTACGATAATGAATGAATAATGAATAATTAAACTAATAAACAAACATAAAAATCAATAATAATTCAACCAAGGTAATAAAAGTTAACGAGAAAAATCCACTAGAGAAGATTATCGAGACTTTGACTCACCAATGCAATCCCCTACAAATTTCGATTGAATATCCAAATATTTCTAAGGTGACAAGTTTTCCTAATGCATTCGTTATACTATGGTCAAGCTATAACAAGTCTAATATTAACGTTGTAATAATCTACTCTCATATTCTTATTGAACAATCAATATTGCATCAAGATTTGTGAAAACTAGTAGCCTTCGATTTTGGTAAATCTGTACTACGTGTGCTAGATTTTACTTGGTCCGTCTCAATATAAAACCCAAGGTACAATTTAATATATCGTATTGCAATATCGTATGATCAAGTCAATCGCAATAAAATAATCATTAAAGGATGGCCAAACCCTCAAAAGCATGAAGAACAATAAATTATACTCAAAGAATTGTAAGGATTCAATCAAATAAATAATCATCGAATCATAGGATCAAAACAAAGGATTACCTAGCCTCGATAAATAAATATAGTTCATCATAATAAATAAAAACAAAACAAAACAAATATTAAAAAGTAAGAATAAACTCCCGGCGTCCCGTTTGTAGATCTTCGCTTCCTTTTCTCGCTTCCTTCTTGATCGCCTCTTGATCTCCTTGTTGGTGTTGTTCCAACATCCTAGGATGAAAGGTGGATCGTGGATGTTGGTGATATGGAAGATGGAATATGGAGGATAATCCTAGGTCTAAAATCTGATGGGGATCCTTCAATTTTCGTGTATGAGGTTGTCTTTACAATGGAGGAGGAATAAAGAAGTGTCCTTGTTGGACTCAAATTCTAAAAAAAAAGATTTTCCAAAATTCAGCACCGAGCGATCGATGCTTCGGCAAGAAATCATTCATCAAGTTTTTTTGTTGCCCAACTTCCTGCCTCCGGCGATTGACCGCGGATGCTTCGGCGATCTTCTTCACTTCAGGATTTTTGTTGCTTCAGCTGCTGACAAACACCTGATATTTTGGTCATAACTTTCTCATAGAATCTCTGAATTAAGCGAATTAGCTGTCCGCGCGAAGATAATATAAAGTTCTACAAATTTTGTCCAAATTTCCAAAATATGGCTCGAATTTGAAGAGATTTGAGGAGAATAAGTGGCATGTGTCTTGGATTCCGGTTTTCTCTTTTCTTCAATTTTCTTCCTTATTCGATTTTCTTCAGTTCTTCGATGTATTGGCTCAATTGAGTCATTTTTCATCGTTTTTAGCTCATTTCTCCACTTCCATGCACTTCGATCTTGATTCTTGAAACATAGAAAAACAACACAAAATTGCATAATATCGTCCAGAAATCGCATTAATCTACCAAGAAAGTATAGAAATATAAGTGCAAATATTGCATTATCAACTTCCCCAAACTTATCACTTGACTGTAAGCATTAAAATCAAAATGTAGACTTCATTCTTGATACTTGAAACAAATTAGCTCATGACTAGCATTTACCTCAGAAATCTCACTTACACACATACAAAAGTTTGAATAAGACATGTTTTCCCCGAGATCAAGCAACGTATCTCAAAATCCGAATGTGTGTATGTGTGCAGTAGTAGGTAGCGCTTATCGTGTACTGGTAGAGTTTATCGCGTACGCCCAAATTAACCCCCTCAAGTTAATAACTATTATGAATGTAGTAGCGTGAGTAGGGATCGATCCCACAGGGAAGTGAGTACTTTTGTGCTAACAAGTATCAAAATATGTGGTTTCCGAATTTCTTTAACTATAACTAAATTAAACAAAAGCAAGCAAATCACTAGTTTATCAAGATTAAAAAGCAATTCTTGGTTTTTGGTCAACTTTACCTTTGGAAATTATTGACTTGATCATCAAATCACTTAAACATTTGAATTCATTCAATTATTCATCAATTGAAAATTTAATTCCTCACTTACCTTAATCGAAGTAAAAAAGAAAACAACATTCAATTCGACTCTTATCGAATCTTTAACCAAAACTACAGCCGTTAAGATTAAATCAATGATAGTTTCAAAACTAGTAAGTTTGATGAATCTAATCAATAAAAACTACAGCCGTTAAAATTATTCATCCAATCTTTTTTTCTAAGAATTTAATAACACCAACAACAGGTAATTATCAATCTTAGTTGCTTCTTAATTAGCATTAGATAGTGTATGTGATTATTAGGTGATCAATCTATCAATCAAATACAACAATCATATGAATCATAATCTGAAAAACAAATTGAAATTGAATTAAAAATTCAACAATCAAATTAAAAATTTCACAAGTATTTTTATTCCAAAGGCAAGTATCCCTCAACCAAGAATTAAAGTGTTTAGCTACTCATACTTTGATCTAAATAAACGAAAATTGTATAAAAAAGAACATCAAACAATCAATTGAAACGAAAGTTACTAAAGCGAAGCACGATTCCGGCTTGTTGATTCCGTCTTCGTTCTTCGAGTTGTTCTTCAAAAGTTGAGAGAAAAATAAAATCTGATGTCTAAACTATGTTCCTCTTCTCAAAATATAACTACTCATCTGATTTAAGGTCCCCAATTTCGTCCAAAGATGGTGGGAATCTGATATTGTAGGTAAAAACTATCCAATATGGTAAAAAAAATCAAGTTTCCAATATTTCCAAAACTCGTCTAGCGATCGATCGCCTCAGACTAGCGATCGATCGCTGGCTTTATTTTTTTCGGGAATTCTCTTCGGGCGATCGATCGCCTTTTTGTAGCGATCGATCGCTTGGCTCCAGTAAGGTTTGGCGATCGATCGCCTCATTCTTGCGATCGATCGCTGACCGTGTAAATTGTTGCAACTTTCTGTCCAAAGGCGATCGATCTCATCTTCCATGCGATCGATCTCTTCATCAAAATTACACTTTTGGCCTTTTTCTTGATCAACCTTGAGTCCTTATCATCTCCATATCTTTCCTTGGTCTTTATACATCGTTTTTCGCTCGAATTCTTCGATTCCACCTACAATTACACAAATATACGATTAGGTAGCATATGTATCAAATTATCCAACAAAACATACCAAATCATAAACAATTAAACTCAATGATGTGTCTATTTCTAGTCACATCAAAGTCCCCCATACTTACTCTTTACTCGACCTCGAGTAAATCAGACAAAACTATAATTGGGTCATAGATTCATAACAATATAACTTATCTCCACTTTAACGCCTCAACAATTTTAAAATATGCATAGTAATGAAAGGCGGTGAAAAGTTAACAGTGGAACAAAGTCAATCCCTAAATATCTCATACTTAACAAAGTAGCGAACGTGCGTGTGTGGTCATAAACAAGTGTTATATGCAAATTATAGATCCAACAAATGTAAACCGACAATAGTTCAAGTTATACACCAACACACGTATAAGCTCACTTGCACACTCTTCTCCACTATCTTAGCCAATTGCAAACACAAATCAAGTAAGTCTTTATTAGCTTGTAGCTTGGCCTAGGTATTGGCTTATGGAAGAAAGGGTAAAGATGCATCAAACAAGAGAGTATGGTGTTATGCACAATAATTAGCTTCTCTTCTTGCATGATTTTTCAAACATTGTTAATTTTTTTCAAGGTTTAACTCATTTATCTTGTTTCTGGTGCCTTGGATCATATTTTTATCTATTTTCTCAAGGCATCCCTTTTCTTTCATGCATTTCATTCTTTTCATAATGAAGCTCACAAACATTTTAATCATTGAATACTTAAGTGCATGTGAATGAAACACATCATACTCCCTTCAAAGGTATGGATAGAATTCATATTTAGGCTTATTAGGGCATGATGATAAGCTAGTCAAAGAATGTCAAATGGGGTCTTTTGTATGCTTAGCATACAACCATTATTTTGCATTAAAGCTCAAAAAGGGTACTAGTGATTGATTTTCTTTACACGGTAGGCTTGAAAGGCTCAAACGCATCAAATATTGCCTATATCACTTTTTATGTTTGGAAGTAGTCTGGACATACGCCTCAAAGAGCATGTAGTTAAGTTCTAGCATGTATTACAGACTTTTAAGACTATCACAAAATTCACACAATCTTCACTATGCTGTGCACACTTCACAAGTCATGACAATATCGTGCTCAATATATTCAAGTACTAAGTTAGAGCACAATTTTGCATTAGAGTTCAAAGTGTTCCAATGTTAACAATTCACTTATGTTCAAAAACATGCATGATATCAATTAGGTTTCATCATGGGCTAGTGATTCTAAGCATGCATTCATTACTAACTATGAGCTCAAATTTTTTCAAATGTTTTGTATTTTAATAATAAGAAAAACAATAACACACCACTAATCCCTCCCCCATACTTAAATCTTACATTGTCCCCAATGTAAGGCAAAAATACAAGAAAAGAGAAAAGTCTAACTATGAAAGCAATAAAAAAAATAAAAAGGAAAAGGGAAAGTAACTCCCCTTGGGTTGCCTCCCAAGCAGCGCCTCTGTTTTACGTCGGTGGCCCGGCGCCAGTCCTCTATCAAGGTGGGTGATGCGATGTGGCTCTATCCTTCTTATTCAACCTCAATATCTTCTTAAGTCCCTTGAACTGTGGTTTGTTTGCCTTTGAGTGGACGTCCCCAGTATTTGTTACTCCTCCATCATTTGTTGCTTGCTTTGGTCGATCAGGAGGGTGTGTCTTTTTAACAGTATGATCCTGCAAGTGAGAAAAGAGAGAGTCAACAGTAGCATGAGTAGATAAAGTAGCAATAGTATGAACATTATGCACGGGACTCGAATCCATACCTCCTTTGTCATCAAGGCCATCAGTAGCCTTTCCCATCTCCCACAATTCATCATTTTCAAAATCATAATCATATTCATCATTTATATCAATAGCGTAACTCGAATGCTCATAGTTTAATGGGTTCATAGATATTGAATTTTGCACTTTCACCATTAAACTCATTTGTTAACATGCCGCTATTCACGCCGATCACAGATTTTGATGTTTTCAAGAATGGTCTCCCTAAAAGAATGGGGCTTGATGTATCACCATTTTCCATGTCTAAGACATAGAAATCGACGGGTAAAACCAAATTCTCTACATGCACGAGGACATCCTCTACTATCCCTCTAGGAATAACCGTGGACCTATCAGCTAGTTGAATCACATTGTTATTTCTTTTCAATGGTCCAGGTTTCAGTTTAGTGTAGATTGAGTAAGGCATGACATTAATGGATGCTCCTAAATCAAGCATTGTCTTCTCAATCCTAGTGGTTCCTATCACACAAGGGATAGAAAACATACCGGGGTCCTTACACTTAGTGGGAATGCTTCTTTGGATGACCGCGGAAACATTCTCGCCTAGCTCTATCTTGGGGCACCCTTTTCTTTCCTTGCTCTTGTCTGCTTTCCATACCTCTTTCAAGAATCTTGCCCATCGAGGTATTTTCATCACTGCATCATGTAGTTGGGCGTTTGCCTCACAGCATCGGAAAGTATCATATAGTCATTTGATGCCCTCGTCCTTCCTATTCTCCTTAAATGCAAGGGGGAATGGGGGCTCGATTGTATTCACGGAGGGGAGGGGACTTACCTCGTGGTTCATCCTCTTGCATGGGTTCTTCAACGTCTTTCTCTTCCTTCATCTCTCCGTTCTTGGTGGCGTCAGTGCCACCTTCTCCTTAACTTCATCTTTGCTCATCTTTAAAGTGATGGGGCTCACATTTTCCCTTGGGTTCACCTCCGACTGTGAAGGTAGTCCATTTGATACTCTCGCTTCAATCTTGTTGAGCGAAGTTGCCAATTGTCCCATTTGCGTAGTCAGGCTCTGGATGCTCGCCCTTGTCTCCTGTTGAAATTGCAAGCTATTTTCATCAATAACTTTAATAATATTTTCTAACCTGTCAGAAGGATGGTGCACTGGAGGTGGTGGAGGTCTCTAATATGGCGGTCTATAGGGTGGAGGTTGGTGCATCTGTGGGTTCTCATAGCCTTGGTTCGGGTGGTCCCTCCAACCTTGATTGTAGTTGCTCGATGGATTGTCACAGCTTCTCTGTGGTGGACCTGGGAATCCTCCCGCTGCATTCACTTGATCAGTGGCTGTCTCTTGTAGTGAGGGGCATGCGTCAGTGGGATGGTTCACAGCTAGACAGATTCCACACGGCTTCATCTTCCCCACATTGCCTCCTGCAAGATTACGCACAAGATAAGTTAAGTCTATCAGTTGTTGTTCCAGATTGGATACATTTACCTCTTTTCTTGGCGGTTGTCCATGGCGAACATGTCCAAATTGCTGGGAGTTTGCAGCCATGTTTGCTATCAAGTTCCTTGCCTCCTCCGCTGTCTTATCAATGAAAGCTCCTCCGCTCGCCGCATCCACTAAGTTCCTGTCACCAGAAAGCAAACCTTCGTAGAAATATTGAATTAACAAGTGTTCACTTATCTGATGTTGTGGGCAGCTTGCACACAACTTCTTCAAACGTTCCCAGTACTCATGCAGTGACTCCTCATGGTACTGCTTCACACCATAGATCTCTTTCCTTATGTTAGTCGCCCTTGAAACTGGAAAGTACTTCTCAAGGAAGACTCATTGCAAATCCGTCCACGTGGTGATTGATCCGAAGGTAAGTAGAATAGCCAATCCTTAGCAGCATCCTTTAGAGAAAATTGAAAGGCCCGTAGTTTGATTTGCTCCTCCATTACGCCAACTGGCTTCATAGTAGTGCATACTACGTGGAATTCCATCAAGTGTTTGTGCGGGTTCTCACCTGCAAGAACATGAAAAGATGACAATAAGTGAATCAGTCCAGATTTAAGTTTGAAATTTACGTTATTTGCGAGAGCAGGGAAAGTTGTAAGGCCCCAACACTTAAACTCGTCATTAGTTCATTTATGACGTCGTATGTGTATAAATTTTTCATTTTCTTTTCATTCTTTAAAACGAATCATTACTTGTTTCCCATCATCCCAAGACACAAACAAATGCTCAACATAATATGTTCATCTTTGCCAACAAATAGACTCAGGGGTTTCACCCAATATCATCCCCATCATACCACTTTTGCATTGTGGGTTTTTATAAAAATTTGGGCAGAGTCTCCCCATGAACTAGGCTATCCGGAAATTAAACTCATCACATAATATAATTCCCGACCAGGGACAACGCAATATTAAACAGAATATAGAAACACAAGTAAATTCCCGGCCAGGGAAGTCACTACACTAATAAGACAACGAAAGTGGATTTCAACACCCTTATACAGTCCATATACACATACAAGTGCTCACAGAAGAGCAACGAATAACGGATATTCATCCGGATGCATAGTTAGTATAAATACCAACCGCCAACCTCGTATATCGGCTCAATCTCATACTATGCTCCTGGAAGCATCATCCAACAAGGTGCGAGCCTAGCACGCCAAAGCAGCATCGTACCTGTTGTACCTGTTTCAACAGAAACAGCCCCCACATAGGGTGAGCACACTCCAACTCAATATTCGATCACAAATCAACATATGAAATCATAATGCAACAATTTAGATTATTCAAAACTCATAAAATATACTCCCTGTACAATTCCGAATCTGTATAGCTTCCACACACTGTTCCTGTTTCAAACTCACGGACTTTCATAATGTCAAGTTCAGTATTATCATCAAAAATATGATATCCAACAACATTATGAATTCAATACAACAACAATGCATCATTTATGCTCAACATAAATAATTCAACATCATGTAAACCTGGCTATCCCAATGTAACCCTGGTTATCCCACTATCTCGTTCTCGATATTTTCTCATATCGTTCATGCCCACGGCATCACTACTCAACAAGTAACATTGGATCACGTACCACTACGTGTCCCCCATAACTCATATATGGAGCTCAATTATTAAAGTCAAACACATACCTGAATCATCATATTCAAAATTGCATGTATACATGAATGTATAGATACTAGATATACCTGCTCGTACGTCACCACGTACCTTATAGTAGACAAAGAATAAGCTATCATCAACGTCCGAAGTCTCCTGTAGAGTCTATATCGAACATCAATTCAATATTAGCTCATAATCCGAGCAATGAACATCCATCAATAGTTCTTACTGGTGTGCGCTTATCGTGTACGCCCAAATTAACCCCACTCAATCCTCAAGATTGATAACAATAATGTAGTAGCGTGAGTAGGGATCGATCCCACGAGGAGGTGTGAATCTTTGTGTTAATGAAAATCAAAACAAAAGAATAACAAAAGATGGGGTTGTGAGTGATTGAATTATACTACTTAAATTAAAATTAAAGATTAAGTAACGAAAGTTATTCTTGGTATCGGTCGACTCTTCCTTGGAATTATCATCTATTTCATCGATTCACAAAAGACTCAATTTTTCATATGAATATTCATCGTTGGACGTTTAATCCAATAATCAAAGTCCTATCTCACCTTACGTGTAGTTAAGTAGCCCAAGCGTTCTAGTTTAACCCTTATCAAACAATCAATCAAAATACAAGCGATTAAGATTTTAATTGATGATAGCATATGAACTAGTGAGATCGATGAAGCTAAACAACATAATCCAAGCGTCTATGTTTAATCTAGTCAAGTGTTCTTCCTAAGAATTTAACAAACTCACAAGCGGAATTTAATTAATCTTAGTTGCTTCGTAAATTAGAGGGATCAAACGATTCCGTATTTGATATCTAATTTAGCGTTAGATTTCATGCAAGTTATTAGGTTGTCAATCCAATAAACAAACACAACAATCATATCAATAAAATCAGAAAAACTCTTGATACTCAATAAAATTGATAATTAAAGCGTAAGAATCTCCCCAAGATAAATAAATCCAAGGATTTGTCTTCCTCAACCAAGAATTAAAACTAGCTAGACATAATCTAAGATAAAGCAATAAATAAAAACAAGGGAAAGAAAACTAATCCAATCTCCGCTCGTCGAGGTGTCAATCCCGCCTTCGCTTCGATCTTCGTAGCGTTCTTCAACAAAATTGAGAGAAAAATTATAAAACTATCCTAAACTACGCTACCCTAACTATCTAGATGGTTAAAAGGTCTGAATTTCGAGTATATATGTATTGGGAGGCTGATGGAGTAGGTTAGAATCCATGTGGGAAGGAAAGAAATCAAGAATTTTAATTTTCCAAAAGTCTTCAGGCGTAATTACGCGTATAATGGCGTAGCTACGCCTAGACATGCCGTAGCGTTGGCGTAATTACGCCTGTGAATGGCGTAATTACGCCTGTCCATCATTTTTCTGGCGAGTTTTGTATTTTGGCCATAACTTTCACATACGAACTCCGAATTCGACGAGTCAGCTGTCCACGCGAAGATAACTCAAAGTTCTACAACTTTTATATGGACCACATTCCCAAAACTTGGCTGGAATACATAGAAATTTGAGGAGAAAGGAGCAACATGTGTCTTTGATTCCGGTTTTTTCCTCTTTTCTTCAACTTTATTGCTTCTTTCATCATTTTAGCTTGATTTCTTCACCTTTCCCTACATTTACACAAATATACGATTAGGTAGCATATGTATCAATTTATCCATCAAAATATACCAAATCGTAGACAATTAAGTGCAATAGATGTGTCTATTTCTAGTCACATCAAACACCCCCATACTTAAACTTTACTCGACCTCGAGTAAATCAGACAAAACTATATTATTTTTTTGCTTGGCTCATAGCGTCATAACAAACTAACTTGTCCTCACTTTTATGCCTCAACAATTTAAAACATGCATAGTAATGAAAGGCGGTGAAAAGTTAATAATGGAACAAGTTCAATCCCTAAACAATTCGTACCCAACAAAGTAGTGAACGTGTGTGGGTGGTCATAAACAAGTGTCATGTACAAATTATAGATCCAAAAGAAGTAAACCCACAATAGTTCAAGTCATACACTAACACAAGTATAAGCTCACTTGCACACTCTTCTCCACTATCTTAGCCACTTTGCAAACATAAATCAAGTAGGTCTTTATTAGCTTGTAGTGTGGCCTAGGTATTGGCTTATGAAAGAAAGGTAAGGATATATCAAGTAAGAGAGTATGATGATATGCACACTAAAAGCTTCTCTTCTTGCTTGAATTTTTCAACTTTTGTTTCAACATTTTTCTTCTTTAGTGCCTTGACTCCCCTTGGAGTCATATTTTTATCTATTTTCTCAAGGCATTCCTTTTTCTTTCATGCATTCCATTCTTTTGACAATTAAGCTCACAAATATACTTCAATGATTCCCAAGTGCATTTGAATGAAATACATCATACTCCCTTAAAAGGTATGGATTAAAATCACATTTAGGCTCATTAGGGAAGGATGATAAGCTAGTCAAGGAATGTTGAATGGGGGTCTTGAGTATGCTTAGCATACTCCCATTCTTTTACATTAAGGCTCAAAAAGGGTACTAGAGATTGATTTTGTTTACATGGTAGGCTTGAAAGGCTCAAACGCATCAAAGATTGCCTATATCACTTTCATGTTTGCAAGTAGTCTAGACATACGCCTCAAAGAGCATGTAGTTAAGTTCTAGCATGTATTAGAGACTTCTTAAGACTATCACAAAGTTTACACAATCTTCACTAAGCTATGCACACTTCACAAGCCATGACAATAATGTGCTCAAAATATTCAACTACTAAGTTAAAGTAAACTTTGCATTAGAGTTCAAAGTGTTCCAAGGTTAACAATTCACCTATGTTCAAAAGCATGCATGATATCAATTAGGTTTCATCATGGGCTAGTGATTCTAAGCATGTGTTCATTACTTATGAGCTCAAAATTTTAAATTTTTCGATTTTTTTGTATTTTTGAAATAAGAAAAACAATAACACACTACTAATCCCTCCCCCATACTTAAATCTTACATTGTCCCCAATGTAAGACAAAAATAGAAGAAAAGAGAAAAGTCTAACTAGTAAAGCAATAAAAATAAAAGGGAGAAAAGAAACTAACTCCCCTTGGGTTGCCTCCCAAGCAGCGCCTCTGTTTAACGTCGGTGGCCCGACGCCAGTTCTCTCGCTTAAGGCGATGCCTATTCGCCTTGCACCTCTTGGAGGGTTTTTGTCTTTTCACTATGTCGCCTTCCTCCAAAGAAGTCAGTTGAGGTCGATCAAGATCTACCTCATGGCATCCTTTAACTTGTCGTCCCCTATGCTCGCCTTTGGGAATCTCATTCTGGTAAGATTCCTTGTTATCCACATCGACCTCTGTTTGTTCTTCAAGTATTGATGGCATCAGTACCATCGTTTCTGGAGTTTCTACCTCTTTGCCACTGTCCAAGGTGTTGTCTTCGAAAAAATAGTCCCAAGGATCCATTTCAACACAGTACTCTATCGCCGACTCCTCTTCCACATCACTTGATTCATCTAAGTATTCAACATAGCTCTCAGTTGGAAACTTACCTTGCGGAGTTGTAGGATATACAAGCTCCTTTTCTTCTATTGGCACATGTATCTCCACTTCTAGCTCGGGTGGCATCAGTACCACCTTCTCCATAGTCTCCTCTTCTTCATCACTCCATGATTCGAATGCAATCATGGTCTCCTTTTGTGCTGCTATCCGATCGATCGATCTTATTAGTTGCTCCATTTGGTTACCCAAATTCTGAGTGCTAGCCCTGAATTCCTGTTGAAATTGCAAAGTACTATCAGTAAGTTTTGAAACAAGATCCTCTAAAGACTCACCAGGGGTATGGTATTGAGGTTGTTGTGGCCATGGCGGGTATTGTGGTATGTATGGCGGTAGGGTGGACTGCATGTAAGGTGGAGGTGGGCTCATCCATTGATTGCCATAGTTGAGATTGGGATGATCACTCCAACTTGAATTGTATGTTCTTTGTCCACTCCCTACGCCAAGTTGGTGCACAAGATACGCCAATTCGTCTAGTCGCCTATAGTCCTCCATGAAAAGATCCAATTTTTAAGAAATCAACCTGTAAGCACGAACAAACAAGAGTAGCGGTGTGGGGGAAAGAAAGAAATAAAACGAAATAGAGAAAAAAAAACAGAAAATATTAACACAAAAATATACAACGCCTCCCCGGCAACGGCGCCAAAATTTGGTGTGCGCTTATCGTGTACGCCCAAATTAACCCCACTCAATCCTCAAGATTGATAACAATAATGTAGTAGCGTGAGTAGGGATCGATCCCACGAGGAGGTGTGAATCTTTGTGTTAATGAAGATCAAAACAAAAGAATAACAAAAGATGGGGTTGTGAGTGATTGAATTATACTACTTAAATTAAAATTAAAGATTAAAGTAACGAAAGTTATTCTTGATATCGGTCGACTCTTCCTTGGAATTATCATCTATTTCATCGATTCACAAAAGACTCAATTTTTCATATGAATATTCATCGTTGGACGTTTAATCCAATAATCAAAGTCCTATCTCACCTTACGTGTAGTTAAGTAGCCCAAGCGTTCTAGTTTAACCCTTATCAAACAATCAATCAAAATACAAGCGATTAAGATTTAAATTGATGATAGCATATGAACTAGTGAGATCGATGAAGCTAAACAACATAATCCAAGCGTCTATGTTTAATCTAGTCAAGTGTTCTTCCTAAGAATTTAACAAACTCACAAGCGGAATTTAATTAATCTTAGTTGCTTCGTAAATTAGAGGGATCAAACGATTCCGTATTTGATATCTAATTTAGCGTTAGATTTCATGCAAGTTATTAGGTTGTCAATCCAATAAACAAACACAACAATCATATCAATAAAATCAGAAAAACTCTTGATACTCAATAAAATTGATAATTAAAGCGTAAGAATCTCCCCAAGATAAATAAATCCAAGGATTTGTCTTCCTCAACCAAGAATTAAAACTAGCTAGACATAATCTAAGATAAAGCAATAAATAAAAACAAGGGAAAGAAAACTAATCCAATCTCCGCTCGTCGAGGTGTCAATCCCGCCTTCGCTTCGATCTTCGTAGCGTTCTTCAACAAAATTGAGAGAAAAATTATAAAACTATCCTAAACTACGCTACCCTAACTATCTAGATGGTTAAAAGGTCTGAATTTCGAGTATATATGTATTGGGAGGCTGATGGAGTAGGTTAGAATCCATGTGGGAAGGAAAGAAATCAAGAATTTTAATTTTCCAAAAGTCTTCAGGCGTAATTACGCGTATAATGGCGTAGCTACGCCTAGACATGCCGTAGCGTTGGCGTAATTACGCCTGTGAATGGCGTAATTACGCCTGTCCATCATTTTTCTGGCGAGTTTTGTATTTTGGCCATAACTTTCACATACGAACTCCGAATTCGACGAGTCAGCTGTCCACGCGAAGATAACTCAAAGTTCTACAACTTTTATATGGACCACATTCCCAAAACTTGGCTGGAATACATAGAAATTTGAGGAGAAAGGAGCAACATGTGTCTTTGATTCCGGTTTTTTCCTCTTTTCTTCAACTTTATTGCTTCTTTCATCATTTTAGCTTGATTTCTTCACCTTTCCCTACATTTACACAAATATACGATTAGGTAGCATATGTATCAATTTATCCATCAAAATATACCAAATCGTAGACAATTAAGTGCAATAGATGTGTCTATTTCTAGTCACATCACTTACTTTCATTTCTATATCACAAATCAATAACTCAATATTATGAATCAAATCATAATCAATACTTTGGATGCACACATCCTCACATGAATCATGATATCACATTGGTAATGCAAAACCCCATCATCTCCCATCACCCGCTACATCACACACATGATGCGGGATACACACACCCATACGTGCAAGATCACGCCAAACTCACATAGTAGTTCACTAGACACGCAAGTTCAACAGAGGGAAGAAAGTGCAAGGGTGTATGTATAATAATATCCAACTGGTGTCTAACTAAACAATCCAATTAAGCCAATTAACACGTTCCACAATTATTCAAACTCACACCGAGGTGATTCAAACCAAGACACGAAAGAAGGGATCCATGTAGATAAGAGATTCTATCCCTTTAATCCAATTCCCTTAATCCCAACACAAAGTCATTTATTGATTAAATTCAACTTTAACAATTTAAAGATGCATTGGTTCCATAATTCTTGATTTAGAACTCACTACTAAGGGTGGTAATTCAATAAAGTGACATAAATCATTAATACATGTCATGCTATCCACTTGAGCATAAATATCACCATAACTCTATTCCATGTCAACACATACTTGCATGAATCTAGTCTTCACCTTTTAACAACAATGACTCTAAGTCACGACATTTAATCACCAATTCATTTTCAACAATTATCCGTTCAATAATGTGAGTTATGATTAAATCCCTACAATTAATAACATTTTCATGCTATCCAATTCCCAATTGTTCATACTCAATTTATCGTCACATAACCGCCTTAACCCATTACACTAATTTAAGTTAACCTTTTACATGAACAAAACATCATCCAACCACAAGGCACAACATATATAGAAGCCTTGTACCTATACCAATACATGTTGGAACACACATACACACCATCTTCATCCACAAACACATGCTGGACACACACCCACACGCAGAAACACACACACGCACACACACTGCTGCACACACTGCACACACTCGAGCAACCCTACCAAAAATGCCATCAAAATCGAACCAAAGTTCATCAAAAATTCGTGGGATTACAGGGGAATAACGACTAAGGGACGACGAGAATTACCCACAAAACAATCGGAAGAAAATCGCTCCAAAATCGGACGAAATCGTGATTTTGAACCGCGCACTTTCTTGCAAGATCCGGACGCGATCGGCGACGAAACTTCACGATATTGGTATGGAAAGAAGCGCCTGGGAGATACGAAGGCGGCGGCGGTTCGGACGCACCGGAAGGAGCTCGGACGGTGGCGGGCGCGGCGGTTTAGTGGCGAGGGGTCAGGTATCGCGCGGGAGGAGAAGGGGTTCGGGATTTCTGTGCGCGATTTTACACCTTTTAATGTGTGTCCGAAAATGCCAACATAACATATTTATTTTTTTTGTATCCTAACCCGGTTTTGTACATCGAAGTGTCACCGGTGCACTGATAAATTATTTTAGACAACGATTGGGATTTATACACACCCCAAAAACCCAAAACTTAAGTTCTTCATTTTAATTAATTTATCTCTAAAATATTATCGGAGTATATTTTACAATCTCAAAATATTTTAGGATCCGATTAATTTGCCAGTTGACCTTCACTTGGTCAATTCCACTTCTAATTAATTCTAAAATTAATTATCAATAAAATCAAATCATATTTAGTCCAACAAATGATTAATAATAATCTGGACATCACAAAAGTGATGCAGAGAGGTTGTTGATCCAAGTTCGGATTCGCCAACTGCCTCAAGCTTTGATTCGCAGCCATCGTGGTCCTCTCTTCATATTCCTCAAGTAATCTTGCTTCTCTTCTTCTCCGATGTAGTGTCCTCTCGATCTCAGGATCGTAGTAAAAAATATCTTCGTGATCAGAGGGTTCACCTGTACTCATCAACAAACCACAATAGTAGTGCGGGATAACAACTAAATTGAAAAATAAAAATAAAAAATTAACACAAAATTATACCAATGCCTTCCCCGGCAACGACGCCAAAATTTGGTAGCGTTTATCGCGTACGCCCAAATTAACTCTCTCAAGTTAATAACAGTTATGAATGTAGTAGCGTGAGTAGGGATCGATCCCACAGGGAAGTGAGTACTTTTGGGCTAACAAGTATCAAAATATGTGGTTTTCGAATTTCTTTAACTATAACTAAATTAAACAAAAGCAAGCAAATCACTAGTTTATCAAGATTAAAAAGCAATTCTTTGTTTTTGATCAACTTTACCTTTGGAAATTATTTACTTGATCATCAAATCACTTAAACATTTGAATTCATTCAATTATTCATCAACTGAAAACTTAATTCCTCCCTTATCTTAATCGTAGTCAAAAAGAAAACAGCATTCAATTCGTCTCTTATCAAATCTTTAACCAAAACTACAGGTTAAGATTAAATCAATGATAGTTTCAAAACTAGTAAGTTTGATAAATCTAATTAATAAAAACTACAGTCGTTAAAATTAATCATTCAATTGTTTTACCTAAGAATTTAATAACACCAACAACACGTAATTATCAATCTTAGTTGCTTCTTAATTAGCATTAGATAGTGTATGTGATTATTAGGTGATCAATCTATCAATCAAATACAACAATCATAAGAATCATAATCTGAAAAACAAATTGAAATTGAATTAAAAATTCAACAATCAAACCAAAATTTTCAAAATTATTTTTATTCCAAAGGCAATTATCCTTCAACCAAGAATTAAAGTGTTTAGCTACACATGCTTTGATCTAAAATAAACGAAAATTGTATAAAAAAACATCAAACAATCAATAGAGAAAGTTACTAAAGCGAAGCACGATTCCGGCTTGTTGATTCCGTCTTCGTTCTTCGAGTTGTTCTTCAAAAGTTGAGAGAAAAATAAAATCTGATGTCTAAACTATGTTCATCTTCTCAAAATATGACTACTCATCTGATTTAAGGTCCCCAATTTCGTCAAAGATGGTGGGAATCTGATATTGTAGGTAAAATCTATCCATGATGGTAAAAAAATTCAAGTTTCCAATATTTCCAAAACTCATCTAGCGATTGATCGCCTCAGACTAGCGATCGATCGTTGGCTTTATTTTTTTCAGGAATTCTCTTCGGGCTATCGATCGCCTCTTTGTAGCGATCGATCGCTTGGCTTCAGTAAGGTTTGGCGATCGATCGCCTCATTCTTGCGATCGATCGCTGACCCGTGTAAATTGTTGCTCAACTTTCTGTCCAAAGGCGATCGATCACCTCTTCCATGCGATCGATCTCTTCATCAAAATTACACTTTTGGCCTTTTTCTTGATCAACCTTGAGTTCTTATCATCTCCATATCTTTCCTTGGTCTTTATACATCGTTTTTAGCTCGAGAATTCTTCGATTCCACCTTACACAAATATACGATTAGGTAGCATATGTATCAAATTATCCAACAAAACATACCAAATCGTAAATAATTAAACTCAATGATGTGTCTATTTCTAGTCACATCTTGTACGCCCAAATTAACCTCACTCAATCCTCAAGATTGATAACAATAATGTAGTAGTGTGAGTAGGGATCGATCTCACGAGAATGTGTGATTTTCGTGTTAATGAAATAAAAAAACAAAACAATAAAGTAAAAATGGGGTTGTGAGTGACTTATATAATTAAATTAAAATCAAAGATTAAACTAATGAAAGCAATTCTTGGTATCGATCGACTCTATCTTGGAATTATCATATGTTTCATTGATTCACAAAAGACTCAATTTTACTTGAATATTCATCAATTGGAAATCAAATTCCTCCCTCACCTTATTCATAGTTAATTAGTCCAAGCGTTCTAATTTAACTTTCATAAATCATTCAATCTATGTGAATTCAAGATTAAAATCATGACACCATTCAAAACTAGTAAGTGGTGAATCTAAATAACATAAACACAAGCGGTTTATATAAATTTAGTCAGTGATTTTCCCTATTAATTTAATAACACTAACAACAGGCAATTATCAATCTTAGTTGCTTCGTAAATTCGATTAATCAAACAATTATCAAAATTTAGCATTAGATTACATGCAATTTATTAGGTTGTCAATACAATAAACAAACATAAATCATATCCAAATTTGAAAACATTGATATTCAATAAAGTTGATAAATAAAAGCGTAAGAATCTCCCAAGATAAATAAATCCAATGATTCATCTTCTTCAAACAAGAATTAAAAACTAGCTACACATAATCATAAGAAAAACAATAAATAAAGAAAGGGAAGAAAACTAATCTGGTCTCCACTCCGTCGAGATCGTCAATCCCGCCTTCGTGTTGATCTTCGTAGCCGCCTTTAAACTATGAAAGAAAACTTCAAAAACTAATATCTAAGGTCTAAACTATGATAAAAGTCTAATATGAGATCCCCAATTTCGTGTGGTATATAAAGGAGGCTGAGGAATAGGTTAGAGTTCATGTAGGAATGAAAGAAATCATGTTTCCATGTTTTTCAGAACTCTGGGCGATTGATCAAGCATGCATGGGCGATTGATTGAGCATTCTAGTAGCATTGTCTTGCCTTTCTACCTCGGGCGATTGATCGAGCATTTCCGGGTGATCAATCGCCAACTCCAGATTTTTGTTGCTCATTTTTCTACTTTCGGCGATCGACTTGCATTGGTCATAACTTCTTCTTACTATCTCTGAATTAAGCGAATTAGCTGTCCACACGTAAATAACTGAAAGTTCTACAACTTTTCTCTTGAAAACATTTCCAAAATATGGCTGGAAGATGAATAAAATTGATGAGAAATAGTAACATGTGTCTTGGATTCCGATTTTGCTCTTTTTTTCAACTTTCTTTCTTCTTCTAACGTTTTAGCTCAATTTCTTCACATTTTCCTACATATGACCAAAATTATGATTAAGTAACATATGTAATAAATTATCAATCAAAACATACCTAATCATTGATAGTTAAGCGTATAAAATGTGTTTATTTCTAGCCACATCAAATACCTCCATACTTAGTCTTTACTCGACCTCGAGTAAATCAGAACAAAACTAAAATCTTTTCGTTGACTCATAGCATCATAACAAACTAACTTGTCCTCAATTTAATGCCTCAATACTTTTAAACATACACATTAATGAAAGGTGGTGAAAAATTAACAATGGAACAAGTTTAATCCCTAGGCATTTCATACCCAACAAAGTAACGAAGAAATATCGATTGCTTGTTGAACCCTGCGAATTGCGTGAAAGTAGGATACTCAAAATTCGGGGGTCAAAGAGTTTTAGAAAACGTTCTTGGTGGAAAAAAATGTGAATGAAAGACTCCACTAGCAAGCCTTTGTTTTGTGGATTCGGTGGCAGGTTTTATTCTCTTGTCAGAATTTCTTCGAATATGTTCATGCACAAATTATAGATCCAATAAATGCAAACCCACAATAGCTCTAGTTGTACACTAACACAATTATAAGCTCACTTGCACACTATTCTCCACTATTCTCAACCACTTGCAGAAATAAATCAAATAGGTCTTTATTAGCTTGTAGCTTGACCTAGGTATTGGCTTACGAAAGAAAGGGTAATGTGTATCAAACAAGAGAGTATGATGATATGCACAATTAAAACTTCTCTTCTTGCATGATTTTTTCAAACCTTGTTTATTTTTGCAATGTTTAATTCAATTATTTTCTTCTTGTGCCTTGGCTCCCCTTGGAGTCATATTTTTATCTATTTTTTTTCAAGGCATCCATTTTATTTCATGCATTTCATTCTTTTGACAATGAAGCTCAAAACATATGGATCAACAAAGAGATAAGTGCGTGTGAATGAAATACATCATACTCCCTTCAAAGGTATGGATTAAAATCATATTTAGGCTTATTAGGAAAGATGATAAGCTAGTCAATAATGTTGAATGATGGTTGTTTGTATGCTTAGCATACATCAATCCTTTTGCATTAAAGATCAAAAAGGGTACTATGGATAATTTTCTTTACATGGTCGGTTTGAAAGACTCAAACGCATCAAAGATCGCGTATATCACTTTCATGTTCGCAAGTAGTTTAGACATACGGCTCAAAGAGCATGTAGTTAAGTTCCTAAGACTATCACAAAATTCACACAATCTTCACTACGCTATGCACACTTCACAAGTCATGACAATTCGTGCTCAAATTATTCAACTACTAACTCAAAGCATAATTTGCATTAGAGTTCAAAGTGTTTCAAGGTTAACAATTTACCTATGTTCAAAAGCATGAATGTTATTAATTAGGTTCCATCATGGGCTAGTAATTCAATAGTTCATGTTCATCACTAACTATGAGCTCAAAATTTTCAATTTTTTCAATTTTTTGGATTTTTATAATAAGAAAGCAATAACACACTACTAATTCCCACCCCCCAATACTTAAAATCTTACATTGTCCCCAATGTAAGTAAAAGTTGTAAGGAAAGAGAAGTTAAACTAAGAAAGCAATAAGAAAGGAAAAGGAAAAGGAAACTAACTCCTCTTGGGTTGCCTCCCAAGCAACGCACTCTATTTAACATTGGTCGCCGGACGCCAGTTCTCGTGCTCATGGTGGTTCATGTTTTGTATCCAGTTCTACTTTTTCCACCTCAGTATCCTCATGACAACTCGAGGTTCTGAGCCCTTTTCTCATCCCCTATTTCTATTGATGTATCTTGAGATTTAGGAGGAAATTTCAGCTCAATATCAGGTGCCTGCAATTCAGAATTAAGATTTTTAGAAGGAGAATTTGGTAAATTAGTAGTAATGTATGAAGTATCAATCAAAATTTTTTCCATACCTCTTGTCAACAAGTTGATCAGTAGTTACTCCTGATTCATGCTCGGTGACAGAATGTGATTTTTCTAGTGATAAGTGATGTGTGATGTCAATAGTGTAATTAGTTGTAGGAGAACGAACTAGATCATGAGTATTGAATTTAGCTATCTCACCATCAAACTCCATAGTAAAAACACCACAACTTACATCTATTATGCATTTGGAAGTTGTCAAAAATGGTCTCCCTAACAGAATAGGACTGCTCTTATCATCATTTTCCATGTCAAGTACGTAGAAGTCAACAGGAAAGACCAATTTATCAATTTTTACTAGAACGTCATCAAGTATTCCCAAAGGGTTCACAATAGACTTATTTGCTAATTGAATAGAAATTTCAGCTTTTTTCAAAGGTCTTAGTTATAAAGAGGTATAGATTGAGTAAGGCATAATATTGATTGTTGCTTCTAAGTCTAGCATGGCCTTATCAATTCTATTATTTCCAATCGTTCATGGTACAGTGAACATATCTAGATCCGTGCATTTAGTAGGGGTTTCATTCTCCTCATCTTCGGAAGAGTCATCCCATAGGTCCATTAAATCACAGTATTCTTTCTTCGGCCCTTCTTCCATAGCACATGATTCTTCC
Source organism: Haberlea rhodopensis (assembly GCA_907163345.1). Lineage (NCBI taxonomy): Eukaryota > Viridiplantae > Streptophyta > Magnoliopsida > Lamiales > Gesneriaceae > Haberlea > Haberlea rhodopensis. The sequence goes on from CAJQUN010000057.1 coordinate 333,129, forward strand.
AAATATTTAACCTAACGCTCAGTTAGAGACATACCTTTTGGAGTTGTAGGAATATCAAGCTCCTTTTCTTCCAATGGCACACTTATCTCCTCTTCCAGCTTGGGTGGCATCAGTACCACCTTCTCCAGGGTTTTTACTTCTTCCTTGAGGTGACTGTAATCATGTTCTCCCTTGGGGTCTTCATTGTCTGGGAGAGTATATTGTTAGCTTGTTGTGCTCCTATCCTATTGATCGATGTTGTTATTTGCTTCAATTGAGTACACATTCTGAGTGCTAGCTCTGAATGACTGCTGAAATTGCAAAGTAGTATTAGTATAATTTGCAATAATATCCTCCAAAGACTCACCAAGGGTAGGGGTTGATATTGTTGCGGCCATGGCAGGTATTGCGGTATGTATGGTGGTAGGTTGGACTTCATGTAAGGTGGAGGTAGTGTCATCCATTGATTTGCATAGTTGAGATTGTGATGATTACTTCAACCAGAGTTGTATGCGCTTTGTCCACTACCTACGCCAAATTGTCGCAGAAGATACTCCAAGTCGTCCAAGTTAATATATTCAGCCATGGTAATCAGTATGCCTAAGTGGTTTGTGATCAGATTATTATATGTAAGTATGAACAAACCAAAGTAGAAATAGAAGTAACAAAAATAATTAAAAATAAACTTAACACAGAAATATAACACGCCTCCCCGGACGCCCAAATTTGGTAGCATTTATCGTGTACGCCCAAATTAACCCCACTCAATCCTCAAGATTGATAACAATAATGTAGTAGTGTGAGTATGGATCGATCCCACGATGATGTGTAATTTTTGTGTTAGTGAATCAAAAACAAAACAATAAAGTAAAAATGGGGTTGTGAGTGAATTATAGTAATTAAAATTAAAATCAAAGATTACACTAATGAAAGCGATTCTTGGTATCGGTCGACTCTACTTTGGAATTATCATCTATTTCATTGATTCACAAAAGACTCAATTTTATTTGAATATTCATGAATTTGAAATCTAATTCCTCCCTCACCTTATCCATAGTTAATTAGTCCAAGCGTTCTAATTTAACTTTCATCAATCATTCAATCTATATATGCGCATTCAAGATTAAAATCATGACATCATTCAAAACTAGTAAGTGATTAATCTAAACAACATAAACACAAGCGGTTTATATAAATTTAGTCAATGGTTTCCATATGAATTTAATAACATCAACAGCAGGTAATTATCAATCTTAGTTGCTTCGTAAATTCGATTAATCAAACAATTATCAAATTTAGCATTAAATTACATGCAAGTTATAAGGTTGTCAATCCGATAAACAAACATATCATATCATCAAAATCTGAAAACATTGATATTCAATAAACTTGATAAATAAAAGCATAAGAATCTCCTCAAGATAAATAAATCCAAGGATTCGTCTTCCTCAACCAAGAATTAAAAACTAGCTACACATAATCATGAGAAAAACGATAATAAAATAAAGGAAAGAAAAACTAATCCGATCTCCACTCTGTCGAGGTCGTCAATCCCGCCTTCGTGTTGATTTTCGTAGCCGCCTTTAAACTATGAAAGAAAAATTCAAAAACTAATATCTAAGGTCTAAATATGATAAAGTCTGATATGAGGTCCCAAATTGTGTCTGGTATATAAAGGAGGCTGATGGAATAAGTTAGAGTCCATATAAGAAGGAAATAAATCATGTTTCCATGTTTTTCAGAACTCTCGGCGATTGATCGAGCATGCATGGGTGATGGATCGAGCATTTCAGTAGCATTGTCGTGCCTTTTGCTGCCTCGGGCGATTGATCGAGTGTTTCCGGGCGATCAATCGGCAACTCCAAATTTTTGTTGCTCATTTTTCTGCTTGCGGCGATCGACTTACATTGGTCATAACTTCATTATACGATCTCCGACTTAAGAATTAGCTGTCCGCGGTTAGATAACTGAATGTTCTACAACTTTTCTCTTGAAAACATTTACAAAATATGACCGGAAGATTAAGGAAATTTAGGAGAAATAAGTAACATGTGCCTTGAATTCCGATTTTTCATCTTTTCTTCAACTTTCTTTCTTCTTTTACTTTTAGCTCGATTTCTTCATATTTTCCTACATATGACTAAAATTATGATTAAGTAACATATGTAATAAATTATAAATCAAAACATACCTAATCATTGATATTTAAGCGCATTAAATATTTATTTCCAGCCACATCAGTAGTCAATCTCAAATTTCATGTACATTTTCAAGATCAAATCATGCTAATCAAATCAAAGTCAAGATTATCGTCAAGCACCTAATATACCTATTTTCAAACAACTTCTACACTAATGTAGTTACTTCTTAGACTTGGATCAAAAGGTCTTTTTAAGCATGTTATGTAAGGCCTTTGGTGTCGGTTATGAAGAAAATGTAGGATAAGCGCAAAGAAGATAGTATAATTCTATAAAGTTCATATTTTTGCACAACTTGAGCTTCTCTTCTTTTTCTTTTCTAGCCTTAGCCACTTTGGGTCTTATTTATATAATATATTGTTTTCTCAAGGCTCTGTCTTATCTTTTCTTATTTTATTTCTTCTTCTCGTTCATAATAATTTTCAATAAGCTCTTCAAAATATAACAATTCACGTGCATCGAATGAATGCCGAATGGGGATCTATTTGTATGCAAAACATACTCCATTCTTTTCAAGTAGGCTCAAATTTGGACACAATGGAATGATGTAGACAATGTATGCTTGAAAGACTCAAACATATCAAGATCGCCTAGATCATTTCCAAGCCAAGTTTGTAACTATAAAATTTCGCCTCAAAGTGTCATCAAATAGGTTCTAGGATAACTCTAAAATGCTCAAAAGAAATCATCAATTTCACATAATTATCATTACTCACATGCAATTCACAAAGATCATGACTCAAAGTGCTCAAAATATGCTAACTCAACAAAGGATATTTATGTACAAGTCTAACAATCATAAAAATTCAAATCCATGTGCATAGTGAGATCAAAATATCATTGAACAGTCAGTACTAATTCATTCTTTTTCTCAAGTTGAACTCATAAAAAAAAATTTAGCTCATAAAAAATCGGACGATTCAAGTGTCAATTTCAGCACACATCATGTAGATTAAACAAGTAAACATACAAGTCACTCCCCCAAACTTAAATCAAACATTGTCCTTGATGTTTAAAAGAATCAAAAGGGAAACAGAAAACTCCCCTGATCAATACGCTTGTATGAGGACTGATGGAGATTGGCAGTTGAAAGCTCCGATGTTGTAAGGGTTATCACTCCAACTGAATATCTAGCAAGAGAAGAATGCAATAGTAAAATAGTAGACTTGAAAGAAAATAAAACTAAAAAACAAAAACTGAAAATAAAATTAAAAAAAAACAAAATAGTAAATGATATTGCTTGGGTTGCCTCCCAAGAAGCGTTGATTTCTAGTCGTCAGCTTGACCATCAGAAGCAACAATCAAAGAGCGGCCACCCATAGTAAGTATTGTATGATACTACAAATGGGTCTTGATTCAGTGTTGTTAGGATCGTAGTGTTTAGAAGGGGGGGTTGAATAAACACTAGATATAATTTCGATTTCTTTTCTGGTTAACTGTAAACTGTTAAGTGTTACAGTTGCTTCTCAATAACAGGCAAGTCAGTAGACACTTATTATAGTGCGGAAGACGTCTACAAAACTTGTGAGGAATAAAACTGAAGTAATAAAGCAATAAACGAATAATACGAGAGTTGTTTCTGGAAGTTCGAAGCACAACGCTTCTACGTCTCCCCTTCTTCCTTTGCAGGAAGGATTCACTAGAAGACTTGGTTTACACTTTACAGTATACAACCTCCTTAGGCACTAACACACTTGGCCTAAACTCCTAGCAATCACACTCTTCTTATCTTTTGGATACAAGTGATTTTACAACACTCTCTACAGAATAAAACTTTCTAGCTTTTAGAGTTTCTAAGCAGCAGACTTCAATTGAAAATAATCTGTCACAGATTCAGTTTTGCGGTTTGTCTGCTCTTTGCTGAACGTTTGAAATATCAGTCGTATAGCTTTCTTGCTTTGAAGTATTTCTCTTAGTTTGAAAGTTGCTCAGCACTTCTTCATTCTCTGCTTGGACGTATTTATCGGTTTGGTTATCCAACGGTAGCCTTTTTGTATATGGAATGGATTAGCTTTCCAAATACATGTTGTCTTCTTTCCTATTTTGTAAAACAACGGCTCTTTTCACTCTGACGGTAATGGTGGCGGAGATATAGCAGGGTGCGCCGCTCTGTTGTACCTTTGTCAGAGAATGTTGTACTTACTTTGTCTCGTTGCTTAGACTTCTGCTGGTTTCTTTGTTCAACTGGTCGTTCATCCTCTTAAGACCAGTTGATGTCCTTGTTCAGTGAGAGACTTTCCAGCTGATAGTTATCCAGTTTATGTCTTCACCCGGTTGATGTCTTCATCCGGTTGATGTCTTTACCAGTTGATAGCTTGTCCGGTTGGTATCTATCCAGTTGATGTCTTCATCCGGTTGATGACTATCCAGTTGATGTCTCCATCCGGTTGATGACTATCCAGTTGATGTCTTGTCCGGTTGATAGCTTGTCCGGTTGGTGTCTTTCCAGTTGATGTCTTTACCCGGTGAGACTTTAATATCCGGTAGGTGTATTCACCCGGTAGGTCTTTAGCATCCGGTTGATCTTTAACATCCAGTAGGTGTTTGTAATCACCAAAACTTAGAAATCGTTTTCCCAACAATTTCCCCCTTTTTGGTGATGACAAAACTAAGCAGTAATCGATTTCCTACTAGAGTAAATAAGATAAGAGTCCTGAAAATACTTGAAGACATCATGGAAAAGAAATTTTCATTAAATATAAGCAGATTACAAGTTGTAATCAAACTGGATAATTGAGAGAAATTCATCTTTATATAAGATGGATTCTTACACTTTGAATAGAATCTAAGACAAGTCTAGTTTTACATAAAATAGATGATACATGACAAATTTCTCTTTAAATAAACAAAGTAGACCGGAAGGCTTCGATCCACCTAGTTGCGGAGAGGAAGAGCTCGATCCACCTTGTTTCAGAGAGAAGGTCGGGAAGAGAAAGAGTCATATGTATATTCATCAGGCAGCTCCTTTAGTTTTTATGGAATCGCCTAATAAGAATATTCTATCTCTGTCGAGAATACTCTATCTCTGTCTTCCCCCTTTTTGTCATCAGCACCCAGGCATCTGCTGTTTGTAGTTCCTGACTGATGAGGAGCACCAGAACAGGATCAAAGCGCTGAAGCTTATCAGAGCTGGGTTAGATAAGTAATCAACCCATGAGGGGTTGATTTAGATAAGTAATAAACCCATGAAGCGGGAAAGGATCTAACAGAAAACCAGGGAATGAGAAATAACTTAAAAGTAAGCATGATGAGTGAATGTGTGTTAGGTGACCAAACAAGAACCTCTATTTATAGGAAAAACAAGGTAGCAATAAATGTGAATGCATTTATGTTAAATAGTGAATACAGAGAGACAGTCAATTTAACACAGAAGTAAATAGGAGTAAGTAAGAGAGAGTCAGAAAATGATACTATTTGCGCCCGAACCAATGTTTGGAATAGTCGCGTTTTTCGGTAGGCGGTTGGCGCGGACTTCGAGATCTTTGTTGAGCAGTGGGTCTGGACTGAGGGAGTGCTCCAGTGGCAGTGGATGAATGAGCAGCTGAACTTGAAGCTCTCTGAGAAGAGGGAGCAGTTCGACTGGGTTCAGGCAGCCTGCGGATAATTTGAGGAGCAGCAGGCAGACTGTTGCAGATATCTTGAATTTGAGACGCAAACGCTGCTTGCATGGTGGCCAATTGATCAGTCAAAATCTTTTTGGCGTCGTCAATCTTTTCTCCAAGAGCCATTGAGGTGGCAGTATGAAGAGATTCATTGTTCTGATTGATCTGAAGACGCGCCTGGCCAATATGAGAAACTGCTTCTGCAACCGCATTCTCAGCAAAGGTTTGAAGTCTAGTGACAGTAGTAGTTAAACTACTTAGGTCAGCGTAGACTTGCTGGAATTTAGAGTCCGTTTGCTGCTGAAGAGTTCCTAAAATAAGAGTTGCAGCCCTCTCTTCCTGCTTAAGCTTATGAACATCATTGGTCAGTGCTGTAATAGCGGTGGAGAGATGAGCTAGCTGGGCAGCGATGTTTGGTGGCTCGTCCAGAGGGTTTGTGAAGACAAAGAAACCCTCGGATAGTTCCTGATCCATGGACGGATCGCCGGCAAGCATCGGGATATCAGCAGCAGGGGCAAGCGCATTGGGATGAGCAATGACGACTGCAGTGGATGGCAAAGTAGTAGCGTCAATATGAGGGGCCGCAGTTGAGGCGGAGATAGCTACATCCATAGTTCCAGTTTCTTCCACGTGCGGAGCATCCAGTTCAGCATTGGCTTGATAATCTCAGCAGCAGACGCTTGAGTGTGATCATTGGAATGAGAGGATTCACTTGGTTCATTATTTGCAGAGGAGATGGTCACCTGCTGAACCACATTCTGAATAACTGAATCGACATTGGTGTGATCAACAAGCATTTGGTGGGGCTGTTGATCATGTTGAGAGCTGGGAGCAGGGGATGCTGCCTCGAAAGTAGTTGGTGTGGCGTTTGCTCCAGTAGGAGAGGTCTCCAAAACAGTAGAAGTAAGCTCCACAGTAGGAGGGACAACCTCTAAATTTGCAATAGCCATTTGTAGATCTGGCTGATCAGGGCTTGCAACAATTTCAGAAGAGGAGCATGAATGAATCCCAGTGGATATGCGAAGATCATGAAGAGCAAGCTCAGCCATTTCCAGCTTGAGGCCTAGAGCGTTTAGAACTGCTCGATCATGATTCGCTGTTCTTGAATGTCCATCAAACACTTGAATGCGGGATGTAACAAGAGCTTGGAGTCCGCCCACATAGTTCATAATACTAAAGACATCACGCAGCTTCAAACTTTTCTCAGGTTCGGGGATTTGAAGATAGGTCAGGATTTTGTTTTCATCTTGCTTTGCCTGAGCCAGAATAGGATCGATATCATCAAAGCGAACCTGTACGCGAGCCTTTACCCAACGATCAAAAATCTCCAGTTGGGGTTCCAGTTGGGCTTTAACTGCATCCATGACCATTTGAATCTCGAATGCAACAGGAGTGGACACTGGAGCAATAAGAGATTTTCCTTTGTCAGCTGGAGTGGCCTTGGGATGACAGTAAGGACAAGTAGACTTGGGTGTCCTGAAGCTGATAGAGCCTGGGGCCTGCTGAGAGCTCACCTGAGCTGAAGGGGTGTCTATTAATGGAGCAGACACCATGGCTAATGCAGCAGTGGGTTCCCCAGTTGAAGGGATGACAGGGCTGGGTTCTCTGTCAGAAATAACACCTGTAGGTCCGGCAGAGGAGATAGTGTCGGAGGCGGCAGTGTCTCTCTGACGGGCATCTAGAGGAGCAATTTTTCTGGTCCTTGGCTTCTTAGGAGGAGGAGGAGACTCAGCGGATTCAGAGACAGTCTGTTCCGAGTCACTAATGACTTGAGTCAACCGGCGCTTTGTTGCTCCACCTTCTCTGCCACTTCGTTGGCGATGAAGCTGAAGGTACTTGTGAGTGACGAGTCTCCCTGGATGAAGGTGAGAGAGAGCCCCTGTCTTGATGTGTTTGCTCTCAAATAGACTGCTTAGTGGGAGAGCAAAACCGGATTGACCCTTGCCAGATACGACGAGACTAGTCAGTATTTGAAATAACACCGCTGACCAGTTTATCTCCAATCTTTTGCATATGGCAGTCATGACATCGAATTTCTCAGGGGTGATCATATCAAATGATCCAGCTTTACAGAGGATCCCCTTTGAGATGATGTCTGCCAGTTGTCGATAGTGGCTCTTCATTAATACCTTCCTGAAAGGAGGTCGTTGAATACGATGGTCAGAGTCCGACACTGTGAGCCGCATCTCTTCTCTTAGGTCTGTCGGAATAGTCGAAAAGTCAGTGAGTCCAGTGGAGGGTAGGCACAGATGAGTGGCAAATTCTGGTTGAGTGATGGTGACTGACTGCCCAGAGATGGATGCCACAACGGTGTCATCCACAACAGTTGCTGTAGCAAAGAATTCTTGTAGTTCATCCTGGTAAAATGAGGGAGCCTGGCTTAGGATTACTAATAGCCCTGAGTTATCCAGCTTTTGAATTAAATCCTTTGTTTCCTCATCAGATGAAGTATATATGGAGTGAAAATCGACGTGAACAGCATTTGTGATAAAACTCGGTTGAACATTCTTCGACATTTTGAATGATTGAGGTGAAGGAGCAGCAGCAATCTGTTAAAGGAAATTTTCTGAAAGAAACGATTGTTGCAGTAAGATGTTTGGAGAAGATGAAGAGAAGAGAAAACTAAAGGCGGTGAAAAAGGAAGTATATGTAACGTCGTACTGTAGATGAGCGGACACATGTATACGTGGCAATCATCTAACGATTAAAAAGATTTTAACCAAAAATAAAAGGACAGGATTTAGGCGGGAGTGAAATAATTTATTTTACACAAAAGTAATTTTGAATTCCGACGTTCATTAGGTTAATTAGTATCGAGGGTTATTTTTGTCAAAGCATATTTGGTAACATCAACTGGCATGTGGGGTTCGACTGGTAGGAAAACATCTACTGGATGCAGAGTCCTACTGGTACGAATACCCCCACTGCAGTTGACCATTGTATTACCAGCTTAGCTTAAATAACCATGATAAAATTAAAACAGAAATTCCCCCTAAATAAATGCAACTAAACTAACAAATTCCCCCTGAATTCATTACCCAAACAAAATAATCAAGAAGTAATTTCAATTAAACCAAGAATATTTCGAAAGTAAGAAAACTTAGCGTCCGGTAGGGGTTTTGTGAAGATGTCTGCTGCCTGTTGTTCTGTGGAAATGTACTCCAGCCGTATTTCCTTCTTCATAACATGATCTCTGATGAAATGATGACGAATGTCAATATGTTTAGTACGAGTATGAAGAACTGGATTGTATGTAATGGCAATGGCAGACGTATTGTCACAGAAAATAGGAGCCTCTGTGGACTCAATTCCATAGTCTCTGAGTTGTTGCTGAATCCAGAGCAGTTGGGCACAGCAGCTTCCAGCAGCAAGGTACTCTGCCTCTGCAGTGGAGGTTGCGATGGATGTCTGTTTCTTGCATCCCCATGATATTAACCGATCACCAAGAAATTGACAATATCCACTGGTGCTTTTCCTGTCAATTTTACATCCAGCATAGTCAGCATCTGAGTATCCAATGAGATTAAAAGTTGAGTCTCTTGGATACCATAGACCAACATTCTCGGTTCCTTTTAAGTATTTTAGGATCCTCTTGACAGCAGTGAAGTGCGACTGCTTGGGATTTGCTTGAAACCGGGCGCACATACATACTGCAAACATAATATCGGGTCGGCTGGCTGTCAAGTATAGTAAAGATCCGATCATGCCTCGATACATTGTAACTTCGACTGGTATTCCTGAATTATCCAAGTCGAGTTTGGCGGATGAGCTCATTGGTGTAGCAGCAGCTGAGCTGGTACTCATTCCATATTTCTTCAGTAGCTCTTTAGTGTACTTGGACTGATTTATCAGAATTCCTTCACTAGATTGCTTGACTTGCAATCCTAAGAAAAATGATAACTCTCCCATCATGCTCATCTCGAATTGTTCCTGCATGATTTTAGAAAATCTTTCGCACAGTTTTGGGTTAGTACTCCCGAAGATAATATCATCAACATATATTTGAACTAGCAAAGTATGATCTCCCTTTGTAAATTTAAAAAGGGTCTTGTCCACCGTGCCAATAACAAAGTTGTGCTCTGTCAAATATTTTGATAAAGTTTCATACCAGGCACGGGGAGCTTGCTTTAGACCATACAGAGCTTTATTCAGACGGAAAACATGAGATGGCTGCTGATGGTTTTCAAATCCAGGAGGTTGTTCAACATAAACTTCTTCCTGGAGTTTGCCGTTAAGAAATGCACTCTTAACATCCATCTGATAGACTTTAAAGTCTTTAAATGCAGCAAATGCAAGAAATATGCGAATTGCTTCTAGTCGTGCTACAGGGGCAAAGGTTTCATCGAAATCAATGCCTTCTTCCTGTCTGTAGCCCTGTGCAACTAATCTTGCTTTATTTCTAATTACTGTTCCATTTTCGTCTAATTTATTTCTAAATACCCATTTGGTGCCAATTACAGTGTGATGCTGTGGTCGTGGTACTAGATACCATACTCTGTTTCGCTCAAACTGGTTTAGTTCTTCCTGCATTGCTTCTACCCAACTTGGGTCTAATATAGCTTCATCAATCTTCTTAGGTTCTATATGAGATATGAATGCAGCATGAAGAAATTCGTTAATCATTTGTCCTCTGGTGCGTAGAGGAGCAAGAGGGTTACCGATGACCTGCTCGGGTGGATGATCCTTCTTCCACCGGAGCGAAGGTCCTAGTGGGTTGAGTTCTTCAGTTGACTGGATGTGAGTAGGTAAATCAGAGATTCTGATAGACCCATCTTTCTCATTGGTTCCTTCAACTGCAGTAGAGGTGGATGCCACTGTTTCATTGATGGCTGGCTGCAGTGCTTGTTGGCCAGCAGACTCCTCTGCTTGAGCTTCAGGGATTTCTGGTTCTAAGGAGCAGTCAGCCCTGCTTCTGTAATCAATCTCATCATCAACATTTTCGTCAATATAAGTGCTTTCCAGTCGATTACTCAAGTTGTTGATTTGTATATCGGATAGTGTACAGTCAGTAGGTTCATCAAATTTTACATGCACTGATTCTTCTACATTAAGAGTTCTATTATTAAATACTCTGAATGCCTTACTAACTGTAGAATAGCCAAGAAATATTCCAGCATCAGATTTGGCATCAAAGGCGGTGAGATGAGTCTTTCCATTGTTGTGAATAAAACATTTGCAACCAAACACATGGAAATAAGAAATATTTGGCTTACTGCCATTCCAGATCTCATAAGGGGTTTTATTAGCTCGCTTATTAATCATCGATCTGTTCTGCGTATAACATGCTGTGTTGACAGCTTCTGCCCAAAATCTCTGCGATATTTCTGATTCCGCGAGCATAGTTCGCGCAGCTTCTTTCAAAGTGCGGTTCCTACGCTCAGCAACTCCGTTTTGTTGAGGAGTTCTAGCTGCAGAGTATTCGTGTTTAATACCAAGGTCATCTAGATATGATTCGAGTGATTGATTGGTAAACTCGGTACCTTTATCACTGCGAATTCTATCTATCCCACGCGATTTCTCATTTTGGAGTCTTTTCAGTAATTTGATCAGCTTTGGAGTAGCCTGATCTTTACCACTTAGGAACAAGACCCACGTGAAACGAGTGTAATCGTCTATTAACACTAGGGTGTACTTCATTCCCCCTAGACTTGTTACTGGTATAGGACCAAACAGATCCATATGCAGCAACTCTAGGCACCGAGAAGAAGATTTACTCCCTTTGTTCTTAAAAGAGGATCTGATTTGCTTACCGAGTTGGCATGCTGCACAGATCTTGTCCTTTGAGAACTCAATTTGGGGCAGTCCAACAACTAGATCAAGTTTACGCAAACTAGCAATAGTTTTAAAATTTAAGTGACTCAACCATTTGTGCCAAAGCCAATTTTTGGAAGTATTCTGGGCAGCTAAGCAAGTAAAGGAAGTAGGCTGATTAAGATTCCAATCAATTTTATATGTGTTATCATGCCTTCTTCCTATAAGTAATACATTGCCATCAGTAGATTTAATTGTGCATGAATGCTGATTGAATTCTACGGAATGACCATTGTCACACAATTGACTTATGCTAATCAAATTATAGCATAGATTTTCAACTAAAAGAATATCTTTAATGATGAGGTTACCATAGATAATCTTACCCTTACCCACGGTTCTACCTTTCGCGTTATCTCCAAAAGTTATTCTGGGTCCGGTGGAGTCCACTAGTTCAGACAATAAGCTTGCATTCCCTGTCATATGTCTAGAGCATCCGCTGTCTAGGAACCATTCTGAGCTCCGAACTGGATGCATTCTAGTTTCCTGCAATTAAAGCGATAGACTGATTGGTACCCAATCCTACTTGGGTCCTGGTAGGATTAGTCCTTTCGGAACCCACACTTGTATGACCCTGAATGACTTAGGTCGGTGTGTGTTCTGAAATGTGTGTGCATTTATAAATGTAGGTGATGATTTTAGCTGTGGAGTGTGATAATATGTGTATGCATGTGCTTTTGGCTTGTAGTTCCTGTTATTCAGCATATACCTCTTCTGGACAGGTTTACAGTTGTAGTACCAGTTGGGTTTAACCTCTCTAGCTGCTCGACCAGTGGTTTTAAGTTCATTTCTGAACTTTTGCCTTGGTTTAGCCTCTTTGAGTGGTTCTACATAACCGATACCTCTGTGCTGTACCTGTTCCTTGATGAGTGTTGCTTTAACAGGTTCTTTAACCAGTTCATACGGGTCATATACTGTGCTAGATCTTACAAAGTTCATTGATTGAACCTTGCCTTTTGTTAGACACAGTTGAGGATCATTACCAGATGATCTGCTGTCATTGCTATTAAAGCCTATGCCAGTTAAATCACCAGCAAGCCTTATAGACTCAAGCATTTCATCCTTTCTGGTAGTCGACGCATTCCAAGTGCTAACCAGTTTGCTGAGTTTCTGGTACGCACACTTGGCTTCATCTCTTTCTTTCACTAGGCGACTGGCTGCTTCCCTTAAGCAATTCAACTCCCTTGATTGTTCACAATCAAGTTTGTTTTCAAGCGTTTTAGTTGGAATTGAGTGCTCAGTCTTATAGCTTTCAAAAGATTCGTATAGCGTCTGATACTCATTTATCATGTCCTGCAATGCATTGGTGAGTTCATGATGTGTAAATTCAGATAGGTTAGTTTCATGTACCTCATTTTCATCATTCGCCATTAAGCAGTGGACTTCTTCGTCTTCACTCTCGCTGGATGAGCTAATTGACTCCTCTGATTCTGATTCAGAATCAGCCCATTTGCTCTTACTATCTTCTGCCACTAAAACCTTTTGATCTCTGTCCCGTTTGGATGTTCTTCTGGTTTCCTTGGATTTTCTGTAATCCTTGGATCCTCTTTTGTGATCATCCTTTTTGGGTTTAGGACAGTCTGCGATGAAGTGCCCTGGTTTGAGACAGTTGAAGCATACTCGCTCTTCTTCTTCTGAATTTCCTTTGGAGCTTTGCCTTCGAGGATATGATTGATAAGGTCTCTGGTTCTTCTTCATGAATTTTCCAAATTTCTTTACGAACATTGCCATCGCATCGTTACACATCTTTTCTGGAGTCATTTCAGTAGGAGTAGGCAGAGACTCAGATGCAGTGAGAGCTTTTGTTGGTTGACTTGTACTTGGTTCATCTTCAACCCGAATGCCTAATTCGAATTCATAGGCTTTTAAATCAGCAAACAGATCATGTAGATCTATCTTGTTGATATCCTTCGATTCTCTCATAGCAATGGTCTTGACATCCCATTCTCTTGGTAGACCTCTCATCACTTTGAGAGTGACTTCTCTGTTGGGTAACTCCTTACCCAGACTGCTTAGTTCATTTATTATTCCAGTCACTCTTTCATCATACTCATTGAGAGTTTCTCCATTTATCATTTTGATATGCTCAAACTTTTGTAAAGCCACAATAAGCTTGTTCTCCTTGGTTTGATCATTTCCTTCACAGAGTTGAGCAATCTTTTCCCAGATCTCTTTGGCTGTTGGGCACATTTTGATTTTGTTGAACATATTTTTGTCCAAAGTTTTGAACAAAATGTCTTTAGCCACGTTGTCTAGATTTGCCTTTTTTTTGTCTTCATTTGACCATTGAGATCTTTCCTTTTCTACCATTTGTGGATCACCACTTGTGATAGAGGCAGCTGTATTGATTTTCATGATCTTCAACGGTCCTTCGGTGATCACATACCACATATCATCATCTTGAGCACTTAGATGAGCTTGCATACGGATCCTCCAGTCATCATATTCGTCAACATTGGAATCTTGCTGAATGAGGCCATCAGTTTTTGGTAAATAGTAATTCCTCAAGATTGAGAAGACCTTAGCTCTGATACCACTTGTTAGGATCGGGGTAGTGTTTAGAAGGGGGGGTTGAATAAACACTAGATATAATTTCGATTTCTTTTCTGGTTAACTGTAAACTGTTAAGTGTTACAGTTGCTTCTCAATAACAGGCAAGTCAGTAGACACTTATTATAGTGCGGAAGACGTCTACAAAACTTGTGAGGAATAAAACTGAAGTAATAAAGCAATAAACGAATAATACGAGAGTTGTTCTGGAAGTTCGAAGCACAACGCTTCTACGTCTCCCCTTCTTCCTTTGCAGGAAGGATTCACTAGAAGACTTGGTTTACACTTTACAGTATACAACCTCCTTAGGCACTAACACACTTGGCCTAAACTCCTAGCAATCACACTCTTCTTATCTTTTGGATACAAGTGATTTTACAACACTCTCTACATAATAAAACTTTCTAGCTTTTAGAGTTTCTAAGCAGCAGACTTCAATTGAAAATAATCTGTCACAGATTCAGTTTTGCGGTTTGTCTGCTCTTTGCTGAACGTTTGAAATATCAGTCGTATAGCTTTCTTGCTTTGAAGTATTTCTCTTAGTTTGAAAGTTGCTCAGCACTTCTTCATTCTCTGCTTGGACGTATTTATCGGTTTGGTTGTCCAACGGTAGCCTTTTTGTATATGGAATGGATTAGCTTTCCAAATACATGTTGTCTTCTTTCCTATTTTGTAAAACAACGGCTCTTTTCACTCTGACGGTAATGGTGGCGGAGATATAGCAGGGTGCGCCGCTCTGTTGTACCTTTGTCAGAGAATGTTGTACTTACTTTGTCTCGTTGCTTAGACTTCTGCTGATTTCTTTGTTCAACTGGTCATTCATCCTCTTAAGACCAGTTGATGTCCTTGTTCAGTGAGAGACTTTCCAGCTGATAGTTATCCAGTTTATGTCTTCACCCGGTTGATGTCTTCATCCGGTTGATGTCTTTACCAGTTGATAGCTTGTCTGGTTGGTATCTATCCAGTTGATGTCTTCATCCGGTTGATGACTATCCAGTTGATGTCTTCATCCGGTTGATGACTATCCAGTTGATGTCTTGTCCGGTTGATAGCTTGTCCGGTTGGTGTCTATCCAGTTGATGTCTTTACCCCGGTGAGACTTTAATATCCGGTAGGTGTATTCACCCGGTAGGTCTTTAGCATCCGGTTGATCTTTAACATCCAGTAGGTGTTTGTAATCACCAAAACTTAGAAATCGTTTTCCCAACAAGTGTGCCCTCAAGCTTGACAAGATTGTTCCATTGTAAGTTCGTCGCTACAACAACATTATTTATGAATTGGTAGTCATGTGAGAAGAATTATTGGCTTAGCTTCAACTTGTGGAGGGTGTAGTGCGGTGAAGTTGGCATCGATGGGAAATACGGATCCACATATGACATAGAACATGTCTCCATCGATGGGCTCAAGTCAGAATCTTCGAAAGTCTCTTCCTTCTCCAACATCACACTCGACTCATCTTCACATAGGAACTCCTCGGATAAGTCTCTGAAGTAAGCTCAATCTCTTGAAGAGGCTCAAGTTCCCTCAACTCTTCCTCATTAGTATGATCACTCCCCCAAACTTGGTTGGTGGAGTAGTCAACATCATGTGACCAGGCCTGATTCGTCACCTCTTGATTTGTAGATCTCGTATCTTCCTCTTGGCAGCTCGTTGAAATTGTTTCCATACGAATTCCTATTTACTGCTCCAAGTGACGCATAGAGTTGGTTTGGCTATTCAAACCGCTCTTAGTTGATGCCATGAATCTTATTAAGGTACCTCTAACTGAGTTGTGACGTCTGCAGAACTATCTCTCCTCTCTTTGATTTTCAAATGGTTGGGGTGTATCATGAGGGTAGTGAGGCTCTAGCGGGTATTGGTGGCTCCAACCTTACTGTGAAGGATCGAAGGATCCCAATGCCAATGGTGGTCGGAGTCCGCCATATCATTGAACATATGCAACACATTGTCCTCATCCCTATCAAACAGGGGACTCCCAATCGCCAAAGCTCCACTGAATACCCATCATTGTGTCTCTGCATCCAATCCATTGTAGAAAAATTGCAGAAGAGTATAATTCGAAAAGTTATGATACCAGAAAGTGGTTGCCAAATTGTTGAATCTCTCCCATGCATAGAATGACTCTGAAAGCTGTTGGACAAAGCTTGTGAAGACTTGTTGATGGGACATCACAAATACCTCGCAAAAAAACAAAACAAAAAAATAATTTTTTTGAAATAAATAAATAAACAAAAACAATGGTTAAATTACAGTCAAATAATCTCGTATGATATTACTAAAATTAATCATTGGCAACTCCAAATACTTGATCGTGATTTATTTAAATAGTAAATTTCAGTGTAGTTTGATTATACCGCAAGTACACAGTTGTCAAGTTTTAGTATAGTTGATTAAGATCAAGTTGTCGATCCCACAGTTACTAACTGTAAGTACCAAATAAGATGTCTTTAAACTATATTTAACATATGATAATGAATGAAACATAAAATACTAATAATAATCCAACCAAGGTAATAAAAGTTAACGAGAAAAATCCACTAGGGAAGATTATCGAGACTTTGGCTCACCAATGCAATCCTCTACAATTCTCGATTGAATATCCAAATATTTCTAAGGTGACGAGTTTTCCTAATGCATTCGTTATACTATGGTCAAACTATAACAAGTCTAATATTAATGTTGCAATAAGCTACTCACATATCCTTATTGAACAAGCAATATTGCATCAAGATTTGTGAAAATTACTAGTCTTTGATTTTGGTAAATCTATTGCTATCACACGTGTGCTAGATTTTACTTGGTCCGTCTCAATCTAAAACTCACTGTACAATTTATTATATCATATTACAATATCCTATAGTCAAGTAAATCGTAATAAAATAATCATTCAAGGATGGCCAAACCCACGAAATAATGAAAAACAATAAATTATACTCAAAGAATTGTAAGGATTCAATCAAACAAATAATCATCAAATCAAAGGTTCAAAACAAAGGATTGCCTAGCCTCGATAAATAAATATAGTTCATCATAATAAATAAAAACAAAACAAAACAAATATTAAAAAGTAAGAATAAACTCTCGGCGTCCCGTTTGTAGATCTTCGTTTCCTTCTCTCGCTTCCTTCTTGATCGTCTCTTGATCTCCTTGTTGGCGTTGTTCCAATAGCCTAGGATAAAAGGTTGATTGTGGATGTTGGTGATATGGAAGATGGAAGAAGAAGGCTAATCCTAGGTCTAAATCTGAAGGGGATCCTTCAATTTTTGTGTATGAGGTTGTATTTATAGTGGATGAGGAATAAAGAAGTGTCATTGTTGGACTCAAAATCTAACATGAAATATTTTCCAAAATTCAGCACCGAGCGATCGATCGGGGATCCTTCGGCGATCAATCTTCACTTTAGGATTTTTGTTGCTTCAGCTGCTGACAGGCGCCTCCTATTTTTGTCATAACTTTCTCAAACGACTCTGAATTAAGCGAATTAATTGTCCTCGTGAAGATAACAGAAAGTTCTACAAATCTATGTTGGCCAAATTTCCAAAATATGGCTCGAACATGAAGAAATTCGAGGAGAAATAAGTGGCATGTGTCTTGGATTTCGATTTTCTCTTTTCTTCTACTTTCTTCCTACATTGATTTTCTTCATTTCTTCCATGTGTTGGCTTGATTGAGTCCTTTTTTCATAATGTTTAGCTCATTTCTCCACTTCCATGCACTTTGACCTTGATTCCTGGAACATACAAAATAACACAAAAGCGCATAATATCGTCCAGAAATCACCGTAAATCTAACAAGAAAGCATAGAAATATAAGTGCAAAAATGACACTTATCATGTACCTCCAAATTAACTCCACTCAATCGATGGATTGATAAACAATATGTAGTACCATGAGTAGGTATCGATCCCACAATGATGTGTGAATTCTCGTGTTAATGAAAAGTAAAAAAATACAATAAAATATGTGGTTTGTGAGATGAATTAAAAATAATAATATTAAAAGCTAGTGATTAAAATACGAATTAAAAAAGATTTTGGTTTCAATCGACTTTATCTTGGAACTATGAATTCAATCATTGATTTTCACAAAAGATTTAGTTTTTCAATTGAGTATTTATCATTGGAGATTCAGCTCATATCTCACCTTATGCCTAGATTAAATAGCCCACACGTTCTAAGTTAATCCTTACCGATCAATCAATCAAAACAACAGCAGTTATTTTCGCAATAGCTTTCAAAACTAGTCAGAATGATAAAACTTATAATCCATGCATCTATATTTAATCTAGTCAAGTGCTTTTCTTAAGAATTTAACAACCCCAACAACATGAAATCGTCAATATTAGTTGCTTCATAGGCCAAGCATTAGATTGTATGCAAAACTATTAGATGACCATTCTCATAATCAAACATATCAATAAATAATATAAAATTTTTTGATACTCAATAAAAAATAAATAAATAAGAACATAAATTTCATGAAAATCATAAATTCTAAGGTCTGACTTCCTCAACCAAGAATAAAAACTTAGTTACTAAAAAGTATAATTTTTGCACTTATATTTCTGTGTTTTCTCAATATATTTTACTATGCTTCTTGAATGATATTACACTTTTTGTATTAATTTGCATATTTCAGGAATTTAAGTGAAAGTACGAGAAAATGAAGAAAATGGCTAAAAACGATTAAAAAGGGAAGAAAGTTGAAGAAAAGAGCAAAATCTTAATTCAAGACATGTGTCATTTTTTTTATCCTCAAATTTCATCCATGTTCAAGCCATATTTTGGAAATATGGCCAATATAAAAGTTGTAGAACTTTCTTTTATCTTCGTGTGGATAGTTAATTCGTTTAATTCAAAGATTGTATGAGAAAGTTATGAACAAAATACCAGGCGTCTATCAACAGCTGAAGCAACAAAAATCCTGAAGTGAAGATCGATCGGCATAAAGTGAAGATTAATCACCGACGTACGAAAGTTGAAAAAATAAAAGATGGAGCTACGATTGATCAGTAGGCGGGAAAATATAGAAAAAAATATCTTTTAGGGTTTGAGTCTTACAAGGAAACTACATATTCCTCTTCCATTATAAATACCATATGATGCACGTAATTTATCAGACATTGGCACATATTTTAACATAGGATTTGAGCCTCCGTCACACCTTCACTTCACCATCATTCACCTTCATACATTATTGTAGCACCTCAACTCACCAACTCATTCATTAGTAGTGGATTAGTAGTTGAACATTTAAGTTGTGATAAAATACATGCAAATAATTCTCAAAAATAGGGAGGATTTGTGGTGTCATATACATTATATTAAAATCGTTCCCAAAAACATTATAAGTATAAAAAAACAAAAGTTCTTCTAATCTTCTTTTTGACATGTTGTCTCTATCTCTGAAATCATCCCAAAATGTCTTCGTTCACCATGTTCCCCCTACATGAACAAACCCAACAAAATGAGCATATCAACACTATCATGGCTTTCAACAATACTAATAAAAATGCATACTAATGGAATATAGAGGACTGCCAGTAGTATACGGATTTATAGACGTTTCTTTGATTGTTCCTGTTAACATATAATCATAATCATCAAATGAGGTTATATTATTAGAATAAAGCATAATTCCTCAATTGCACATCCATTCATTGCTTGTTAAACCATTGTTCAACTATTGTTAATAATTATGCATTCTCAACTATAACAATAACAACGGCACTTTGACCCCGCATATTATATATTATAGCGGCACTTTGTCCCCGCATACTAAATATTAAAGCGGCACTTTGTCCCCGCATACTAAATATTATAGAGGCACTTTGACCCCGCATACTAAATATCATAGCGACACTTTGACCCCGCATACTAAATATTATAGCGTTACTTTTTCCCCGCATACTAAATATTAAAGCGGCACTTTGTCCCCGCATACTAACATAGCGGCACTTTGTCCACGCATACTAAATATTATAGTGGCAATGTGTCCTCGCATATTAAATATTATAGCAGCACTTTGACCCTGCATACTAAATATCACAGTTCAACTAAACTTGCTCAGTTCATCACATTTTTTATAATTGCCATTTATACTCGTACGCCTTACGTACCTGATTGTTCAAAATCCAAATGAAGCTATCCTCATCTATTCCTGGACGCTCGTGAAGGCACTATACCATTTCAGCAATCTCAAATTAGTACAATGTCATCAGTTCTATGAAATAAAATATTCCAACTCCCAAAATAAGTGCTCATGCTCAAGTATGATGGAAATTCATGTAATAAAACTAATATCCATTGAAGTATTCAAAGTTAGAAGAAATCAAAAAATTTACAACCACCGATCTATCGATCGCTCGCTTCCACCGATCGATCGGTTGTTTCTCCCGATCGATCGGTAAATACTAAATTTTTTAACTTTAGCTACGGCCCTTGACCGATCGATCGCTTCACCCAACCGATCGATAGCTTGCCTCCATCGATCGATCTATTGGTGCTTCTGATCGATCGGTGGGCACCAGAAATTGCACCATAACCTATGACTCTTGACCGATCGACCGATTCACACCACCGATAGATCGGTCGTTGATGTCACTCAAAAAATCTCCTTTAAAACCTTTTTCAATCCCAACAACACACCCCTTTAAACTAACATCAAATTCTCCTCTCATACACCCAAACTACTTCATCTACAAATAGTATCTCATATTCCAAACATACAATCACAATATTCAAGAAATCATCAAAAGCTTCAAAATCCTCAAACACATAACCCCAACATTTAATTAAAATAATCATTAAACTTAATCAAAACTACCATTAAGACATAAATACTTACTTCTTGAACAACCCTCAAGGATTTGGGTCCAATAAGTGAAAATGTCTTGGATTTTTGGAAGAGAAAAATTGAAAGGGTTTTGAGGTGAAGAACTCGATTTTTAGTGTGTGGGTGGTGTGAAGTGTTTGAAGATAAGGTAACTTGGAATGCTTCCATATTTGCCATTAAATCCCCACTCTTATTTTCATAATAAACTGATCCCAACTAAATAATTATTTGTTAAATTATCATTACCACTACAATTCTCATTTACTAACATTATTTTAAAAATGAGACATCACATTTCTCCCCAACGTAAGAAATTTTGCCCCCGAAATTTGACATGCTTGCCAATAGGAATTATCTTCCTGTGAAGTTTACGATCCGAAAAATAGTTCCAGGAAGCATTGTATCATATTATCCCACTAAACTTTAACCATAAGAATTATCTTCCTGTGAAGTTTACGATCCGCTCGACCCAAAATTCGGATATGACGTTCTACATATGACACATTAGACTCCAACTGCACTTCTGTAGACTGTAAGACACGTTACATATCTGCCTCATACTTTCTCAGCATAGGTACATGGAACACGTCATGAATACTGGATAAAGATGGTGGCAAGGCCAATCAATAAGCCAAAGTACCAATGTGTTGCAAAATTTCATAAGGGCCCACATATCTTGGTGACAGTTGGCATAAGCGGCCTGTCTATCTTGTGATTCTTTCATTTTCTACCTTTTCACATCTACGCTTCCATGTCCCGAATTAGTTATGGCCCTTCAACTGACTTTTGATTTTCATCATCCCAGCATTACGGAGATCTACATCATCGACCATACAAAGCTTCAATTGGAGCCATCAGAATACTTGCTTGATAACTATTGTTATAAGAAAATTCTACCAATGGTATGGAGTCTTGCCACGCGGAATCAAACTCCAATACATAAGCTCGTAACATGTCTTCGAGTGTCTGTATAGTACGTTATGTCTGACCACCTGTCTGTGGGTGATATGATTTACTCAACCTCACTCTAGTTCTCATAGCTAACTATAATCCTTCCCAAAAGTGGGAAGTGAACCTCGGATCCCGATCGGAAACAATGGAAACTTGAATTCCGTGAAGTAGTACCACATCTCGAATGTAAAGTTGAGCCATTTTCCAATATGTGAAGGTCATAATGTACGGTATGAAATGAGCCACTTTTGTCAATCTGTCAACCCAAATGGCATCAAATCTGAATGAGTCCTCGGTAAATGGGTTACAAAATCAATCGATATGTGCTCCCATTCCACAATGGTACTTCTAAACTCCTTAATTCACCCCTGGTCTCTTTCAGCTTTTACGTGCTGACAGATCAAGCACTTCTTCACAAATTCTTCCACATCTCGTTTCATCCCTTTCCACCAGAACATCATAAATCCTTGTACATAGTCTTTCTTCCTGGATGCATACTATATTGGCTATAATGAGCTTTCGTTAAAATTTCCTGTCGTAACCCAGAAGCAGCAGGAACTACCCAACTTCCTCCAAATTTTAAACTACCATCCCCAATTATCTTGAAATTGGATAGTTTTCCCTGAGAGACCAATGTTATCCAATTCTGTATCTCAGCATCTATTCTTTGAGCCTCTATGATATTCTCAAATATAACTGGTTCAGCTAATAATGTCGATACACGAACAGGCAAGATTGACACGCCAAAGTCATATCCCAACTGACAATACGGAGTCATCAAGGCTGACAATTGAATTATCTCTTCAGTAGTACCCTTGACCTTACGACTCAAAGCATCCACTGTCAAATTAGCCCGACCGGAATGATATTTAATCTCGCAATCATAGTCTTTCAGTAAATCCACATCTATTTTGTCTCATGTTCAAATCGGCTTGAGTAAATAAGAATTTTGAGCTCTTATGATCAGTAAAAATGGTAAATAACGTATCATATAGGTAATGCCACCAAAATTTTAAGGCAAACACAATGGCAGCTAGCTCTAAGTCATGCATTGGATATTTCATCTTGTGTGGTTTTAATTATCTCGAAGCATAAGCTACCACATGCTTATCTTGCATTAGCACAACCTAGTCCTTGAAAAGAGGCATCAGTGAACACCACAAATCCATGATTCTCTGTAGGAATAAGAAGCACTGGAGCGGTCGTCAAACGATGCTTTAATTCCTAAAAAATTTTCCCACAAGCCTCGGACCACTGATATTTAACTCTTTTCTGAGTCAACTGTGTCAATGGTTTAGCATTTTTTGAAAATCCTTCAATAAATCTTTGATAGTAACCTGTCATTCCTAGAAAACTCTGAATCACCAGCACTAAGGTAGGCTCAGACCACTGCAATACTGATCAACTGATATTACATCCCTGGAATTTACGTGACCCAGAAATACCACCCTATCCAACCAAAATTCGCATTTGCTGAATTTAGCATACAATGTGTGTCCCTTAGAATCTGCAACACTATACGCAAATGGAATGCATGCTCTGTCTCATCTTTTGAATATACCAAAATGATAACGATGAATACAATTACGAACTTATCAAGGTATTGTTGAAATACCCGATTCATCAAATCCATAAAGACATCATGTGCATTTAATAATCAAAAGGGCATCACCAAAAACTCATAATGTCCTTACCTTGTTCGAAAAAGTAGTCTTTTGTACATCTTCCTCCCTTATTCATATTTGATGATATCTCGATCGTAACTAATCTTTGAATAAACGGCAGTCCCTTGCAACTAGTCAAACAAGTCGTTAATCCGAGGGATGTGGTATTTATTCTTCACTGTTACCTTGTTGAGATGTCGGTAATCTATAAGCGCATCGAACCATCATTCTTCTTCACGAATAAGACTGGATCTCCCCAAGGTAAAACACTGGGGCGTATATAACTGTGGTCAGTCAATTCCTAAAACTGAGCTTTCCATTCCCTCAGTTCAGCTAGGGCCATTTGATATGGTGCTCGAGAAACTAGAGACACACCCTAGCACTAATTCAATCCCGAATTCTACTTATCGAACTGGTGAAAAACCGGGAATTTCATTAGGAAATACATCTGTAAATTTAGCAACCACTGGTATTTCATCAATTCTCACTTCTTTCTCTTCTCAGCTATGTCAAAGCATATATCAACGTTCCAATAGCCCGGACATTGTGATAGCAGACACTAGCGGAATTTTTGGACGAGAGCCTTGCCCATAAAACTTTCATTGTTTCCCTTGATCAGACCACAATCGGACTATCCGTTGGTAACAATCGACAATGGCTTGGTATCTATTCAATATATCGATGCATAATATACAATCAAAATCTTGCATCTCCAATAAGATCAAATCGGCCATGAGTTCTTTGTCACAAAACAAATTACTACACCCAATTATTATCCTGGTAGTGACTACAAGATTTCCCGTGGGTGTCGAGATAGAGAGAGTTGTGGGGAGAAAAGATGAGCACATATACTTTTCAACAAAAGCAGTCGAGACAAAATAATGTGAGGCACCTGTATCGATCAACATAAACGCGGGGAAGTACATAAATAAAACTTACCCTCAATCACCTCCTCAGGAGCCGCTTCAGCTTGTTCCCTATTTAATGCGTAGAGTTGGCCTTGGGGTAGTCCTGAAGTTTGCCCCCTAACTTGTCCACCAAAGGATCGAGGCATAAATTGTTGTTGTTGTTGTACAGTTCCTTCAGAAAACTGCTTCGATTATTCCTGAAACTTGATTGTCATCCACGTCTGGACAATTCCGTGCAATATGGCCCATTATGCCACATTCGTAACAGGCTGGACAATCCCTGATTTGGTGGGTTCCCCCGCATTTAAAACATATGTATTCCCCTGTCCCGCCCGATTGATTTGATCCTCGATTCGATTGGACAACACTCCTATGGTCCAGGAAGCTACGAGAATCAGCATGTCTACTGCCGAAACGAGAGAAAGATGTAGTCCCTTATGCTTTAAAACTTTCTCCTTTAGGTTTCAGATTATCATAGATTGATCTCTGAGGCTGCACTAGATCTTTATAATTACTGACTCCTATTTCCACCGATTCAGCTTTTGTCAGTGCATCATCAAATGATGTTGGGTTGTTAGACATAACCCGATCAAAGAGCTTCAGCTTTAGTTCTTTAATAATTGTCTCATCTTGGCGTGAGAATTGGTGGCGATATGTGGCACGTACCTCAGTAATGATGAGTATTGCAGGGCAATACTCATCTACAGTCATGCTGTCCTATTTTAAACTAGTAACTTCATCCTCTTTTAACTGTCGAGCTGCAGCTGAAAAATACCAGTTCAAGAACCGAGTTCTAAATAAATTCCAGTCAATAGTGTGTCCCTGGCTCTTGCCTCCAATATTGTTGACTTCCACCACAAGGATGCTTTCTTAGCCAATTGAAATTCTGTAAGTCTCAACCATGCAGACCTTGCACAAGGTGCTGCTACAAAGATCTTTTCAATCTGCTCCAGCCATTCATCAGCTTGCTCGCCAGATTCAGTCCCCTCGAATCGTGGTGAATGAAATCATAAAAATTGAGTTAGACTCAATTCTCCTGGTAATAACAATTGCCCGATAGGTTCTGGACCCAAGGCAGGTTGTGGGAGAGAATGTGCTTGTCCGACACTGGCATTGATAATCACAACATCTCCCATATCTTCCGGTTGATTCACAGATTCCCGTGCTGCCATGCTAGAATACAATGGTTAACAACAATATACAGAATGCAAATCATGAAAGGCTAGAAATTTCTTTCGACATAAACATTTCAAGTCATATATCATAGCAATCTACCAATAGTTATTCAAAAATGCATAATTATATGACTAAGGAATCACTTATTCCTCACCACTACCCATACCGTTTCTTTACTTACCCATACATCTTCCCACTGCTTTGATACCACTAATGTAGCACCTCAACTCACCAACTCATTAATTAGTGTGGATTAGTAGTTGAACACTTAAGTTATGATAAAATACATGCCAATAGTTCTCAAATAAGGGAGAATTTGAGGTGTCATATACATTACAATAAAATCGTTCCCAAAAACTTTCTAAGTATACAAAAGCTAAAGTTCTTATAATCCTCCTTTGGACATGTTGTCTCTATCTCTGAAATCATTCCAAAATGTCTATGTTCGCCAAGTTTCCCCCTACATGAACAAACCCAATATAATGAGCATATTAACACAATCATGGTTTTCATCAAAGCATAAAAATGGATTATAAAGGACTGCCTATAGTATATGCATTTATAGACGTTTCTTTGATTGTTCCTGTTAACATATAATCATAATCATCAAATGAAGTTATATTAAGAATAAAGCATAATTCCTCAATTACACATCCATTCCTTGCTTGTTAAACCATTGTTCAACTATCATTAATAATTATGCATTCTCCACTATAACAATAATAGCGGCACTTTGACCCCGCATACTAAATATTATAGCGGCACTTTGTCCCCGCATACTAAATATTAAGTGCCACTTTGTCCCCACATACTAAATACTATAGCGGCACTTTGACCCTGCTTACTAAATATCATAGCGGCACTTTGACCCAACATACTAAATATCATAGCGGCACTTTGTCCCCGCATACTAAATATTATCTAGAAAGCATAAAATAAAGTAGAACAAACTATTTGGATCGACACTCGTCGAGGTTGTGACACCCGCCTTCGCTTTGATCTTCGTAGCCGCCTTTTAACTATATGAAGACTAGGTTTAAAACTAATTATCTAATGTATGAAAGGCATGAAAAGTATGTTTTTGGGTCTGCATCTCGTGGGGTATAAATAGGAGGAGGAGAGGTGGGTTAGAATCCTTATAGAAATGAAATAATCAAGATTTTTAATTTTTCCAGATTCCTTGGTGCGACCGATTGGTCCTTGCCTCGCGATCGATCGTGCTTGATAGGCTTCTTATTTACAATTTTTTCCAGCTCGCGATCGATAGCTCGTCAGCGATTTTTGTTGCTTGATTTTTCTGCGAGGCGTGATAGATCCCTGCCTCTTCTCGCGATGGCACCCATTAAGCTCTTTTTGTCAACTTTTATTGATCTACTTTGATTCCTTATTATTTTTAATCCATTCCTTGGTCTTAATTCATCGTTGTTAGCTCGTTTTCTACACTTCCACCTATATTCAAGATTTATTTCATGGAAATGTTCTTGCTTAACTATTATTGATTTAATTTTGATGAGGTGGATATGCGATGGATAGCTTATGTTACGTATATATTGATGAGGTGGATATGCCACAGACAGCTTGTGCTACGTATTTATTGATGGGTGGATATGCCACGGGTAGCTTGTGCTACGTATATATTTAATGAGGTGGATATGCAACGGGTAGCTTGTGCTACTTATATATTTGATGATGTTGATATGCCACGAGTAGTTTATACTACATATACGTTGTTGAGATGGTATACCATGAGGTAGTTATGCTACGTATATTATTTCGTGGAAACGATATGTTGTATGACACAAATAGATTGTTCTTGGACCAAATTGAGTTGTGAATGAGACAGAAATAGTCGAGGATGTTATGATGTCCATATTTGGCTGGTTATATTATATAATTGTTAAAATGTTGATTTGCTGTCTCGATTTAATGATTGTTGACTTTCATGATTGTTTTGATGATTGTTTTGATTATTAATTCATGGGGAGGAACTCATGAAATGTAATTGAGGTTGCACATGACATGTGCGATGTTATGTTAATATTAACCGTCCTGCTATGAAATGGATATAGATGATTAAGAAGATGACCTAAAGAATATATTTGGTATTGAAACATATTGTGGAAGTTGACATGTGTGAATGTGATGTTGAGATATAGTTGGCTTAGTGTTGCCACTATATTGATTTTGTATGTGATGGGTCGTATGAAGATATGATGATGGGTATAGTAGGCGCCACTACATCAAATTTTATATGACATGAGAATTGAATCTAAGTGGATATGTATAAATGTGGAGAAGGAATGAGAAGTTGATATATATATTTTGTCTAACATACCAGTGTGTATATTACCTCGATTAGTGTGATAATTGATGCTACACGTGAAAAAGGTTGGGAAGAGATTTGATGATGAGACATATTATTTGTATTTTCTTGTGTAATCATTGCGGCTGAAACTGTGAGATATAGCCGGTGTAGTGACACCACTGATAAGTACAAGTCATTAATGAGATTACTAATGTTTTTTTTTTCTAATCACTCTACGTCAAATAGGAGTCGAATGGAGACATATAATGAGAATGATGCTTAAGAGCACATTGGTGCTGCTACCTCATTTTGGAGCATCTGTGGTATACGATATTATCATTATAGTGTACACTGTGCATTTTTGCAACTGCGCAAGTGCGAGATTATTTTATGATGTTCAAGGGATGCATAACATCGTAATTTCTTATTGTCTGAGTTGTTAATGGGTGACGATTTATGACATGAAACTCGAAGAATGAATAAATGGATGTTGATTATATCTATACGGAAATGATACCGGATTACGTGATTGCCAGTCCCATTTTACGAAATGATCCTAATGTTGTTACGATAAGTGATTGCTATCTGTTATGGAAACAGAAGACATGATGGTTATTTATTTCTTATGGAATGATTAAACTACTAGATAAATGGTGATGAATTTGATTATGCTATTAGTTGGGGATTCCATTATCAATTACTCCTTAGTGTGAGAATTAATGATTGAAGGCTCACGTGGTATAAATTTTTTATGAGATTAGAAATAGACACATCCATTGTATTTAATTGCCTACGATTTGGTATGTTTTGACAGTTAATTTGATACATATACTACCTAATCGTATATTTAGGTAAATGTAGGTGGAATCGAGGAAATTGAACTAACAATGGAGAATAAGGATCAAGAAATGCATTGTAGTTGACAAGGGATCAAAGTAGACCAAGAAAAATGCATAAAAGTGGGCCAAGATTCTCGATTGATCGCCGAGAAGCCACCAATCGATCGAGCAAGGTAGAAAAATTACGCAACAAAAAAATCATTCCAGTGATCGATCGGCAGTTTTCAGCGATCGATCACGAGCCCGAAAATTTTGAAAAAAAGAAAGACTACCGATCAATCGGCGGGTTCATTCATATCTAGTTCATTATAGTTCAAAGGCGGCTACAAAGATCGAAGCAAAGGCGGGCGTGACAACTTCGACAAGTGAATATCTACATAGTTTTTCCTAGTTTGTTTTCTTTTATGTTTTTTATGTTTAATTTTGATTGTTTTGCATTAGTCATGAGTGGTTAAACACCTTTGTGATTCTTTGTTAAGGAAGACGATACATTGAAGTTTACGATTCTCGTGAGACTACGTTTTGTTTGTTGATTTTCATTGAGTATCAATTGTTTTTTTCTGAATTTATTGTTATGGTTGTGTTGTTTGATTGTTAGATTGATCACCTAACTATTGTTCATGCACTCTAATGCTAAATTAGATAACAAATACGGAATCGTTTGATCCCTTTAATTTACGAAGTAACTAAGATTAATAAATTTTCGCTTGTGAGTTTGTTAAATTCTTAGGAAAAATAATTGACTAGATTAAACATAGACGCTTGGATTATATTTTTTAGCTTCATCGATCTCACTAATTCTTATGCTATCATCGATTTAAATCTTAATCGCTTGTATTTTGATTGATAATTTGATAAGGGTTAAGCTAGAACGCTTGGGCTATTTAACTAAACATAAGGTGGGATAGAACGTTAATTATTTGATTAAATGTTCAACGTTGAATATTCATATGAAAATTGAATCGTATGTGAAGATCGATGATCAAGATAGTAAATCCCAATTGTAAAGTCAACCGAAAACCAAGAATCGCTCTTTTTTTATAATTAGCTCATCCTGGCTTAATTTGCATATTTGTTTTCTTAGATTTTCATCATAATACTAGTTTAATTTACTTCAAAAAAAACCCCTTCTATTTTATTTTGCATACGTTCACACAAAGATATATCATTCCTCTTGGGATCGATTCCTACGCACGCTGTTACTTTCATTATTGCTATTAACTTGAGATGGTTAATTGGGCATACACGATAAGCGCTACCAAATTTTAGCACCCTTGAGGAAGACGAACATCAATACGATCCGGAGATAAAAAGGACTTTACATCAATGTAGAAGAGAAATTCGTAGGAGGCGAGAAGAAGAAAGGATTAACATGGCGGAGAACCAGAGTCTACGACAGCAGCGAATCCTACCTTGGATCAGCAGCCCCTCTACATCACTTTCCCTACTCTTGCTGCTAATGTTAACTTTGAATTAAAATTTGGCCTAATACATCTCTTGCCCTCGTTTCATGGTCTTGCAGGTGAAGATCCGCATAAGAATTTGATGGAATTCCATTTAGTTTGCACTACTATGAAGCTGACTGGCATAACAGAGGAGAAAATCAAATTACAAGCTTTTCCCTCTCCTTGAAGAACGCTGCTAAGGATCTTCTGGATCCATCACTACATGGAACAAACTGAAAAGGATCTTCTTGGAGAATTTCCAGCATCAAGGGTGACTAACATTCGCAAAGAAATATATGGCATTAGACAATTCCATGAGGAATCACTTCATGAATATTGGGAACGCTTCAAAAAATTTTGTGCTAGCTGCCCTCAACATCAGATAATTGAAAATTTACTTATTCAATATTTTTATGAGGGTCTTTTGCAAAATGACAGGAACGTGGTGGACACTGCAAGTGGATGAGCGTTTGTGGATGAGCGTTTGTGGATAAGACGCCAGAGGAGGCAAATCACTTTATTGCAAACATGGCAGCCAACTATCAACAGTTTAGGAGTGCTCGACCTAACCAAAAGCTTAGGAAGCAAAGCGGGGTAAATGTTTCTACCTCGAACAACAATTGATTGACTTAACTGGTATTGTGAGACTGCTTGCAGTTGGAGTTGGACAAAGTGCTAAGGTATGTGGAATTTGTGCACTAT
Source organism: Haberlea rhodopensis (assembly GCA_907163345.1). NCBI lineage: Eukaryota > Viridiplantae > Streptophyta > Magnoliopsida > Lamiales > Gesneriaceae > Haberlea > Haberlea rhodopensis. The sequence continues at coordinate 364,093 of CAJQUN010000057.1, forward strand.
TGGGCCATCCCATTGATACATGTCCCACACTTCAAGAACCACCTAGTGAGGAAGCAAATGAAGCGGTCGGATTTTGGGACAACCACAAAGGAGATATGATCCCTTTTCTAGCACATATAACCCATGATGGCGAGATCATCCAAATTTGAGATATGAGAATCAAGCTAAATCATAGATGCAACTCAACCCACAACCTATAGACCACCATTCCAAAGGCCACATCAAGCCGTTCCGACCCCAACACCTGGTGAGTACCTAGAAAATATTGTTAAAGAACTTGTTGATGGCAATGTAAAAGTTCAGCATGAGACAAGAGCAAGCATCAAAAACTTGAGTACTCAAGTGGGAAATTTGGCCACCGTAATAAATCGCATAGAAGCTCAAAGATCAAGTAACTTACCATCACAACCAGTGGTGAATCCGAGGGAGAATGCAAGTGCGATTAAACTAAGGTGTGGGCAAGAACATGAGACACACCATGAGGAGAAGCCGATGGATACTCAACATGAAGAGGAGAAAGAGATCGAGCCTAAGGGAAATGATTCCATACAAGATGAGGAACAAAAATGTAAATCTCATTTAATTTCTGATTATAAGATTGAACCACATTCCCCTCTTGAATTTAAGGAAGATAGGAGGGATGAAACCACCAAGGACCTCTACGAAACCTTTCGGAGATGTGAGGTGAACATTCCACTACTGGGTGCTATCAAACAAGTGCCCCGCTATGCAGAGTTCTTAAAGGAATTATGCACCGCCAAGAGGAAACAAAAGCTTAAAGGATGCCGCAAAGTAGAGTTGGGGGAGAACATCTCAGCAGTCATTCAAAGGAAAATCCCCGCCAAGTGCAAGGATCCAGGTATGTTCACCATCTCATGCACAATTGGAAAGACACATCTTGAAAGAGCTATGCAAGATTTAAGAGCATCGATAAATGTCATGTCATATTCTCTTTATGCGTCATTAAATCTAGGACCTTTAAGTGAAACTATGGTAGTTGTCCAATTAACGGATAGATCTAATGCATATCCGAGGGGAATACTAGAAGATGTTTTGTTGCAAGTAAATGAGTTGGTCTTCCCCGCTGATTTTTATGTGCTTGATATGGAAAAGGGTGACAATAGTAGTCCGATATTGTTAGGGAGACCCTTGCGACGATGATGATACTAGTCTTGAAAACTTCCAAGACTAAAATAGATGTTCATAATGGCAAACTCACTATGGAGTTTGATGGCGAGGTCGTTAAATTCAATATACATGACTCCATGAAATATCCTTGTCCCAAGGTGCTTTTGAGATTGCAGATAAAGATGAATTGGAGGTAGCCCTCACCACCTCTCTCGACCATCTTGAGGAAGAGTTTCCACTTGGAGACGAGGTGGAACACAACATCACCACCTTAGAAACCTCACCCGAGATGCAAGTTAGTGTTTCTTTTGTTGTGCTACCTATTTCTAACACTAGGCCGATTCCTTCCGTATCGCAGGCATCCATTGTTGAGTTGAAGCCATTGCCAAGCCACCTAAAGTATGTGTTCCTTGGAGAAGGATATACACTACGAGTGATCATCTCCAGCAATTTAAGAGATGAACAAGAGAAGGAGCTCATTCAAGTGCTCAAGGAGCACAAAACCGTCATAGGATGGACCATTGCTGACATTAATGGCATAATCCCCTCTACATGCATGCATCGAATTCTACTTGAAGAATGAGTCAAGCCTACACATCAACCGCAAATAAAACTCAATCCACCGATGATGGAAGTAGTGAAAGAGGAGATCCCAAAGCTTCTTGCAGTTGGAGTGATATATCCCATCTCTGACAGTCAGTGGGTTAGTCATGTCCAAGTAGTTTCAAAGAAGACTGGCATAACAGTGGTGAAGAACAAAGATGATGAATTAGTCACCACCCGCATTACAAATGGATGGAGAGTTTGTATCGACTATCGTAAAGTGAACACCGTGACCCGCAAGGACCATTTCCCCTTGCCCTTCATTGATCAAATGCTTGAAAGGTTAGCATGTCACTCTTATTACTGTTTCTTGATGGATATTCTGGTTATTTTCAGATTGATTTTGCTCCGGAAGATCAATAAAAGACGACGTTCACATGCCCCTTTGACACTTTCGCTTATAGGCGCATGCCCTTTGAACTTTGCAACGCATCGGCCACTTTTCAGCGGTGTATGGTTAGTATATTTTCCGAGTACACCGAGCATATATTGGAGGTATTCATGGATGATTTTACTGTCTATGGTGATTCATTCAATGCATGTTTATCTAATCCTACACTTGTTCTTAAAGGTGCATAGAAACCAACATTGTGCTAAATTCTGAAAAATGCCACTTTATGGTGGAACAATGTATTGTTTTGGGTCATGTGGTTTCAGCCAAAGGTATGGAGTTAAATAAAGCTAAAATTGACATTATTCAATCTCTACCCTACGCTATTTGTGTGAGGGATATGCGTTTCTTTCTTGGCCATGCAGGTTTCTATAGGAGATACATCAAGGACTTCGCCAAGATTGCATCGCCATTTTGCAAACTGTTGCAAAAGGAAGTTATTTTTGAGTTTGATGAGGCATGCAAGACTGCATTTGATACATTGAAGAAATCCTTGACCTCCACACCCATCATTCAGCCACTTGACTGGAGTATGCAATTTGAGATCATGTGTGATGCCAGCGACTATGCAGTAGACGCCATTTTGGGCCAAGGATTGGAAAGATTTCTCATGCCATCTACTACACATCCATGGCCTTGAATGATGCCCAGCAAAATTATTCTACTACTGAAAAGGACCTACTAGCTGTTGTTTTTTCTTTAGAAAAATTTTGTTCTTATTTGCTTGGTGCTAAAGTTATTGTTTATTCTGACCATGCAGGTCTTCGCTACTTGATGACAAAGAAGGAGGTAAAGTCAATGCTAATAAGATGGATCTTACTCTTGAGTGAAATCGACATGGAGATTAAAGACAAGCGGGGAACGGAGAACAAAGTGGCAGAACACTTAAGTCACCTAATTCATGTTGAGGATACACCGTGTTTAAAGGAAGAATTCCCGGATGAGCGACTCTTTGTCATGCACAACATTTTATCATGGTATGCAGACATTGCTAATTTTTTAGCCACTAATACTTTCCCTAATGGTTTGAATATGACTTAAAAGTGAAGGTTAGAAGTGACGCCAATACTATGTTTGGGATGATCCATACTTATGGAAACATTGTGTGGATCAAGTTATCCGGCGTTGCATCCCGGCCAATGAGATAACCTCTATACTCATTTTTTGTCATTCACATGAGGTTGGTTGTCGCTTTGGATCCAAACGAACATCAAAGAGGGTATTATAGAGTGGTTTCTTTTGGCCAACATTATTTCGTGATTCATATAATTTCTGCAAGTCATGTCATGAGTGCCAAAGGATGGGTAACATATCTCAACGAAAGGAGATGCCCCCAACAACCCATACTTTATTGTGAAATCTTTGATGTATGTGGGCATCGATTTTATGGGACCATTTCTTAATGCTTTTGGCCACAGTTATATTTTACTTGTTGTGGATTATGTGTCAAAATGGGTGGAAGCTTTAGCCACCCGTACTGATGACTCTAAAGTGGTTGTGGGTTTTATAACCATGACATCTTTTCTAGGTTTGGGACTCCAAGGGCAATCATAAATGATATAGGCACCCATTTTTTGCATAGGACGGTGTAGAGTTTATTAAAGAAGTACCACGTGACACATAAGGTGTCCACCGCCTATCACCCTCAAAGAAATGGGCAAGCCGATGTTTCAAACAGAGAAATCAAAACCATTTTGGAGAAGACTGTAAATCCCACTAGATATGATTGAAGCTTGAGACTAGATGATGCGTTGTGGGCTTATTGGGCTGCATACAAAACTCCAATAGACATGTCTCCTTATAGACTAATCTTTGGTAAACCTTGTCATCTCCCTGTAGTTGGAACATCGAGCATATTGGGCCATCAAGCACTTTAACATGGCTATGGATGAAAGCGGATAGCATAGAAAGCTACAATTACAAGAGTTGGAAGAGATCTGGAATGAGGCATATGAGAGTTCAAGAATCTACAAAGAGAAAATGAAGACATTTCATGACAAGATGATCTCGATGAAGGAGTTTGAAGGCGGTCAAAAAGTCCTCCTCTACCTTTCCCGCCTTCGCTTATTCCTAGGTAAGCTACGTTCTCAACGGGTTGGACGTTTTATAGGAACTGTTTTTTATTCCTCATGGTATAGTTGAGATTCAAAGCCTAGCAAAACCAAAGAAATTCAAGGTGAACGGACATAGACTAAAACCTTACTATGAAGGTTTCCATGCCACTAAAGAACAAGAAGTGGATCTTGAAAATCCACCAAGCCTCACGTGATGCATGGACTGGCGTCGGGCCGCCGACGTTAAACATAGGCGATTACACTGTGGACAATGTGAGATTAAAGTATGGGGGAGGGATTAATAGTGTGTTATTGTTTTCTTATTATAAAAAATACAAAAAAAAAATTGAAAATTCTAAAATTTTTGAGCTCATAGTTATTGATTTACATGAACTTTTGAATGACTAGCCCATGATGAAACCTAACTGATAGCATGCATATTTTTCAACACAGGTGAATTGCTAACCTTGGAACACTTTGAACTCTAACGCAAATTATGCTTTGACATAGTGGTTGAATATTTTGAGCACGATATTGTCATGACTTGTGAAGTGTGCATAGCGTAGTGATGATTGTGTAAATTTTGTAATAGACTTAGGAAGTCTCCGATACATGCTAGAACTTAACTACATACTCTTTGAGGCGTATGTCTAGACTACTTACGAACATGAAAGTGTATATGAGATCTTTGATGCCTTTGGGCCTTTCAAGACTACCATGTAAATAAAATCATCATTAGTACCTTTTTGAGCTTTAATGTAAAAGAATGGTTGTATGCTTGCACACAAACAACAACGTTTCAACATTATTTGATTAGCTTAACATCTTCCCTAATGAGCTTTAATGTGATTTTTAAATCCATACCTTTGAAGGGAGTATGATGTGTTTCATTCACATGCACTTGTTATCAATGATTCATATATTTTTTAGAGCTTTATTGTCAAAAGATGAGATGCATGAAAGAGAAGGGATGCCTTGAAAAATAGATTTGAAAAATGACTACAAAGGGAGCCAATGCACAAAAGATACATCTTGTTTGACACATCTTTACCCTTTCTTTCATAAGTCAATACTTAGGCCAAGCTACAAGCTAATAAATACATATTTGATTTGTGTTTGCAAGCGGCTAAGATAGTGGAGAAGAGTGTGCAAGTAAGCTTATACTTGTGTTGATATACAACTTGAGCTATTGTGGGTTTGCACACATATCCCACGAGTGTCATTCATTACAGAAATAGCCACCATAGAGTTTATTTATAATCATAAGGGGAAGAAATTGTATTGCACATATTTCCAAGCCCTTGTTGGAAGATTGAATTCTATTATTTTGTCCTTCCAAAGTCTTCAAGAAAATTTGCACTATACAATAATCAATACTGAACTGAAAAATATATACCTCTAGCACAATGTGTCACACACACCATTTAATAAAAGAATGGTGAGATGACTTTTCGTTTCAAAACAATTATTAAAATTTATTTTTGACAAGATCATAATAATTGATAAAATGTCCTTGTTGAAAATGCTAGAATTAAGCAAAACATCCAAGTTAATCATAAATCTAGTTCAAAAAGAGGTTTGGCAAATTATTGTTATTATTTTTTAAAAAATAGGTATCTCCAGCATTATTCAAAATACTAAAGAGGTCTATTATTTAAAACAAAAGTTCAACCTCAATAACTTCCTTCATCCAATCACCCAATTCTCACTTTTCAGTTAACCGGATAATAATTAAATGTCAATAATTTTGGACATCACAATTATCCCCAACCCCGAAATTCAAATAGACACTTACCAGAAAAGCCATAAGAAAATTTATATACCAACAAATAGTTCAAGGTAGTGATGTATCATAAGCCACTTCATCTCTCACGAAGCTTCCTCAACACCCCGTCCTTCCACTGGACTTATGCCATCGTAAATACCTTACCGCGCAATTTACACTGGTTCACACTTTCTTAGCATCAACAAACGAAATATGTCATGAATGCTAGACAAAAAATGACAATGCCAGTCTATAAGCCAGAATGCCCATTTACCGTCGTATCAACTCCACATTTCCTCCGCCTCTCGAATAATTACTGGTTCAACCATAGATGTTCTATCTATTTCATAATGGAAATCTGAAACATCGTCCATGCAATGCCTCAAACAAAGACATCCAAATACTCGCTTGATAGATAACATTAACAGAAAACTCAATCAATGATATAGAATATTGCCAATTAGATTCAAACTCTAACACACATGTCCACAACATGTCCTCCAACGTCTGAATATTAGGTCTATGGATAATACTGTACTTAGTTTCACTCCGGTCCTCATGACTTTGTAGCTATTTATAAAAATGAAAAGCACAACTCCAATTTATATATGGAATAACAGAAATCTCAGCACCGTGAAGTCATATTACATCCCGAATAAATAGTTGAGTCTTTTCCAAAAATGAGAAATTCTTGCCATACAGTATAAGCTGACGACCTTTGTCAACCTCTCAGTGTAACCCAAATAGCATCAAGACCCGACTAAGTCTATTTGACACTACAACTCAATGCGACCCAAGAAACCATATCTTGGTCAACATCCTAGTAAAAACCTTGTGATACCACAAGGTTTCCACACTTATCATACAATCGACTAACGTATTCTCGCAATATACAACAGTCACAATACATTAACTTTCCCAACTCTAGGTTTATTAACCTAGCAAAAGATGATTAAAAGAATAATTTACTTATTGAAATAGATTCTTTACCAAATCAGCATTCGGTATAATTTTAAACGTCTCCACCACAAATCACAACAACCGTTAGTAGATGTAAAAGACATTCTCTCATTTGATTATTTCCATCATGATCATACACCTCAAATGATGTAACATTTGAATTGTCCAGTCAACACTTGCCTATGCATACGGGAAAGAACTGTAAATACAAGAATGACTCATTTATGTTCACCATCAGATACACAACACAAACAACTCACTTCAAAAAGGACAATACTAAGAATTGTTAGTCTCAATATCGAATTCATTAATTGAATTTCTCTACGAGCTTTTTATCAACAACTTCATAACAGATCGCATCCCCAAGATAATCATCGAGTTACCGAACAGTGTTTCCTGACCAAGCTAATCCTCAAGTAGAGGGGAAAATTAGTCCTCTACTTAAGACTAAAAGACTGTCCAATGATATGAACTAAATCCTTGTACGAAAGTCTTACCAACTAAGTCAAACACTTCAATTAGACAACTGTCAAGGTTATTTGTATGCATATATAAATGTATACGCATCTCTACATCAATCATCCTCCAAGTACAAATATTAACATAATCATACCGTAGGATCTCGACAATTGATAGGGTTGATTATTACACGTATTTAGGTCTTGATTTGTATATATATTCATGTAGATTCCGTGAAGATGTTATGCTTTTTGGTATTTATTTGCTTGTTTCAGGAATCTAGGTGGAATATGGAAGAATTGAGCTACAAGGAAGAAAACGGATCAAATCAAGCCAATAAATGAAGATTTTGATGTCTGGAAATCTTGATCGATCGGAACAAGCTTCTCGATCGATCGAGCGAGGCAGAGGTTCTGGCCAACAACGGATTTGAATTCTCGATCGATCGGAATATCATTCTCGATCGATCGACTCAGGCAGAAAGTTAAAAAAGAATTTGAGAAGAAGTCTCGATCGATCGGCAGATTCATCTCGATCGATCGAGAGAGGCAGAGAATTGAAGACTCGGATGCTGAAGACGCTCGATCGATCGAGACGGAGATTTTTCAGAAAATTAAACTCTTGCTTTGGTCTGATTTTATGGAAACAACTCCATATATTCCCTTCCCCTATATATTATACACGAAAATTACAACCCAGGAGAAGACTTTAACCTAGGGAATAGCCTCAACACACAACTCCTCATCACACTCACATCACAGCCTCCATCTCACGTCCCCTTTCCTTCAATTCCATCTCACGTCCACCTTTTCTTTCACCCTCTCATACGTCCAACCTCCATCAATCTTCCACTCTTCGTCCAGCACTCTTCACCCATTCATCAACCCTACACCCTATGATTTGGAACAAGCCAACAAGATAATCGAAGAGCACGATCGAGAAAGAAGCGATGAAGGATCGAGAATCAACGAAAGAGTCGACTTTGGAGTTTTCTTTTACTTTTCTATTATTGTTTTACATGAATAATTGGATTGTTGTGTTTTTTATGATTGAGAGATATCAATAACATAGTTTTTCCTATTGATTTTGAGATTGAATTCATATATCTTCTAAGTGCATGTGTTATTGTTCTTAATGCTTTTGAAGGATTGATCACCTTCAAATGATATTTTATTATAATTGAGATCGAGAGATGAAATTATAATACGATATAATAATTCATGCCGTGTGTTAAAGATTGAGATCGAGAGATAAAATCACACACGAGTGATAGCTTTGGGTTGTTTAATCTAAAGTTAGTGGTTTTCATAAAGCGCATTCAACATTAAATTGTTAATTACGTGAATGAGAGTTACTAGTTGCAATTTGATGTTAGACTTAATATAGCTCGAGAGAGTATATTGAATAAATTCAGAAAACCCGTCACCTTAGAAATGTATGAAGAAAAGAATTGTAAGGGTTGGGTAAGGAGAATAATTGTCTTGATAATTCTTTCTTGTGGATTTTTCTTATGATCGTCGGTTGTTTTGGTTGGATTAGATTAGTTTAATTATTGATTAATTATCGTAGGTTAAATATAGTTAAAAGAAATCTTATTTGGTAATTACTTGTTAGTCCTTGTGGGTTCGACAATCCGTATCTTCCGATCTATACTAAAACTTGACACCGTGCACTAGCGGTTTAAAATCGCTAGATTGGAAATAATTGTTTAAAATAAAAGCGATCAAGTTTTTGGCGCCGTTGCTGGGGACTAACTTTAGTAATATCATACTAGGTTCTTTGACTGTAATTTAACCATTTTTTTTTTCGAAAAAAAAAATTTATATATATTTATTTTGCTTTTGTTTTGTTTGTCTTGTGAGGTACTTGGAGATGCTACATCAACAAGCCTTCACAAGCTTTGCCCAACAACGTTCCGAGCCGTTCTACGCTGTTTGGGAGAGATTCAATGAATTGGCCAACACATTCCGGTATCACAACTTTTCGAACTATACTCTCTTGCAATATTTCTTCAACGGGTTGGATGCACAGACACGAGAATGGGTATTGAGTGGAGCACTGGTGACTGGGAGTCCCCTGGTTGATAGAGATGAGAACAGCGTGGTGCACCTGTTCAATGATATGGCGGACTTCGATCATCACTGGCATTGTGATCCTTCACTACAAGGTTGGAGTCACCAATACCCACCGGAACTTCACTACCCTATTGATACGCCACAACCATTTGAACATCACGAAGATAGGAGAGATAGTTCTGCAGATGTCACGACTCAGCTAGAGGATACCTTAGTAAGATTCTTGGCATCAACTGAGAACAGTTTGAAGTGCCAAACCAAATCTATGCATCACCTGGAGCAGCAAATGGCGGTCCTCATGGAAACAATTTCAACTAGCTGCCAAGAGGAAGAGATGAGGGCTACAAATCAAGAGGCGACGAATCGAGTTTGGTTATATGATGATGATCACTCAACCAACCAAGTTTGGGGGAGTGATCCTCCTAGTGTGGAAGATTCAAAGGAACTTGAGCCTCGTCAAGAGATTGAGACTACTTCAGAGATGTTATCCGAGGAGTTCCCAGGTGAAGATGAGTCGAGTGTGATGTTGGAAAGGGAAGAAACTTTCGAAGATTCCTATTTGAGCCCATCGATGGAGACATGTTCTATGCCATATGTGGATCCGTATTTTCCATCGATGCCAACTTCACCGCACTACGCCCTACACAAGATAAAGCCAAGCCAAGAATCCTTCTCCCATGCCTACCAATTCAAGAAAGTTGTTGGAGAGACGAGCTTACATTGCTATAATCTTGCCAAGCTTGAGGGCATACTGAATGAAGACCCATTAGTGGTATCATATGATACTTACTATGGGCGGCAACCGCTCTTTGATGGTTGCTTCTGATGGTCAAGCCGAAGACTAGAAATCAGCGCTTCTTGGGAGGCAACCCAAACGTATCCTTTTGCTATTTAGTTTTGTTTATTTTCAGTTTTTGCATTTTAGTTTGTTTATCTCTCGAGTCGAATATTTTACCATTTGCATTCTTCTCTTCCTAGGTACTCAGTTGGAGAGATGAACCCCTACAATAGTGGAACTTTCAAAAGTCAATCTTCCTCAACCCTCATGCAATCGTCTTGATCAGGGGAGTTCATTTTTTCCCTTTTGATTCTTTTAAACATTGAGGGCAATGTTTGATTTAAGTTTGGGGGAGTAGTAGCTTGCATGTTTACTTGTTTTAACCACATGTTGTGTGCTTAAATGACACTTGAATCGTCCGATTATTATGAGCTAAAAAAAAAAATTTTATGAGTTCAAACTTGAGAAAAGAATGAATTATAGTAGTGACTATTCAATGAGGATTTTGATCTCACTATGCATATGAACTTGATTTGTGATGATTATTGGACTTGTACATGAATATCCTAATTTGAGTTAGCATGTCAAGAATGAGGAATATATTGAACACAATGAGTCATGATCTTGTGGATTGCATGTTTTGAATAGTGATAATTGTTGTGAACTTGATGATTTGTCTTGAGCATCTTAGAGTTATCCTAGAACTTATTTGATGATGACACTTTGAGGCGAAATTTTATAGTTACAAACTTGACTTGGAAATGATCTAGGCGATCTTTGAAACGTTTGAGCCTTTCAAGCTTACCATGATTCATATCAATCCCTAGTGTCCAATTTGAGCTTTATTGAAAAAAGAATGGTATATGCATTGCATATAATTAGACCCCATTCGACATTCTTGGCAAACTCATTATACTTACCCTTATTTGAGCCTAAATGAAAAAGTTATCCTACCCTAAGAGAGTATAATGAATTCCATTCGATGCACGTAAATTGTTATATCCTGATGAGCTTATTGAAAAATATTGATGAATGAGAAAAGAAAAAGATAGACAAAGAGCCTTGAAAAGAAAAAAATAAACATATAAGACCCAAAGTGGCCGATGCTATAAAAGAAAAAGAAGAGAAGCTCGATGTGTGCGAAACATTTGAATTGTAAATGATTATACTCTCTTCTTTACGCTTATCCTATCTTTTCTTTGAAGCCAACACCAAAGGCCTTACATTACAAGCTTAAAAAGTCCTTTTGATCCAAGTCTAGGGAGTAACTATTATTAGTGGAGAAGTTGTTTGAAAATAGGCTTATAGGGTGCTTGATGATAATCTCGACTTTGAGTTGATTAACATGATTTGATCTTGAATATGTGCATGAAACTTAAGATTGACTATAACACACACACACGTTCCGCTTTTGAGATGTGGTACTTGATTTATGAGAAAACATGTCTTGTCAACTTTTGTATATGTGCATGAGATTTCTGAGAAAAATGCGAGTCATGAAATAATTGTTTCAAGTATCAAGAATGAACTCTACCTTATGATTTTAATGCTTAATCGAGGACGATTAAGTGATAAGTTTGGGGGAGTTGATAGGGTTGATTATTACACGTATTTAGGTCTTGATTTGTATATATATTCGTGTAGATTCCGTGAAGATGTTATGCTTTTTGGTATTTATTTGCTTGTTTCAGGAATCTAGGTGGAATATGGAAGAATTGAGCTACAAGGAAGAAAACGGATCAAATCAAGCCAATAAATGAAGATTTTGATGTCTGGAAATCTTGATCGATCGGAACAAGCTTCTCGATCGATCGAGCGAGGCAGAGGTTCTGGCCAACAACGGATTTGAATTCTCGATCGATCGGAATATCATTCTCGATCGATCGACTCAGGCAGAAAGTTAAAAAAGAATTTGAGAAGAAGTCTCGATCGATCGGCAGATTCATCTCGATAGATCGAGAGAGGCAGAGAATTGAAGACTCGGATGCTGAAGACGCTCGATCGATCGAGACATAAGGCTCGATCGATCGAGACCGAGATTTTTCAGAAAATTAAACTCTTGATTTGGTCTGATTTTATGGAAACAATTCCATATCTTCCCTTCCCCTATATATTATACACGAAAATTACAACCCATGAGAAGACTTTAACCTAGGGAATAGCCTCAACACACAACTCTTCATCACACTCACATCACAGCCTCCATCTCACGTCCCCTTTCCTTCAATTCCATCTCACGTCCACCTTTTCTTTCACCCTCTCATACGTCCAACCTCCATCAATCTTCCACTCTTCGTCCAGCACTCTTCACCCATTCATCAACCCTACACCCTATGATTTGGAACAAGCCAACAAGATAATCGAAGAGCACGATCGAGAAAGAAGCGATGAAGGATCGAGAATCAACGAAAGAGTCGACTTTGGAGTTTTCTTTTACTTTTCTATTATTGTTTTACATGAATAATTGGATTGTTGTGTTTTTGATGATTGAGAGATATCAATAACATAGTTTTTCCTATTGATTTTTGAGATTGAATTCATATATCTTCTAAGTGCATGTGTTATTGTTCTTAATGCTTTTGAAGGATTGATCACCTTTAAATGATATTTTATTATAATTGAGATCGAGAGATGAAATTATAATACGATATAATAATTCATGCCGTGTGTTAAAGATTGAGATCGAGAGATAAAATCACACACGAGTGATAGCTTTGGGTTGTTTAATCTAAAGTTAGTGGTTTTCATAAAGCGCATTCAACATTAAATTGTTAATTACGTGAACGAGAGTTACTAGTTGCAATTTGATATTAGACTTAATATAGCTCGAGAGAGTATATTGAATAAATTCGGAAAACCTGTCACCTTAGATATGTATGAAGAAAAGAATTGTAAGGGTTGGGTAAGGAGAATAATTGTCTTGATAATTCTTTCTTGTGGATTTTTCTCTTGATCGTCGATTATTTTGGTTGGATTAGATTAGTTTAATTATTGATTAATTATCGTAGGTTAAATATAGTTAAAAGAAATCTTATTTGGTAATTACTTGTTAGTCCTTGTGGGTTCGACAATCCGTATCTTCCGATCTATACTAAAACTTGACACCGTGCACTGGCGGTTTAAAATCGCTAGATTGGATATAATTGTTTAAAATAAAAGCCGACAATAATTATATGTCCTTGGCACAAAATTGGTAGCGCTTATCGCATACACCCAAATTAACCCTCTCAAGTTAATAGCAATAATGAATGTAGTAGCGTGAGTAGGGATCGATCCCACGAGGAAGGGTATATCTTTGTGTTAACATATGCAAAATTGTGGGGTATCATCTGTCTTAATCCTCAATTATACATTTAATTAAATCACATATCTTTACATAGCAGGATTAAGAGACTATTACTACTGATTAAGATTTTTCACTATGTCTTTTGCTTACATAGTTCATATACATCACATCTTGTATATCATTTACAAATCACAATTCATTCAATCTCAATCAGTTTAACTCCTAGCAGCAGAAGATATACTCACTCACACTCCCGGCTTTCCCCCAGCTATGAGTCCTTACAGAACAACCACGCAAACATGAGTATATAAATGATATTCACAATCCAACATCAATGTAATGCATAAATACTGTATAAACAACTTCCTGTAATTCATGCATTTGCAATACTCCTCTCTGGTTGTTCCTGTACTTACCCCATGTACATACCCCAAAACACAATATACATCATGATACAATTGGCCACATATGTCATGTTAATATGTCAGTGGCTCAGCCTTCACGTCCATATTAGCAGCACATATCATATTACCGTCCTCACACATTATAACGGCTATATTGTATGCCCAACAATGGCATACTCTTCATGGGATCAACTATATGCCTCAATAACATCAATATACGACATGCCCAACAATGGCATAATCCTCATGGCATCAACTATATGCCTCAATAACATAAATATACAACATGCCCAACAATGGCATACTCCTTATGGCATCAACTATATGCCTCAACAACATCAATAGACAACATGTCCAACAATGGCATACTTCTTATGGCATCAACTATATGCCTCAACAACATTGTGCCTCACAGCATCAATCACATATGATATTCACAATAATCTCGTATTTCAATCACCAATACATCATTATCACATATAATGATCATAAATGGAATATCAATACTCGTACGTCAACATGTATCTGTCGTCCTATACAAAATGTAGAAAAGCGGGAGTTAATATGTAACCTCCTCTCTGACCCGTCCCCTGTGATGGTGCTACATGAACATCAATAATTACCATGTTAAAATAAGCTTCACCATCAACCGGTCCACGAAATATCACATTTGTCAACAATCAAACCTAGCGATCGATCGCTTCAACTTTGTTACCGTCGAGATCGATCCGTATTGATGTAGTGATTGTTTGCTATGTAAGTAAAATTTTCACATGATGTTTCCGTCCTCTAGTGATCGGTCGGTAATCCTTCATCGATCGATCACCAAAGCTCACAATCGATCGACCACATATACCGATCGATCGCTACGAGTTTCAACCGCCTTCTAATTTCCCTTGTCTCGGCAATCTATCGGTACGCTCCAAGCAATCGATCGTGAGACAGCAGAAGTTCCAAACAATGGCGATTTTCATGTCTATCTTCATGGTTCATCTCCTACACCTCCAAAATCAACATCAAAACTTGATAAATTCATACTCTAACATCATATGAACATGTTTTCATATTACTCCTCATGTTTTTACATTATGACTCATATCAAATCAAGAACTACCAATTTACATGCTTCAACTCCAACTCATCATACACCAACATAAAACAAGTATACAAAGCACATAATCCTTACCAAGAAGTTATGAATTCACTTCACACAACTTCCTATTTTGCTTTCCAAGTTGAAATCCAAGAAAAGAAGCAAGAACAATCAAGGAGATGAGGAGGAGCTTGTGTAGAGATTTTGTAGGTGAATTATGTATTTTCAATCTGATTTGCATATATTTATAGTTAGGAATAACTCATGTCAAGTTGATTCCATGTGGTCTATCATGCATCAAATACATGCTTTCCTTGTAGAGGCACTACTAAACTATGTTCATAGCATTTCAAACTAATCATATAACACAACAATACCAATTGTATAATCAACATGTATAGTTGTTCCCAACTATTTGTGTCCAACTATGTGTAGGTCATTTCACCATACACATTATGCCTTTCATCATCTATCAATTACTTCATCGTCATTCCTACTCGGTTCAATCCAAACCCGAGTCCAAAATCATATCATGACCACCATACGCCACGTCACATATATAAATTAACTTGAGATATTATTGCATAATTACACAATACTCTAATAAAACATGCATACTTCATGTTTAGGCATTACAATTCTCCCTTACTCATTGAATTTCTTTATCGAAATTGAACCACGTAGGTAACAAAATCGCAACAATAATCACATACGCATTATTTACGCATATATTCAATCTGAAGCATCTACTTACCAGCATTGCAATTTACCAGCATCGCAATAATAATATAGAAAATAAACATACCAGAAACGAGCTCCGGCTATGGGCGTATCATATACTTACTCTGTCGTGCATATCATCGTTTCAACATTCCACTTATCACACTGAATTTTTATTATAAGTACCACTGTACTTTGTAACTGTAAGGACCCCATATACTTAACCCTTGATTAGTGTATTAATCATTAGGTGTGGCACATGCTTTCAATAAAAAGCCAATCGGGAAGCTCAGATGATACTTTACCATTGAATGGCAACTCTAAAATTTCTCTAATGATCAACGTTATAGAATCATCTCTACTAACATATAGACTCATAGAGTTGCCCATTACCATCCCATTTTGCCACTTTTCACATTGTGGACTTTTATAAAAATTTGGGCAGAGTCTCCCCATAAAATTGAGCTATCCCAAAACACAAGCACATCACATAATATAATTCCCGGCCAGGGAATACACAATACTCATCATAAAGCAGTAATACAAGTAAATTCCCAGCCAGGGAAGACACCACACATATGACGACAAAAGTGGGTTTCAACACCCACATAATACACCAATGACTTTCTTATCATTTAGCAATTCTACCTCTAATTGCATGCAACATAGAATGAAAGAGAGAAAGACTCATGCCTTTACATACAACCCATATACAAGTATAATCGTGCTCACATGCGAGCATCATGAATATGCATAAAACCATCATGGGTATATGGGTACTCTATACGATACCGTGCTCCATCAAGCCCTGGTACCACAATCCTGGGAGTACATCCAATCAACAGCTCGAGCTCATCTCCAAAGCCATCGATGTACCTGTTCACCTGTCCCAACAGAGACAGCCCCCAACGGGGTGAGCATACCAATTCCACAATTTCATAATCAAAATGACATAATACATAATTTACGGAATGTAAATATTGTGGAACATATGTGATACTTCCTGGATGGTATCATCCTCATCATAACGTACCCCTGTAATAACCCTGTTCTCAAAACAGATAAATCATCAAATCTTAAATATGCAGTTAATCATGATATTGGTTAACCCTAGCCAGTCTCAAATCAGTAACCTTTCATAACATCTTATTTTATTTGGCAATGATTAGTAACATTTCATAACATCATTTCATAACATCGTTTCATAACATCGTTTCATAACATCGCTTCATAACATCTTTTCATAACATCTTACTTAATCTAGCAATGATCATAATTCTAGATATCGTATTGAGATTTCCTTAACTTCCGATACTGGTTAATCACTTCTCTGATTAACTACGTCTCTGTTCCTATTTATTACCAATAGGGAATAAAATACAGATATCCTAGATATCTAATCAAATACCACCTTTTCATTTCTTACTTCAAGGTAACGTCATACTTTCGGTGTTTGCTCCGTAGCAACCACACCTCATCATTTGCTCGCTTCATAGCGGCACTAAGCATTCCACCATGTGAATCAACATAACGTAACCAAGTCCCGATACCATCATAGTAAAACATATCGTATATCTTAAATCATGCATCATACTTGTAAAACATCATTTAAACTATGCTCGTACGCTAAACGTACCTTAAATCCTCGAAGTCCGAGTCAAACCTTGCTCGAGTTCCATGCCCTGAGGAACGATGTGCTAACACGGTAAATAATTCACAATTATTTACGAACATGCAACCCATGCTCAAGCACATCTATAACCCTCAAAATATTGTCGACACACGACAATTAAACATCTAAAAGACCCGGGGCAGGGTACATGCAGGGAGGGAAAACGAATGCGGCATATCGAAAAATTGCCTAAGAACACCTTCAATAATTCGAACCCAACCAACACAAATCAAACCCGAATAATCACCATAATTCATCTAACACATGAATTAATCATTTAACAACAACAATAATCGCCCCACATGCCAAAACCCCCAAAATTCGAATTCAAGCCCTAACTTCAAATCCGATTCCTCAATTTCGAACACAATCAAGCATCATAATGCATTTAAACATGAAATAATCGAATAACAACATGAATCATCATCCTCATACCAAAAACCCAAATTTTCGAAACCCTAAGTCACGAAATCAGTGTTCAAATTCGAAACCATAAGCAACAAATTTTCGACCCATGAAAGTATGAAATCATCGTCTCAAAAGCAGCATAAAAACGCCCCAAAAACATCAGAAAAATCGTACCAAAATCATACCAAAATCGCGCCCCAAAATCGGATGAAATCCAGTTTTTGAACCCTACGCTTTTCTGGCAAATCCGAGCTCGATTCTTGACCAAACTTCAAATTGTTGGTACGTATAGAAGCGCCTGGAAGAGACGATCACGGCGGCGGGTCGGACGCGCCGAACGGCGGCCGGACGGCGGCGGGCGCACGCCTGGAAGCGGCGTGGGTCAAAAGGGGATCGAGAATGGCGCGGCTACGGGGAGAGAGAAGGAGGGGAAGAAAATGGTTCCGATAATAAAAATCTCGGGTTCAACTGGTATTTATAGCAAAAATACCCCGAAATACTAATATCCCCACAAATACATCATGATTCATTAAAAATCATCTGTTTTCAATAATTCTCTCTCTAACTCAAAAACTCCCTACCGGTGCCCACACACAGCACCCGAGATTCTGAGTCCTACTAAAAACCCAACTCACAGGTTTTCACCGAAACGAGAATACGATCTCAACCTCGGGATCCAACGATCCCAACTACTCAAATAGACGAGCCCAGAAGGCCCGACACCTCGATTAAACTCCAATTCGCCACGTAAAACAACTTTACGGGTTATTAACACTCCGGGATTAACACCTATAATCCCTGGTCATCACATTATCCCCCACTAAAAGAATTTCGTCCTCGAAATTAGCACCGGTGTATCACGTAACACCCAGGCTACACAACAACCTGAAGCCATAACCTCGATTCCTGACCATATCAGAATCGTCTTAAAAACCTTGAGAATACCTCACATCAAACTCTGAAACAGAGCGACATAACAAAACCAACACCAACTCATCACCCAAGAGGCAAAACGTACCTCGATGCGGTTCATCCCAAAAGTCAGTCCCTCATGACTGTAAAACAACCAATACTTATGACCGTAGATCGGACAGTCATCCTTCGTTCTAATACCACTAGTAAGAACGCATCATGAATGACACCTCAACCGTGAGAATGTTGACCTCGTGTCAACTCTGAAGTGGAATAGACTTCCAAATCCATCATAACGTCAAAAAGCGTCAGCGCAACCCAACGCTAACAATCCAAAAGCAGTTAGTCAACTGAAACTGCGAGGATCTGAATCGCTCCCGATTCCATCGTAGATATCATTCAATGACATCTCTTATCATGACTCACGATGTCTAACATACATCGTTACGAGGGAAACATTGGCATACCACGGTGTACACATACCAAGCCTGGTTCCACTTCCAAACCTCCTCCATCAAATGATCAGTCGCATCATTGCAACTCAACTTGGGCAACTCACGGCCACAGATTCACATAAAAGACATCTCACAAGATGTCCACCTCCGGATATCCTAAGAATCACATCCTGATCATAAATAAACAATCGAGACTCCTCAGAGTTTCAAATTTGAAAGGACATGCAATAAACCCAATGCATCCCAAATACATGGATTCCCAGGCCAAAACAACGACGACTTGATGACTCTCTTGTTGGTACTTCAACATCATGAGCTGTCCCAGACAAGTCTCACCAAGATTTAAACATAAACATCTATACGTTCAGTGAGGCATACTCAACTTCAACTTCAAATGATGTGGTGACTACCAGAGTCCACCACAATCCACCTCGTATAACCTTACGATTTACCAAACTTGGTTCCAACGAGCAGTATAACGGCTCTAGCAAGCCCATCATGGTGCTGCATACACGCGGCAGACAAACTAGTCGCTGCCTCACTAGGTTTCACCTCAAACCTACCAATCAGATGGACGTTTCCGCACGGCATACCATACCATGGGAAGAAAATCAATAGAGTAGTGGGTCTTTACCCAACATTCCTCCAATGCTGAAATACCCTGGACACTCCAATGTCCCCATGCACTTAACATAACCTGATCCTACTTCCTTAGGACCCATCTTACATTCTCATGGTTGGTGTGACCATGTCTACCATATGTCCTATCAATAGCAAGCGAGTAATTCCTCCACGATTACTCCTGTCGTCAAAAACATGGCCAAAAGCCATTCCAACGAGCCTACCTCAAGGGTATCACCACTCGAAATACGATTACTTCAAACAATTTCTGCGGTACAATCACATGTACAGTGCGTCCATCCATTCCTCGAGCAACCCGCTCGGTATAAGGGCCACGTTAATCGGTGACGCACACACCACCTTGTGCCCGACATTGGCACCCAAGGCATACAACTGAAAACGTATACTCAACGCATTGTTCATCGTAATGATGATGCATGTCTAATAAGACATCTCCTACACTATCGTCATCGTCATCCTGTGACGACACAGGCCAACTCATGGTATCTAAGGCATTGCCAACTAGTGACAATACATGTCAACAATGACATCTAAACAACCCAGTCAACTCGTGACGGTCCATGCACATCAGCGTATGTCATCCACCATCATGCTAGTAAAATAGGCATAATAAAACATGTATATCAACGCAATACAGCTACAATAAAGCTAATAGAATAGCAATATCTCGTACCTCATCGCTAACAAGATAGCGGCATACCTGTCTCCGTCGCTAGATAATAGTGCGAAATCAGCACTCATCGCTCGAAGGCGGCATAATCCTGTGCTGAGTACATAGCGGCACTATCCATCGCTATAGAATCGACGGCATGATACCTCGTCATACAATAAGTGGCATGAAACCTCGCTATACACCTGAGCCTGAATCATCGTCTACATAACAGCGGAAAGAGGCATCGCTATCAACATATCTGGTGGCACCAATCATCGTCAATCCTCATAGAAGAATGAGTCATCGTAAATCCACATAATAGCGGAATGGGACATCGCTATTAACATATCCGGCGGCATAAACCATCGCCAATCTTCGTAAAAGAGTGTGTCATAGTAACATAGCGGAATGAGGCATCGCTATCATCATATCCGGCGGCATAAATCATCGCCAATCCTCGTAAAAGAGTGAGTCATCGTAACATAGCGGAATGAGGCATCGCTATCATCATAAACATCATCATAATCATCATATCATCTTTACTCATCATAAACATCATCATAAACATCATATTCACATATATACTCACAACAAACTATGTTAATTAGAAATGGGACTGTCCCGGTTCCATTATGACAGCGGCACAATTGGCCCCCTCGCTCGACATAGCACATCGTATGATACCCATCGCTACGCCTTGATAGCGGATGTATCTCTTATACAGCGGATGATACCCGTCGCTACACCTTGATAGCGGATGTACCCCATCGCTCAGCGGATGATACCCATCGCTACACCTTGATAGCGGATGTACCCCATCGCTCATCAGCGGATGATACCCATCGCTACACCTTGATAGCGGATGTACCCCATCACTCATCAGCTATGTGAGCGGCAAGACCTTCCTCGCTTGCCCATAATAACCACCGGACATTCAACCATTCTAAGTAACATAGTGAAACATACATTATCATCTTGTAACATCATCATCATATAAGCATCATCATCTTATAGCATCATTATCTTAGAGATAAAACAGTAAATGTACGAAATCATAGTTGAGTAAGCTTGCTGGTTATTCATTAACTTCTTTTCATTTTCCCTAGTTCATATTCATGCTTATGGGCATCTTACCCTGTGGCATCTTACCACCTTATAAACATCATATCATTCTATAAACATCATATTAACATCATCATTACTTATCATAGTCGTCATCGTAAACGTCATATCATCTTCATTTATCATAACATCATCGTAAGTATCTTGTCATCTTTATTCATTATAAAATCATCTTCACCGTGAACTTACTTATCATAACATCATCTTAAACATCTTATCACTTTTTCATTCATTAAACACATCATCATGGCATCGTAAATTCTCATGCAGTCATAGTATGATCATAATATAGGAGTATGGCCTCTTACCATATGGGCATCTTACCACATCATAACATCGTAACACATCATCATAATCTCACTTGTCATAAACATCGTCATCATAGCATATTCGTCATAAACCTACTTATCAAAATCATTATCATCATAACATTATCATCATAATCATCATCATCATAAACATCATAAATACTTATGCATCCAATGCATAGTCAAAGTTAGGAGTGTGTTACCGTCCGATGCCGTACGCTTCTTACGTACTTTCCTTGCTTGAACATTATATGAACAAACACATTAGTATATTCAATAATAATTGAGACCATACCGAAGTAATCCACTGTCGGTTGTCTACCCAGTCTGTCCTCAGACAATACGTCATATCTTTCTTTTCCCTGATTTTCTTCCAAAATCAGGTTCCTCGGCACGTAGCATATAGAGTGTTAGACATCACTATGAATGTCATCCTATCGTGTTCCACACGATTCCTGCAACCACAATGGTTAGCAATACCACTTTTCATAACATAAAAGCACATAAACAATTAGTCATGTCGTATAACATTAATGCCATCATGCATAAAGATGTGCTATCAATAACTTCCTAGGCCCTCAACAGCCCCAACGAGCAACCACTGCTCTGACACTAATGTAAGGACCCCATATACTTAACCCTTGATTAGTGTATTAATCATTAGGTGTGGCACATGCTTTCAATAAAAAGCCAATCGGGAAGCTCAGATGATACTTTACCATTGAATGGCAACTCTAAAATTTCTCTAATGATCAACGTTATAGAATCATCTCTACTAACATATAGACTCATAGAGTTGCCCATTACCATCCCATTTTGCCACTTTTCACATTGTGGACTTTTATAAAAATTTGGGCAGAGTCTCCCCATAAAATTGAGCTATCCCAAAACACAAGCACATCACATAATATAATTCCCGGCCAGGGAATACACAATACTCATCATAAAGCAGTAATACAAGTAAATTCCCAGCCAGGGAAGACACCACACATATGACGACAAAAGTGGGTTTCAACACCCACATAATACACCAATGACTTTCTTATCATTTAGCAATTCTACCTCTAATGGCATGCAACATAGAATGAAAGAGAGAAAGACTCATGCCTTTACATACAACCCATATACAAGTATAATCGTGCTCACATGCGAGCATCATGAATATGCATAAAACCATCATGGGTATATGGGTACTCTATACGATACCGTGCTCCATCAAGCCCTGGTACCACAATCCTGGGAGTACATCCAATCAACAGCTCGAGCTCATCTCCAAAGCCATCGATGTACCTGTTCACCTGTCCCAACAGAGACAGCCCCCAACGGGGTGAGCATACCAATTCCACAATTTCATAATCAAAATGACATAATACATAATTTACGGAATGTAAATATTGTGGAACATATGTGATACTTCCTGGATGGTATCATCCTCATCATAACGTACCCCTGTAATAACCCTGTTCTCAAAACAGATAAATCATCAAATCTTAAATATGCAGTTAATCATGATATTGGTTAACCCTAGCCAGTCTCAAATCAGTAACCTTTCATAACATCTTATTTTATTTGGCAATGATTAGTAACATTTCATAACATCATTTCATAACATCGTTTCATAACATCGTTTCATAACATCGCTTCATAACATCTTTTCATAACATCTTACTTAATCTAGCAATGATCATAATTCTAGATATCGTATTGAGATTTCCTTAACTTCCGATACTGGTTAATCACTTCTCTGATTAACTACGTCTCTGTTCCTATTTATTACCAATAGGGAATAAAATACAGATATCCTAGATATCTAATCAAATACCACCTTTTCATTTCTTACTTCAAGGTAACGTCATACTTTCGGTGTTTGCTCCGTAGCAACCACACCTCATCATTTGCTCGCTTCATAGCGGCACTAAGCATTCCACCATGTGAATCAACATAACGTAACCAAGTCCCGATACCATCATAGTAAAACATATCGTATATCTTAAATCATGCATCATACTTGTAAAACATCATTTAAACTATGCTCGTACGCTAAACGTACCTTAAATCCTCGAAGTCCGAGTCAAACCTTGCTCGAGTTCCATGCCCTGAGGAACGATGTGCTAACACGGTAAATAATTCACAATTATTTACGAACATGCAACCCATGCTCAAGCACATCTATAACCCTCAAAATATTGTCGACACACGACAATTAAACATCTAAAAGACCCGGGGCAGGGTACATGCAGGGAGGGAAAACGAATGCGGCATATCGAAAAATTGCCTAAGAACACCTTCAATAATTCGAACCCAACCAACACAAATCAAACCCGAATAATCACCATAATTCATCTAACACATGAATTAATCATTTAACAACAACAATAATCGCCCCACATGCCAAAACCCCCAAAATTCGAATTCAAGCCCTAACTTCAAATCCGATTCCTCAATTTCGAACACAATCAAGCATCATAATGCATTTAAACATGAAATAATCGAATAACAACATGAATCATCATCCTCATACCAAAAACCCAAATTTTCGAAACCCTAAGTCACGAAATCAGTGTTCAAATTCGAAACCATAAGCAACAAATTTTCGACCCATGAAAGTATGAAATCATCGTCTCAAAAGCAGCATAAAAACGCCCCAAAAACATCAGAAAAATCGTACCAAAATCATACCAAAATCGCGCCCCAAAATCGGATGAAATCCAGTTTTTGAACCCTACGCTTTTCTGGCAAATCCGAGCTCGATTCTTGACCAAACTTCAAATTGTTGGTACGTATAGAAGCGCCTGGAAGAGACGATCACGGCGGCGGGTCGGACGCGCCGAACGGCGGCCGGACGGCGGCGGGCGCACGCCTGGAAGCGGCGTGGGTCAAAAGGGGATCGAGAATGGCGCGGCTACGGGGAGAGAGAAGGAGGGGAAGAAAATGGTTCCGATAATAAAAATCTCGGGTTCAACTGGTATTTATAGCAAAAATACCCCGAAATACTAATATCCCCACAAATACATCATGATTCATTAAAAATCATCTGTTTTCAATAATTCTCTCTCTAACTCAAAAACTCCCTACCGGTGCCCACACACAGCACCCGAGATTCTGAGTCCTACTAAAAACCCAACTCACAGGTTTTCACCGAAACGAGAATACGATCTCAACCTCGGGATCCAACGATCCCAACTACTCAAATAGACGAGCCCAGAAGGCCCGACACCTCGATTAAACTCCAATTCGCCACGTAAAACAACTTTACGGGTTATTAACACTCCGGGATTAACACCTATAATCCCTGGTCATCACAGTAACTGACAGTCTGCTCCCGTCAAGATCCGAACTGTCTGTATCTCACTGTACAGTAAGATGCATACATCTGTCATAAAACATAGTACATATACCAATCACTGAGAGTGGCAATATCCAACGGTATGTCAATGTAACAACACATTGTACTGCAACATACAGTCCATAACTCTTAACAATATTTGTCCTCTCAAGGGAGTTTTATACCTGGTCTTCTTCAAGCAAGGTGAACAATCTACCAAACTGGACCAGACATTTTCACAAGACGGTGTCCCATAATACATTGTCACAGCAATGAATATGCATGAGATCTACACTGTGTAGATATATAAACAGCATTTTCTCCCATTCCTCGTACACTGATCAACAACATTCCAAGACAAGAATGACTGACATCCTTGACCATACACCACCATCGTACATAGTGCCATTAATATGTCAAGCCGACATACAGTCAAAAATCTCCAAGTCCATAACAACTAATGGAAGTAATAAGAGACCATGTACATCGGTTGCTAACTAAATCAAGCAACCATCAATAATCAAACAACACAAAGACATTTCGACTCAAATGTCATTTCTAGTGTAGTTAAAGACATTATATCGTGATTCCAACCTTCTACATTCACACTATCAACATGTTGCACCAAACATGTATTTGCCATCATAAGCCATGCACGATCCTCCGTTGCCTCTTCACCACCATCAATTATCAAATGACATCAAGTTCTGGTCATTTCTCATTGATTCATCGATTTAAACACAATGATCTCTCTTACATAAAATTAGCCACACAATTTGCATGATTAGATATCACATTACTTAGGGATGCCATTCTCTCCTCGAACGAGAATCAACCAATTCTATAAAATCCCTTTACATCAACTACTCTCTCGAGACTACCATTCACGAGGATAACACAATCTCCTTCATGAAGTTCACCCATCCATATACAATGTCAGGTGATCAACAAGCATGGAGATGCTAGTTCATACATCTTTATGACACATCAATATCACGAACATCACGAGTGTACTCTGTACACACTCGACATAGATAGTTCTAAGAATTCCCTCACGCCTGTGATCAAACTATCCATCACATGAGATTCATGCACATACAAATTTCAAACCACAAAACCTCACTGAATCGGTTAAAGATTCCAAACATGGATTTCAATGCTTCTTTTTCGTACAAGGAAACATCATGCATATACAGCTTCCAAACTCGAACCATTGTTCGAATAATCAAAACACGTTACTATCCAAATGTATCCTTGAACCATGATATCCAAAATGACCTCATGATAGTGCATTCATACCACTATCACTATAAAACCATTCGCACATTGTCTATGCATGGATATAACTTCCACCAATGCTTTTGGAGTAACAAAATAAGACTTCACCATGGTCACAATGAATCAGTACAATGTCTCTGACATAAATACCAAAATGATTACAGTATAGTTCAAGGCAATGACTTCGATATTACTTCGTTGTGACCATGTAATCAAGCTTATAGTGGCTCCATGGTAGCGTTTATCGTGTACGCCCAAATTAACCCTCTCAAGTTAATAACAGTAATGAATGTAGTAGTGTGAGTAGGGATCGATCCCACGAGGAAGGTTATATCTTTGTGTTAACTTAGGCAAACGAAAATAAAAATGGGTTTTTGAAATCAATTGAATTAACTACTACTATGATGCAAAATTAAACTAGATGAATTAACTTATGAGAAACGAACGGTTCTCGGTTTTTGGATAACTTTACAATTGGTGTTTACTATCTCGGTCATCGATCTTCCCAAACGATTCAATTTTCATAAGAATATTCATCGTGGACGTTTAATCCAATAATCAAAGTCCTATCTCACCTTAAATTTAGTTAAGTAGCCCAAGCGTTCTAGTTTAACCCTTATCAAACAATCAATCAAAATACAAGCGATTAAGATTTAAATCGATGATAGCATGTGAACTAGTGAGATCAATGAAGCTAAACAACATAATCCAATCGTCTATGTTTAATCTAGTCAATTGTTTTCCCTGATAATTTAACAAACTCACAAGCTGAATTTAATTAGCTTAGTTGCTTCTTAAATTAGAGGGATCAAACGATTCCGTATTTGATATCTAATTTAGCAATAAATTGTATGACAAAAGCTAGGTGATAGTCCAACAATCATGCATAACAATTATGACAATCAAATCAGAAAAAACAATTGATACTCAATGAAAATCAACAATCAAAACTTATCTCACAAGAATAGTAAACATCCAATGTATCGTTTTCCTAAACCGATAATCACAAAAGTATTTAGCTACTCATAACTAGATTAAAAACAATCAAAATTAATCTAGAAAGCATCAAACTAATAGGAAAAGAAAAAATTACTAAAAGGAATCACGATTCCGGAGTGTCGCTTCCGTCCTCGTTCTTCACAAAAATTGAAAGAAAAATTATTCTAAAATCTAAAAATTATTTCTAAAGTCTGAAATCTTCTCCAATGAGGCTGAAATTTCGAGTTATAGAGGTTAGGAGGCTGAGAGGTAGGTTAGAATCCATGTAGGAAGGAAAGAAATCAAGAATCCAAGCTTTCCAAAACTCCGCTGGCGATCGATCGCCAGCCTTTATTTTTCAGGCAGATTGTCTCGGCGATCAATCGTGGATTTTTGCCGATCGATCGCCGAGCCTTAACGTTTTCTGGCGAGTTTTGTATTTTGGCCATAACTTTCTCATACGAACTCCGAATTCGACGAATCAGCTGTCCACGCAAAGATAACTGAAAGTTCTACAACTTTTATGTGAACCACATTTCCAAAACTTGGCTCGAATATATATAAATTTGAGGAGAAAGGAGCAGCATGTGTCTTGGATTCCGATTTTTTCCTCTTTTCTTCAACTTTACTTGTTCTTTCATCATTTTAGCTTGATTTCTTCACCTTTTACTACATTTACACAAATATACGATTAGGTAGCATATGTATCATTTTATCCATCAAAATATACCAAATCGTAGACAATTAAGCATATTAGATGTGTCTATTTCTAGTCACATCAAATACCTCCATACTTAAATTTTACTCGACCTCGAGTAAATCAGACAAAACTATAATATTTTTGTTGGTTCATAGCATCATAACAAACTAACTTATATCCACTTTAATACCTCAACAATTTTAAACATGCATAGTAATGAACGGCAACGAACATTAACAATGGAACAAGTTCAATCCCTAAACATCACATACTTAACAGAGTAGTGAACGTGCGTGTGTGGTCATAAACAAGTGTTGTGTACAAATTATAGATCCAAAAGACGTAAATCCACAATCGTTCAAGTCATACACTAACACAAGTATAAGCTTACTTGCATACTCTTCTCCACTATCTTAGCCACTTTGCAAACATAAATCAAGTTGGTCTTTATTAGCTTGTAGCTTGGCCTAGGTATTGGCTTATGAAAGAAAGGAAAAAGACATGTCAAACAAGAGAGTATGATGGTATGCACACTAAAAGCTTCTGTTCTTGCTTGAATTTTTCAACTTTTATTTCAACATTTTTCTTCTTTTGCCTTGGCTCCCCTTGGAGTCATATTTTTATCTATTTTCTCAATGCATCCCTTTTCTTTCATGCATTTCATTCTTTTCATAATGAAGCTCACAAACATTTTAATCATTGAATACTTAAGTGCATATGAATGAAACACATCATACTCCCTTCAAAGGTATGGATAGAATTCATATTTAGGCTCATTAGGGAAGGATGATAAGCTAGTCAAAGAATGTCGAATGGGGGTCTTTTGTATGCTTAGCATACAACCATTCTTTCGCATTAAAGCTCAAAAAGGGTATTAGTGATTGATTTTCTTTACATGGTAGGCTTGAAAGGCTCAAACGCATCAAAGATTGCCTATAACACTTTCATGTTTGCAAGTGGTCTAGACATACGCCTCAAAGAGCATGTAGTTAAGTTCTAGCATGTATTAGAGACTTCTTAAGACTATAACAAAGTTCACACAATCTTCACTAAGCTATACACACTTCACAAGTCATGACAATAATGTGCTCAAAATATTCAACTACTATGTTAAAGCAAAATTTGCATTAGAGTTCAAAGTGTTCCAAGGTTAACAATTCACATGTGTTCATTACTAACTATGAGCTCAAAATTTTCAAATTTTTTGATTTTTTTGTATTTTTAAAATAAGAAAAACAATAACACACCACTAATCCCTCCCCCATACTTAAATCTTACCTTGCTCCCAATGTAAGGCAGAAATACAAGAAAAGAGAAAAGTCTAACTACTAAAGCAATAAAAATAAAAGGGAGAAAGGAAACTAACTCCCCTTGGGTTGCCTCCCAAGCAGCGCCTCTGTTTAACGTCGGTGGTCCGACGCCAGTTCTCTATCGAGGTGGGTGATACGATGTCGCTCTATCCTTCTTCTTCCACCTCAATATCTTCTTAAGTCCCTTGAACTTTGGTTTGTTTGCCTTTGAGTGGGCGTCCCCAGTCTTTGTTACTCCTCCTTCAGTTGTTGCTTGATGTGGTCTGTCCGGAGGGTATTTCTTTTCAATGGTATGACCCTGCAACTGAGAATATAGAGGGTTAACAGTATCATGAGTAGATAAAGTAGCAATAATATGAATATTATGCACGGGACTCGAATCCATACCTTCTTTGTCATCAAGGCCATCAGTAGCCTTTCCCATCTCCCACAATTCATCATTATCAAAATCAGAATCATATTCATCATTTATATTACTAGCGTAACTAGAATGCTCATGAGTTTTAATGGGTTCATAGATATTGAATTTTGCACTTTCACCATTAAACTCCATTGTTAACATGCCGCTATTCACGTCGATCACAGATTTTGATGTTTTCAAGAATGGTCTCCCTAAAAG
Source organism: Haberlea rhodopensis (assembly GCA_907163345.1). Taxonomy (NCBI): domain Eukaryota; kingdom Viridiplantae; phylum Streptophyta; class Magnoliopsida; order Lamiales; family Gesneriaceae; genus Haberlea; species Haberlea rhodopensis. The sequence goes on from CAJQUN010000057.1 coordinate 394,190, forward strand.
AATGGGGCTTGATGTATCACCATTTTCCATGTCTAAGACATAGAAATCGGCGGGGAAAACCAAATTCTCTACATGCACAAGGGCATCATCTACTACCCCCTAAGGAATAATCGTGGACCTATCAGCTAATTGAATCACAGTGTTATTTCTTTTCAATGGTCCAGGTTTCAGTTGAGTGTAGCTTGAGTAAGGCATGACATTAATGGATGCTCCTAAATCGAGCATTGCCTTCTCAATCCTAGTGGTTCCTATCACACAAGGGATAGAAAACATACCGGTGTCCTTGCATTTCGTGGGAATGCTTCGTTGGATGACCGCTGAAACATTCTCACCTAGTTTGATCTTGGGGCACCCTTTGTGTTCCTTGTTTTTATCCTCTTTCCAAACTTCCTTCAAAATTCTCGCACATCGAGGTATCTTCATCATGGCATCATGTAGTGGAGCGTTTGCCTCACATCGTCGGAAAGTCTCGTAGAGTTCCTTGATATCCTCATTTTTCCTATTCTCCTTAAAAGCAAGGGGGAATGGGGGTTCAATTTTATATTCAGAAAATTTAGGGAACTTACCCAGTGGTTTCTCCTCTCGTATGGGCTCTTCAATGTCCTTCTCCGTCTCCTTCATCTCTTCTTGCTTGGGAGGCGTCAGTACCACTTTCTTCTCATCTTCATCTTCGCTCATCTTCAAAGTGATGACGCTCACATTTTCTCTCGGGTTCACAATTGGCTGTGATGGTAGTCCATTTGACATGCTCGTTTTAAGTTTATTGAGCGAAGTCGCCAATTGTCCCATTTGCGTAGTCAGGCTTTGCATGCTTGCTCTTGTTTCCAGGTTGAAATTTCACAGATTCATTAGCAATTTCCTTAACAATATTTTCTAGATACTCACCAGGTGTTGGAGTCGGAACGGCTTGTTGTGGCCTTTGGAACGGTGGTCTATACGGTGGTGGTTGGTGTTGTATCTGTGGCTCTGCTTGATTCCCATATCTCAAATTTGGATGGTCTCGCCATCCTGGGTTGTATGTGCTAGAATAGGGATCATACTTCCTTTGTGGATGTCCCGAAAATCCGCCCGCTGCGTTTGCTTCCTCAATAGATGGTTCTTGAAGTGTGGGGCAAGCGTCAGTTGGATGATTCGGTAGTGCACAAATCCCACATACCTTAGCACTTTGTCCAATTCCAATTGCAAGTTGTTTCATGATACCTGTTAAATCAATCAATTATTTTTCAAGACTAGACACATTTACCTCGCCTTGATTCCTAGGCTTATGGTCCGATCGAGCAGTCCCAAACTGCTGAGAGTTGGCTGCCATGTTCGCAATCAAGTGTCTTGCCTCCGTTGGCGTCTTATCCATAAATTCTCCCCCACTTGCAGCGTCCACCAAGGTCCTGTCATATGGCAAAAGTCCCTCATAAAAATATTGAATAAGTAAGTGCTCACTTCTGATGTTGATGGCAGCTTGCAAAAAGCATTCTGAAGCGCTCCCAATATTCATGCAGTGATTCCTCATGGTGTTGTCTAATGCCGTATATGTCTTTGCGGATATTCGTCGCCCTTGATGCAGGAAAGTATTTCTCCAAGAAAGTTCTTTTCAGCTCGTTACATGTAGTTATGGATCTAGAAGGTAAATGGAAGAGCCAATCCTTAGTTGCGTCCTTCAAAGAGAACGGAAAAGCTCGTACTTTGATTTGTTCCTCAGTTATGCCAGTTGGCTTCATCGTAGTGCATACTACATGGAATTCCATCAAATGCTTATGTGAATCCTCACCTGCGAGGCCATGAAAAGAAGGTAAAAGATGTATTAGGCCAAATTTAATTCAAAATTTATATTAGTAGCAAGTGTAGGAAAGGTTATGCAGAGAGGTTGCTGATCCAAGGTAGGATTCGGTAATTGCCGTAGGCTTTGATTCTCCGCCATGATAGTCCTTTCCTTTTCTTCTTTTACTTGTCTTCGTTTTTTTCTCCTTAGTTGGTGTAAAGTCCTTTCTATCTCGGGATCGTATTGATTTCGTCCTCTTCTGATGAAAAATCGCATGCGTGCATGAACAAACAGGTAAAAAGCACGGGAAGAAGAATATCAATAAACAAATTAACACAAATCAATAAAATTGCCTTCCCCGGCAACGGCGCCAAAATTTGGTAGCGTTTATCTCGTACGCCCAAATTAATCCTCTCGAGTTAATAACAGTAATGAATGTAGTAGCGTGAGTAGGGATCGATCCCACGAGGAAGGTTATATCTTTGTGTTAACTTATGCAAACGAAAATAAAAATGGGTTTTTGAAATCAATTGAATTAACTACTACTATGATGCAAAATTAAATTAGATGAATTAACTTATGAGAAAAGAACGATTCTCGGTTTTCGGATAACTTTACAATTGATGTTTACTATCTCTGTCATCTATCTTCACAAACGATTCAATTTTCATATGAATATTCATCGTGGACGTTTAATCCAATAATCAAAGTCATATCTCACCTTAAGTTTAGTTAAGTAGCCCAAGCGTTATAGTTTAACCCTTAGCAAACAATCAATCAAAATACAAGCGATTAAGATTTAAATCGATGATAGCATGTGAACTAGTGAGATCAATTAAGCAAAACAACATAATCCAATCGTCTATGTTTAATCTAGTCAATTGTTTACCCTAAGAATTTAACAAACTCACAAGCTGAATTTAATTAATCTTAGTTGCTTCGTAAATTAGCGGGATCAAATGATTTCATATTTGATATCTAATTTAGCAATAAAGTGTATGAACAAAAGCTAGGTGATCATTCCAACAATTATGCATAACAATTATGACAATCAAATCAGAAAACAATTGATACTCAATGAAAATCAACAATCAAAACTCATCTCACAAGAATCGTAAACATCCAATGTATCGTTTTCCTAAATCGAGAATCACAAAAGTATTTAGCTACTCATAACTAGATTAAAAACAATCAAAATTATTCTAGAAAGCATCAAACTAATAGGAAAATAAAAAATTACTAAAAGGAATCACGATTCCGGAGTGTCGCTTCCGTCCTCGTTCTTCGAGCGTTCTTCACAAAAATTGAAAGAAAAATTATTCTAAAATCTAAAAATTATTTCTAAAGTCTGAAATCTTCTCCAATGACGCTGAAATTTTGAGTTATTGATCGCTCTTATTTTAAACAGTATTTTCGAGTGTAGCGATTCTATACCGCAAGTGCACGGTGTCAAGTTTTAGTATAAGGATTTAAAAGTAAGGAGTGTCGTACCCACAGGGACTAGTAGCAATTACCACGATTGATTAGAATTACTATATTTAACCTGCGATTAAGGAGTGATTATTAAACTAAATTGACTTAAGCACAAAATTAACCTAAACAGCAGTGATGGATGATTGAAGAGAATTTATAAACGAATTATCAAGACGTCGGTTCACCCATGTAATCCCCCAAAAGTTGTCTATTAATTAAGATTCAATGTTCTATGTTCTAGGGTGACGAGTTTTCCTATTTCATTCGTTATACCTTGGTCCGGTTATAACGAGTCTAGCATTAACCTACAATAAATCACTCCCGTGTCTTTATTGAATAATTAATACCGAAAAACGCTTTGTGAAAACTACTAGCCTTCGATTTTGGTAAATCTATTGCTATCACACGTGTGCTAGATTTTACTTGGTCCGTCTCAACCTAAAACCCACGGCCTAATTTACTACGTCGTATCGTAATCTCCTATGGTCAATTCAATTACGATTACCAATATCATGCAAAAGGTAGCTAATCTTTTACAAGCATTAACAACATAAATTATGCGCAAAGATCATAGAAATTAAATCAAAACCGTTAATTAACTCTAGGGTTCAAACATGGGATCCCCTATGTCTTGACAAAGAATTTAGCCAACAACCATAATCAAATTATAATGCATAAACATGTCTTTAAACAAATTCAACATCAAAAATCTGATATAAAAATTAATAAGTTCAGAAATACTAAGATGACGAGGATGTCGCTCCGTGCGTCGCTCTGTTCTTCCGTTCCTTGCGTTGCTCTTGCTCTTCAATGAATTGTGGTGGTGCTTTTGATGGAGGAGGGGCTGCTAGGTCTATCAAAAAGTGGGCAAAAGTCCTCCCAAAATCGTCCCTTAGTCTGATATATAGGGTTAACATGTGTAGCAAGGAGTCCCCTTTGAACCAAACATGGAAAGTCTTTATTTTTCCAAAAAACTCTTATTCCGCGATCGATCTTCGTTCTTCCGCGATCAATCTTCATTCTCTACTGGACGTTGATAGCCAAAATAAGGAAATCCGCGATCGATCTTGGTTCCCTCGCGATCGATCGCGAGTCTTCATTGTACATTGGCGATCGATCGCGAATTCTTGCCGATCGATCGCCAATGTCTTCTGTTCAGCATTACTCTTTAAAGCTCGGCGATCGATCGCGATGTCATTGCCGATCGATCGCGAGCTGTATAAAAATTCCTCCTTCGAGATTTCAGTCCATTTTCTCACGTCTTCGCTCGGTTTGGTCCTTTTTCAACATTATTTGCTTATTTCCTCCACTTTTATCCCATTGGACCTAGATTCCTGAAATACACAAAAATATACCAAAAAGCGTAAAATCATCCAGGAATCAATACTAAAATCAATACAAAAACATAGCAAAATAAGTGTAAAATTCACACTTATCAACTCCCCCAAACTTAGACTTGATCGTCCTCGAGCAAGCAATGAAATCAGACTGTAGAGTTTATCATCAATACTTTAACAGAATTAACTTAACAACTCAAATGTAACAGCTCAGAAATCTCGCTAACACATCAACAAGAGTCAATCCAAAATTAACAAGAAGTGTTTTCTCCTATGCCAAGCAATACCTCGCAAAATTGGAACGTGTGTGTGTGTTATTGTCAATCTTGAGTTTCATCTATATTTTTAAGATCAGATTCTGCTAGTAAACTCAAAGTCAAGATTACTATCAAGTACTCCATAAGTCTACTTTTCAAGCACTTCTCCACTAATGTAATTATTCCCTAGACTTGGATCAATAGGTCTTTTTAAGATTGTAGTGTTAGGCCTAGGTGTTGGCTTCAAAGAAAAGATAGGATAGCACAAAGTAGAGAGTATAAGCATGTAATGTTCAAAGTTCTAGCACAAAAAATGAGCTTCTCTTCTTTTTCTTTTAGCCTTGGCCACTTTGGGTCTTATTTAATCACTTTTTCTCAAGGCTTTATCTATCTTTTTCTTTTCTCATTTATCAATATTTTTTTTTTTTTTTCAATAATAAGCTCATCCAAATGTAGCAATTCATGTGCATCCAATGAGAATCATTAAACTCTCTTTAGGTAAGGATAAAAAATTTTCATTTAGGCTCATAAAGGAGGGTATAATGAGTTTGCCAAAGAAATTGTTGAATGGGGGCTAATTTCCATTCTTATTCATTTAAGCTCAAAGGGGGACACTAGTGGTATAATTAGACAAGGTAAGCTCGAAAGGCTCAAATGTTCCAAGGACCGCCTAAATCATATCCAAGTCTAGTTCATAATTATAGAATTTCGCCTCAAAGTGCCTTCAAATAGATTCTAGAGTACTCTAAGATGCTCAAGACAAATCATAGAAATTTTCACTTTCCTATATAAATTTCACTCAATCATGACTCAGGCGTGCATCAAAATGTTCCTCAATTTTTGACATATTAACTCAACCCAAGATATTCACCAACAAGTCAAAATTTTCAAGACTCAAATTGAGATGGAGATTATTTTCATCATGTATTACAGTTGCAAGTTTCATTCATGTATTTCGTAATGAATAACTCAATTTTCAAAAAAAAAAAAAAATTTAATATGCTCAAGAACGACTTCATACCACTTCTCAAATATCATGCCATAACAGTAGTAGCAAGAGAACAGCAGAACTCAGTAAAAACAACTACTCCCCCAAACTTAGTATGTGCATTGCCCTCAATGTACAAAAACAATAAGTGCAGTAGCAAAACACATACCTCGACGCGATCGTCAGTGATCGTCGTCCTCATCGTCCCGCTCTGGTGGTGGGTCTGGGTAATATGGTTCCTGTGGCTGGTGCGGCTCGTATGGCTGGTAATGTTGGTATGGCCGGTATGGCTGGACTGTAGGCTGTGGTGGGAATGGAATGTTCGGGAACCCCTGTGCTAAAGCGGAATTCCATGCCACCTGATACTGCACGAACTCCATGTTTTGTTGATATAGTTGTTGGTGGCCCCATTGGAGTTCATGTCGTATCTCCTGCAACTCATGATGGAGGGATTCCATCGTAATGGAAGTAGGCACTGTAGCAGCAGATGATGATGGTCCAGGAAGGTGGCTGCTGCTAGGTCGTGATTGTGCCAACCGTCTGACTGTGGCTGGTGCAGGATGATCGACCACAAGTAATGCCTTTGGTGGAACGGCCTCTTCTGCGGAGTCCCAGACAACTTCCGCATGCTGGCATAAAGTGGTGATCGTGGAGGGGCATGGCAAACCAGAAGTGGGAGGGCCACGAATGTAGTTCCGGATAGTGGCCTCGACAAGACGTCCGAGATCGATCGTAAGTCCGGTAACTATGGCGTATACCAGTATAGCTCGGTCCTTTGTAACTTCCGATGTGTGGGTTGATGGTATGACCCGAGCTACGATAAATGAAAACCAAGCCTTGGGCTCCTCCTTCAGATCTGATATCAGTAGAAGCTGTGGCTTTCCGTCAGCGTTCAGTCGCCACTGTGTTCCTTCTAAACATATGGTTGACAAAACAACATCCAAATCAACGTGATCCCGGCAATAAATAGTATAGTCATCCTCCGGGATGTTGGGCATGTTATAAAGTGCATTGATCGCCTTTGAATCAAAGAGAACTGGTTGTTGCCGTACTGAGGCAACGTTGGCGTCAATTTGGTTCTGTGCCCGGAGGTTGGAGTAGAACTCCCGGACTAAAGGAACCACTGCATCTTGTGGTTGGCGAACAAAAGAGTACCACTCTCGCCGGAGTGCCTCTTGGATCACAGCACAGCCGAGCTTGCCCGTATCCATTCCCCGTTCCCGTATCACCTTTTTCTTCCGATATACTGCATAAAACTTTGCAGCTGCATTACTAATGAACTTGGAGGAGTCAAACTCCTCAGGAGCGGGAACAGCCTGCTTTGGCTTGCGCTTCGGTGCCATTCCGAGAATCAAAGATACCAACACCCCTACCAACCAATACAAGAAATAGAGCAAGCACAAATCCTCCAACCACCTATCCAAGTTAGGTGACTAACCCAACCACACAATAAACCTCAAGAAGCTCTTCAATTTTCCCCCAAACTTAACAAGATCATACAATTCCAACTTCACCAACGTACAATTCAAAATATTGAGAACTTGACACCCCAACACTTAATTATCAATCAATTCATGGACCATGTATAGCAAAGCCAAAATACCTCCACAAATTTCGAAAATTTGGTAGTGATAGTCCTTAGCTTTCCATAGCTTCAAATTGTAGTGGAGGGTGCTCAAAAACTCCTTTTCTCTTGCTAATTCCTGTGAAAGATTGAGGCTTGATGTTAGAATTGAAGATATGTATCGAAAATCTTGAAGAAAATTGAAGGATTGAAGATGGATTGGAAAAATTTTGAGGAAAATTAGGGAATTTGGGGGAGGGTTTCGAATTTGAGTGTGTGTAGTGTGTGAAAAATGCTGATGCTGATTTTTAAAAAACGAAATTTGGGACCTCGCGATCGATCGTGAGTTCTTGCCGATCGATCGCGAGAGTCTTCTGGAATGGGGCGATCGATCTCGAGTTATGGAGATCGATCGCCACTTTTTAAAAATATTTTTTTTTTCTTTTTCTGGACTTGGCGATCGATCGCGATGGTATGGCGATCGATCGCCAAAACACACTGTCCGAATTTTTTTTTTTTTTTTTTTTTTTTAATCAACATTTTTGCTCTCGAGATTCGCTCTTCTCCACCAACTCTGCAAAATTAACACATGGAGTCAATCCTTGAAACAAAATTGCAAACCAAACAAATTCTAACTAAAAATAATAAAAACAAGGAAAAGGGAGGAAAATGGTGTTCTTAATTTATAGTCCCAAGTTGGACTTATTACCAACATCAATTTAGGAGTCAAAATGGACAACAGTAGGCGGACTGAAATCATGTCCATGATAGTGCTTCAGCCGCTGTCCATTGACTGTGAATGTGCCTTTTGTCGGATCGTTGATCTCGATCGCCCCGGATGGAAATACCCTTGTGATAGTGAATGGTCCTTGCCATCGAGACTTCAACTTACCCGGAAAGAGTCTCAATCTTGAGTTAAAAAGCAGGACCAAATCCTCTTCCTTGAAATCACGCTGGCTAAGCTTAGCATCATGCCATTTTTTTGTTTTATCTTTATAGATCTTGGCATTCTCATAGGCTTGGTTTCTAAACTCATCCATTTCATTTAAGTGTAGGAGTCGTTTTTCACCTGCAACAGTTAAATCAAAATTCAGAGTTTTTATTGCCCAGAATGCCTTGTGTTCTAGCTCGACAGGAAGATGACATGCTTTTCCAAAAACTAACCTATATGGTGATGTACCAATAGGTGTTTTAAATGCCGTCCTATATGCCCATAAAGCATCATCTAACCTCAATGACCAATCTTTTCTAGACGTATTGACCGATTTTTCCAAAATCTGTTTCACTTCTCTATTAGAAACCTCTACTTGTCCACATGTTTGTGGGTGGTAAGGTGTTGCAACCTTGTGGGTGACACCATATTTGCTCAAAAGTTTTTCAAAGAGTTTATTGCAAAAGTGTGACCCACCGTCACTAATGATTGCTCGAGGAGTGCCAAATCGAGTAAAAATGTTCTTTTTCAAAAAATTTACTACCACTCGAGCATCATTCGTGCGTGAAGCTTCAGCCTCAACCCATTTTGAAACGTAGTCCACAGCGACAAGTATGTAATAATTAGAACATGAAACTGGAAATGGTCCCATAAAATCGATGCCCCAAACATCAAATAAATCGCATTCAAGCATATTGTTTAAAGGCATTTCATGTCTCCTAGAAATGTTGCCCGTTCTTTGGCATTTATCACAAGTGGATACATACCTGTATGCATCTTTAAACAAGGTAGGCCAGTAAAAACCCGATTCAAGTACCTTGGCAGCAGTTTTTGTTGGACCCATGTGGCCTCCTACCTCTCGGTCATGACAGTGGCTCATAATAGATGCCATCTCCTCCTCTGGTATACATCTCCTGATCATGTTGTCTGCACAAACTTTAAACAACAATGGATCCTCCCACATGTAGTGTTTAACATCAGATAAGAATTTCTTCTTCTGATAGAAGGTCGTTTGTGGGAGGATACCACTAACCAGATAATTTGCAAAATCGGCATACCATGGTAGTGCAAGAACTTGGAACAGCTGTTCATCAGGAAATTTTTCATTGATTTCTTCCAGTTCATTATCATGTTTTTCCACCATATTATCAATCCTAGATAAATGGTCCGCTACAACATTCTCAACACCCCTCTTATCTTTAATTTCTAAATCAAATTCTTGCAATAGGAGAATCCATCGGATTAAACGTGGTTTAGCATCTTTCTTAGCAAGAAGATATTTAAGTGCCGAGTGATCAGTGTACACAATTACTTTGGATAGACAGAGATAAGAGTGAAATTTATCAAATGCAAATACTACTGCTAGCAGTTCTTTCTCAGTGGTGGCATAATTTTGTTGTGCCTCATTTAAAGTTCTACTAGCATAGTAAATAGTATGAAATACCTTATTCCGTCTTTGTCCCAATACTGCTCCGACAGCTGTGTCACTCGCATCACACATCAACTCAAAAGGCGTATCCCAATCCGGTGCTACCAACACAGGTGATGTTATCAACTTCTCCTTTAATGTCTCGAACGCCTGCATACAATCAAGATTAAAATCAAAAGGTGCATCTTTAGTCAGTAAATGGGAGAGTGGTTTTGAAATTTTTGAAAAATCTTAATAAATCTCCTATAGAAGCCTGCATGGCCTAGGAAGCTTCGAACCCCCTTCCCTGATACTGGTGGAGGTAGTTCCTGTATCACCTGGATTTTTGCTCGGTCCACCTCCATACCCTTGTGGGATATTTTGTGTCCCAAGACTATTCCCTCTTGTACCATGAAATGACATTTCTCCCAATTCAGAATCAAATTCGTCTCTTCACACCTTGTCAGTACTAAATCAAGATTATTTAAGCAAGCATCAAAAGAATCCCCAAAGACAGAAAAGTCATCCATAAAGACCTCTAAGAATTGTTCAACCATATCATGAAAAATAGACATCATACATCTTTGAAACGTAGCAGGCGCATTACACAATCCAAATGGCATTCTCCTAAAAGCAAATGTACCATAAGGACAAGTGAAGGTAGTCTTCTCTTGGTCCTCAGGTGCAATAGCTATTTGATTATACCCAGAATAGCCATCTAGAAAACAATAGAAATCATACCCTGCTAGACGCTCTATCATTTGGTCAATGAATGGAAGGGGAAAATGGTCTTTACGGGTGGCGTCATTTAACTTTCTATAATCAATGCAGACGCGCCAGCCTGTGACTGTTCTAGTAGGGATCAATTCATTGTTCTCATTTTTAACGACAGTCATACCTCCTTTCTTGGGTACACATTGCACAGGACTAACCCATGCAATATCAGAAATGGGATAGATAATACCTGCATCCAGCAGTTTGATGACCTCAGCCTTCACCACTTCTTGCATCTTTGGGTTTAACCTGCGTTGTGGTTGAACCACGGGTTTGTAAGCATCCTCCATCAATATCTTATGCATACATGTTGATGGGCTTATCCCTCTTATGTCCGCTACTTTCCACCCGAATGCTTTCTTATGCTCCCTCAAAATCCTAAGTAGTTTGTCTTCGTTTATACCTGTCAAAGACGAAGAGACAATTACAGGCAATGACTCACTACAATCTAAATAAACATACTTGAGATGAGGAGGGAGGGTTTTGAGTTCAAGAGTTGGTGGTTCTTCAATGGAGGGCTTTTGTGGCTTCATGTCCCTTTCACCCAACTCGCCTAGGTTGTTCCGCACACGCCTATTATGGGGAATATTGGCGTTCAAATAAACGACAGTCTCTTTCAACTCGACGGTCTCGCCCAGCTTTTCAATGTCCTCTACCAAGCATGCTTCCAATTCATCCTTGTGTGTTCCCTTAAACACATTAGCAGATAACACATCAATAATATCAACACTAAAACACATATGCTCGTCATGTGGGTGTTTTAAAGCTTTAAAAACGTTGAAAGTGACTTGATCCTCCCCTACACGGAGGATCAACTTCCCTTGTTGGACATCTATAAGTGCCTTTCCAGTAGCAAGGAATGGTCTTCCTAAGATCAGTGGTGTGTCAGCATCTTCTTCCATATCTAACACAAGGAAGTCTGCCGGGAAGATGAATTTATCGACCTTCACTAGGACATCCTCTATGATTCCTCGTGGGTATGTCACAGACCTATCTGCCAATTGCAAAGAAACCGTGGTCGGTTTTGGCTCACCAAGTCCCAACTTCCTGAAAATTGACAAAGGCATAAGATTTATACTCGCACCTAAATCACATAAAGATTTTGTAAATGAAATAGACCCAATTGTGCAAGGTATAGAAAAACTCCCTGGATCTTTCAACTTAGGAGGCAGTTTGTTTTGGACAACGGCAGAACACTCCTCAGTTAATTTAATCGTCTCATGCTCACCCAATTTCCTCTTATTCGACAGAATATCTTTCAAAAACTTAGCGTAGCTAGGCATTTGAAGTAAAGCATCAGCAAATGGAATATTTATTTGTAATTTCTTAAAAATTTCTAAGAACTTAGCAAAACTAGCATCTACCTTTGCCCTTTTCAATGCAGCAGGAAATGGGGGAGGGATATGTACCTTCTTGGGTGGTGCGATAGGTGCAGTAGTAGGAGTAGACTCACCATTTTCACGTGTCTGAATGTCATTCTCACCTTTCAACTCAACTACGTGCTCATCGTCCCGATCTTCAGTTTGTGATCCAATTTCTTTTCCACTCCTCAATGAGATCGCCTTGGCTTGCTCTCGGGGGTTCTTTTCCGTATCACTTGGTAAGCTTCCTGGTGCTCTTCCCGCTAACATATTTGCCATTTGCCCCATTTGAGTTTCCAAGTTCTTAATTGATGCATCTTGATTTTGCATCCTATTCTCCGTCATCGTCATGAACTTAGTTAGCAACTCTTCCATACTCGGCTTTGGTGGATAACCCGGTGGAGGTTGTGGATTCAAGACATTCTTTTGGTTGGACCAAGAGAAGTTCGGATGATTCCTCCACGGTTGGTTATAGTTGTTGGAGTATGAGTTACCCTGTGGTGGTCTATTTCCTACAAAATTCGCTTGTTCATTAGATAGCATAAATGGGTTACCTGCCTGACATTCCGTGCTTGGATGGTTGCCTCCACATAAATCGCACGTGATCACTTGAGCTTGCATGGCTGTCATGCTCAAACTGTCCATCTTCTTGTTCAAAGCTTCCAGTTGTGCTTGTATTGATGTCACTTCATCTACTTGATGCATCCCAATTGGTCTTTTGGGCACATTCCTTTCGGACTGCCACTGGTAACTGTTGGATGCCATCTCTTCCAAGAGTGTGAAAGCTTCATCGGGTGACTTTCTCATAATGGTACCTCCTGCTGCTGCATCAATCATAGATCTATTAGCAGAAAATAAACCATTGTAAAATGTTTGTACCTGAAGCCAAATCGGAAGGCCATGATGTGGGCATCTTCGAAGTAGATCCTTGAAGCGCTCCCAAGCTTCGTACAGTGTCTCCGGATCATGTTGCATGAATGTTGTGATATCATTGCGCATCTTAGCTGTCTTGGAAGGGGGAAAGTATTTTGATAGGAAGGCTTGAGCCATCCCCTCCCAAGTAGTGATCGATCCTGCAGGCAATGAATTTAACCAACTCTTAGCTTTATCATTTAAAGAAAAAGGAAAAAGTCTTAACCTGATGGCGTCATCACTGACGCCATTGTGCTTGAATGTGTCGCATATCTCCAAAAAGTTGGAGATATGAGCATTAGGATAATCAGTATGCGATCCTCCGAATTGCACAGAATGTTGAATCATCTGAATTATGGCAGGCTTGATCTCGAAGTTATTAGCTTGGATCCTTGGTCTTGTGATGCTGGACATAGTGCCTTGAAAAGATGGTTGTGCATAGTCCATCATGGACCTTATAATTGACACTTCATCATTATGTTGTTCACCATTCTCTCGATTGTTCTCAGCCATCTCTCTTGTTGCTTTCCGAAGTCTTCTGCAAGTTCGTTCAATCTCTAAGTCGAGTGGCTCTAATATAGGTCTGTCACTTCGTAGCATGCACTACAAAGACAACTCCCTGCAAAATTCAACACACGAAGGAATAACAGTAATGAAATCGTATAAACCGTAATAAAAATAATTATAAAAAAAAAATGGCTAAATTATAGTTAACTAATCTCTTATGATATTACTTAAACTAGTCCCCGGCAACGGCGCCAAAAACTTGATCGCTCTTATTTTAAACAGTATTTTCGAGTGTAGCGATTCTATACCGCAAGTGCACGGTGTCAAGTTTTAGTATAAGGATTTAAAAGTAAGGAGTGTCGTACCCACAGGGACTAGTAGCAATTACCACGATTGATTAGAATTACTATATTTAACCTGCGATTAAGGAGTGATTATTAAACTAAATTGACTTAAGCACAAAATTAACCTAAACAGCAGTGATGGATGATTGAAGAGAATTTATAAACGAATTATCAAGACGTCGGTTCACCCATGTAATCCCCCAAAAGTTGTCTATTAATTAAGATTCAATGTTCTATGTTCTAGGGTGACGAGTTTTCCTATTTCATTCGTTATACCTTGGTCCGGTTATAACGAGTCTAGCATTAACCTACAATAAATCACTCCCGTGTCTTTATTGAATAATTAATACCGAAAAACGCTTTGTGAAAACTACTAGCCTTCGATTTTGGTAAATCTATTGCTATCACACGTGTGCTACATTTTACTTGGTCCGTCTCAACCTAAAACCCACGGCCTAATTTACTACGTCGTATCGTAATCTCCTATGGTCAATTCAATTACGATTACCAATATCATGCAAAAGGTAGCTAATCTTTTACAAGCATTAACAACATAAATTATGCGCAAAGATCATAGAAATTAAATCAAAACCGTTAATTAACTATAGGGTTCAAACATGGGATCCCCTATGTCTTGACAAAGAATTTAGCCAACAACCATAATCAAATTATAATGCATAAACATGTCTTTAAACAAATTCAACATCAAAAATCTGATATAAAAATTAATAAGTTCAGAAATACTAAGATGACGAGGATGTCGCTCCGTGCGTCGCTCTGTTCTTCCGTTCCTTGCGTTGCTCTTGCTCTTCAATGAATTGTGGTGGTGCTTTTGATGGAGGAGGGGCTGCTAGGTCTATCAAAAAGTGGGCAAAAGTCCTCCCAAAATCGTCCCTTAGTCTGATATATAGGGTTAACATGTGTAGCAAGGAGTCCCCTTTGAACCAAACATGGAAAGTCTTTATTTTTCCAAAAACTCTTATTCCGCGATCGATCTTCGTTCTTCCGCGATCAATCTTCGTTCTTCCGCGATCAATCTTCATTCTCTACTGGACGTTGATAGCCAAAATAAGGAAATCCGCGATCGATCTTGGTTCCCTCGCGATCGATCGCGAGTCTTCACTGTACATTGGCGATCGATCGCGAATTCTTGCCGATCGATCGCCAATGTCTTCTGTTCAGCATTACTCTTTAAAGCTCGGCGATCGATCGCGATGTCATTGCCGATCGATCGCGAGCTGTATAAAAATTCCTCCTTCGAGATTTCAGTCCATTTTCTCACGTCTTCGCTCGGTTTGGTCCTTTTTCAACATTATTTGCTTATTTCCTCCACTTTTATCCCATTGGACCTAGATTCCTGAAATACACAAAAATATACCAAAAAGCGTAAAATCATCCAGGAATCAATACTAAAATCAATACAAAAACATAGCAAAATAAGTGTAAAATTCACACTTATCAGTTATAGAGGTTAGGAGGCTGAGGGTTAGGTTAGAATCCATGTAGGAAGGAAAGAAATCAAGAATCCAAGCTTTCCAAAACTCTGCTGGCGATCGATCGGCGCTGTCTGGAAATCGATCGCCAGCCTTTATTTTTCAGGCAGATTGTCTCGGCGATCGATCGCGGATTTTTGCCGATCGATCGCCGAGCCTTAACGTTTTTTGGTGAGTTTCGTATTTTGGCCATAACTTTCTCATACGAACTCCGAATTCGACCAGTTGTCCACGCGAAGATAACTGAAAGTTCTACAACTTTTCTGTGAACCACATTTCCAAAACTTGGCTCGAACATATCTAAATTTGAGGAGAAAGGAGCAACATGTGTCTTGGATTCTGATTTTTTACTCTTTTCTTCAACTTTACTTGTTCTTTCATCATTTTAGCTTGATTTCTTCACATTTTCCTACATTTACACAAATATACGATTAGGTAGCATATGTATCAATTTATCCATCAAAATATACCAAATCGTAGACAATTAAGCATACTAGATGTGCCTATTTCTAGTCACATCACTCCACACCAGATATCATTCACAACTGAAATTCGAGAATATCGTGTTATCAGACCACATATGGTCCACAACTCAGGTTACAAGTCACCAGCACATCCCCAGTGTACAATCAACCCAATGGAGATCATACTGCTCATCCCAATACCTCATATTATTGACATTCTCAATCATACTAACGAATACTCATACCATTCGACGTCTGGTACTCGTCAAGTCCAACACACGTTGGTTGCACCATCAAAACTGACTTGTTGAGAATACAGTTTGGCAATGTATCAATACAGACAAACACTTGCGTGAAAAAGCTCTCACCTCAAGCGCAAAAGTGTGATAATGACCATACCAAGTGTACAATAAGCTCTTATTGTCACATCATACAATTCATCATACTCTGTACCCACATTCCAGCAAATGGGTACAACAAACTCACTATCTTACCATAATACGTTATCATCTAACGAATACACCTTGTCTGCATAAGGTATTAACATCACCACCAACATGTGGTACAGTCATAGATAATATAACATCCACATACTGTCACATTCTACTACTATGCATACTCTTCCTGACTTCCATCATGAAGTCATCATGATAATACAAACAATGAAAGTTAAGAGAGCATCCCTTTCCCCATCTCACTTATAGATGCATACAATCAGGCATGCCAAAGTCTTCAACCGTTACATCTCAATCATCACTCATGAGAAATTAGTGGCATAGTCATTCGTATAACATGAGATTATCTATGTTCTTCCTGACATCGCTATACGCATGCATGTCCATACCAACCAACTCAATGCATAGACACATACAAAGTGTTACTCCGCACATAGATATCACTACTACTATGCAGTCCACAGAACCAGATGCCATAATATACATCTCGCAAGCAAACGTACTCGACTTAGTACTCTCTTGTCAATCTAAGACACACAATCGTACGTCATACAATAGTTAGTACATAGGAAACTGGCAGTACAAATACCCATTGGAAGTCGTCTCCGAAATCTCATACGGTGTGCATCATCGCCAACATATACCAGCTCCGCTCTCATCACCACATTCACAAACTGACATAGGGTTAAACACAATAACCCTAACATGCAACCAAGGCCTCAATCCCCTCATACAAACATATCTCCACAAGAACAACAACTAGAAAACAACAGCAAATACAGTTGTCATACCCTGTTTCACGATCCGAAACATCTTCTTTCATCTGTCTGACACAACAAAAACATCGTACACAAAACTCACTCACTTTCGGTACACATTCCAGGTCATAACATGTCACTGACTTCATCGTTCAGTCCTGTCACTGTTCACCATATTAACATTTTAGACAGTCTCAATCACACTAACTTTGCCCAGGGAGCTGACACCACGATCTGGTCACCACGCTCCAACCACTCCTCAACTTGCTCCCCAGATTCAGTACCTTCATATCGGAAGACATATAGTTCAAGAACTGAATGACTGGCAAGTCCCCAGATAAACATATCTATTTCCCCTGGCCTTTGGCCCACTGGGAATGGTAGTACAGAAACTGGGTAACAACCACATTTACACTCACATCCCCTCTAAAATTATTGAGAATTCATAACAAGTCGTACCACCATACTGCAATACAAGGGTTAACAACAATATTTTGAAACACATAAAGCATATTAGCACAATAACATGATTTCAAGTGAATAGGCATCTCCCTAATTCACTTCCTCTACCCTTGTTCACCCCAGTTAACCACTGCTCTGATACCACTAATGTGGGACCTCGTCAGTCTTAATCTTCAATTATACATTTAATTAAGTAAATCACATATCTTGACTTATCAGGATTAAGAGACTATTACTACTGATCAAGATTTTTCAATATGTCTTTTGCTTACATAGTTCATATACACCACATCTTGTATAGCTTTTACACATCACAATTCATCTCGATCAGTTTAACTCCTAGGAGCAGAAGGTAGACTCACACTCTCGGCTTTCCCCCAGCTATGAGTCCCTACAGAACAACCAAGCAAAACATGAGTATATAAATGATGTTCACAATCCAACATCAATGTAATGCATAAATACTGTATAAACAACTTCATGTAATTCATGCATTTGTGATACTCCTCTCTGGTTGTTCCTCTACATACCCCAAAACACAGTATACATCATGATACAATTGGCCACATATGTCATGGCATATCTCATTCAACATCCTGTTATAACGGGACCGATATGATATGCCTCTCAGCTTAATATGTCAGTGGCTCAGCCTTCACGTCACATATTAGCAGCACATACCATAGCTATATTGTATGCCCAACAATGGCATACTCCTCATGGCATCAACTATATGCCTCAATAACATCAATATACAACATGCCCAACAATGGCATCAACTATATGCCTCAATAACATCAATATACAACATGCCCAACAATGGCATACTCCTTATGGCATCAACTATATTCCTCAACAACATCAATAGACAACATGTCCAACAATGGCATACTTCTTATGACATCAACTATATGCCTCAACAACATTGTGACTCACAACACCAATCACATATGATATTCACAATAATCTCATTTCAATCACCAATAAATCATCATCACATATAATGATCATAGATGGAATATCAATACTAGTACGTCAACACGTACCTGTCGTCCTGTACAAAAAGAAAAGCAGGAGTTAATATGTAACCTCCTCTCTGACCCGTCCCTTGTGATGGTGCTACATGAACATCAACAATTACAATGTTAAAATAGGCTTCACCATCAACTGGTCCACAAAATATCACATTTGTCAACAATCCAACCTAGCGATCGATCGGTATCTATAGCGATCGATCACTTCAACTTTGTTACCCTATAGATCGATCATTGATGTAGCGATTGATCGCTATTTAAGTCAAAGTTTCACATAATGTTTTGGCCTTCTAGCGATCGATCAGTAATCCTTCAGTGATCGATAACCAAAGCTCGCGATCGATAGGTAACATATAGCGATCGATCGCTACGAGTTTCAACCGCCTAATTATTTCCCCTGTCTCGGTGATCGATCGGTATGCTCCTAGCGATCGATCGCGAGACAGCAGAAGTTCCAAACAATGGTGATTTTCATGTCTATCTTCATGGTTCATCTGCTACACCTCCCAAATCAACGTCAAAACTTGATAAATTCATACTCTAACATCATATGAACATGTTTTCATGTTACTCCTCATGTTTTTACATTATAACTCATATCAAATCAAGAACTACCAATTTACATGCTTCAACTCCCAAACATCATACACCAATATAAAACAAGTATACAAAGCACATAATCCTTTCCAAGAAGTTATGAATTCACTTCACACAACTTCCTATTTTGCTTTCCAAGTTGAAATCCAAGAAAAGAAGCAAGAACAATCAAGGAGATGAGGAGGAGCTTGTGTAGAGATTTTGTAGGTGAAATGATGTGAATTGTGTGTTTCCAATCTGATTTGCATATATTTATAATTAGGAATAACTCATGTCAAGTTGATTCCATGTAGTCTATCATGCATAAAATCCATGCCTTCCTTGTAGAGGCACTACTAAACCATGTTCATAGCATTTCAAACTAATCATATAACACAACAATATCAATTGTATAATAAACTTGTTATAGTTGTTCCCAACTATTTGTGTCCAACTATGTGTAGGTCATTTCACCATACACGTTATGCCTTTCATCGTCTATCAATTACTTCATTTCGTCATTCCTACTCGGTTCAATCCGAACTCGAGTCCAAAATCATATCACGACCACCATACGTCACGTCACATATATAAATTAACTTGAGATATTATTGCATAATTACACAATACTCAAATAAAACATGCATACTTCATGTCTAGGCATTACAGAAATAAAATAAAAAAGGGGGCTTTTAAAGTCAAATAAACTAGTACTATGATGAAAATCTAAGAAAACTAATATGCAAATTAAACTAGGATGAATTAAATTATGAGAAAAGAGCGATTCTTGGTTTTCTGCTGACTTTACAATTGGGATTTACTATCTCGATCATCGATCTTCACATACGATGAATATTCATCGTTGGACATTTATTCCAATAATTAAAGTCCTATCACACCTTATTGATAAATGTCATTTTTACACTTATTTAGATGTGATTTTCTAATGATTTTCATATTGATTCCTGGATGATTTTAAGTTTTTTGGTATATATTTCTATGTTTCAGGAATCAATGTTGAAATGCATAAAAGTAGAGGAAATGAGCAAAAAATGATGAAAATGACCGAACCGGGCGAACGCGTCGAAGATAATGAAGAAAAGAAAAAAATAAAAAAAATATAAAGTGGTTCGATCGATCGAGATTGCATCTCAATCAATCGGCCTAGCCAGAAAAGTTGCTCGATCAAGATACGTACACGCCTTTCTCCTCACCCAATCACACGGCTCCTTTCTTCATTCACAAGTCCAACCCTCACACGTTCCATCTCTCCATAACCAATCACACGCCACTCTTCTTTTAACTCCACCAATCACACGCCACTCTTCTTTTAACCCCACCAACCTCACGCCTCACAACTCCATCTCACAAAATACACGTTCAGAATCCAAACCTTCATACACCTCAGACCCCTTTTCTTCATCCCTCCACCAAAACCAATTCACTCCATCATCAACCTCCACCTTTCTACCATCTATCATCCTTCATCAACTCTACACCCTGTGATTTGGAACAAGCCAACAAGATAATCGAGGAGCACGATCGAGAAAGAAGCGAGGAAGGATCGAGAATCAACGAACGAAGTCGACTTGGGAGTTTGCTTTTACTTTTCTAATTTAGTTTTGAATGAATATTGGATTTATTGTGTTTTTGATGATTGAGAGATATCCTAAACATTGTTTTTCCTATTGATATTGTGATTGAATTCATACATCTTCTATGTGCATGTTTTATTGTTCTTCATGCTTTTGAAGGATTGATCGCCTTTGAATGATAATTTATTATAATTGAGATCGAAAGATAATATTATAATACGATATAGTAATCCATGCCATGCGTTAAAGATTAGATCGAAAGATAAAATCACATACGAGTGATAGCTTTAGGTTATTCAATCTAAAGTTAGTGGTTTTCATACAGACTCATTCTATATCGAGTTGTTAATTAAATGAACCAGAGTTACTTGTTGCGATTTGATGTTAGGTTTAATATAGCTCGAGATAGTATATTGAATAAATTCGTAAATGGGAAAAAGAATTGTAAGAGTTGGGTTAGGTGAATCATTGTCTTGATAATTCTTTCTTGTGGACTTTTCTCGTGTTCATCGATTGTTTTGGTTGGATTAGAGTAGTTTAATTTAGTTATTAGTTTAATTATTAATGAATTATCGTAAGTTAAATATAGTTTAAAGAAATCTTATTGTAGTTGCTTGTTAGTCCAAGGTTCGACACTCGTACTTACGAATCACTATATTAAAACTTGACACTGTATGCTTGCGGTCGATTTGTGTTGTTGATTTATATCATCCACCGCTTAATATTTATTTACTAAAGAAAAGCGCGATCAAGTTTTGTGCGCCTTTGCCGGGGATTAACTTTAGTAATATCATGCAAGATTCTTTGACTGTAATTTAAACATTTTTTTCTTTTTTTATATTTAATTTGGAAAAAAAATAATTTAAGTGTTTTATTTTGGTTTTTCTTGTGAAGTACTTGGAGATGCTACATCAACAAGCATTCACAAGCTTTGCCCAACAATGTTCTGAGCTGTTCTATGTAGTTTGGGAGAGATTCAACAACTTAGCAAACGCATTCCGGTATCATGACTTTTCGAACTATACTCTTTTACATGTTTCTAAAATGGATTGGATTTGGAAATACAAGGATGGTTATCTAATGGAGCTTTGGCAAACGGTAGTCCTCTGTTTGATAGAGATGAAGACAGCACATTGCACTTGTTCAATGATATGGCGGACTTCGATTACCACTGCAATATGATCCTTCACTACAAGGTTGGAGTCACCAACACCCACCGGAGCCTCACTACCCTCATCTTATAAACCAACCATTCGAGCATCTTGGAGAGAAGAGAGATAGTTATGCAAAAGTAATGGCTCCATCAGAGGATATCTTACTTAGATTCATGGCGCCAATTGAGCAACATTTAGAAAACCAGACCATTTCTATACGTCACCTAGAGCAGCAACTAGCAATCCTTGTGGAAACCATTTCAATGAGCTACCAAGAGGAGGAGACGAGATCTACAAATCAGGCATGGTTACATAATGATGATCACTCAACTAATCATGTTTGGGGGAGTGAATCTACGCATGTGGAAAAGTCAAGGGAAGTTGAGCCACTTGAAGTGATTGAGCCTACAGTGGAAAAGTCAACCTAGGAGATCATATGGGAAGACGAGCCAAGAGTGATGTTGGAGGAGAATATTTTCGAGAACTTTGATATGCACTCATCGATGGCGACTTGTTCTATGCCATATGTGGATCCATTCTTACCATCGATGCCAACATCACCAGAATATATCCTCCAAGATATGAAGTCGAGTCAAGAATCATTCTCCCATGCCTACCAATTCAAGAGTATTGTTGGAGCAATGAGCCTACACTGTTATAATCATGCCAATCTTGAGGGCCTACTAAATGAAGACCCATTAGTGGTATCATACGATACTTACTATGGGCGGCAGCCGCTCTTTGATGGTTGCTTCTGATGGTCAAGCCGATGACTAGAAATCAGCGCTTCTTGGGAGGCAACCCAAGCATATCCTTTTGTTATCTAGTTTATTTGATTTTCAGTTTTTGTTTTAGTTTTATTATCTCTCGAGTCGACTATTTTACTATCTGCATTCTTCTCTTGCAGCAGTATGCTTGACACCGTATGCTTGCGGTCGATTTGTGTTGTTGATTTATATCATGCACCGCTTAATATTATTTGCTAAAGAAAAGCGTGATCACTTATGTTTAGTTAAATAGCCCAAGCGTTCTAGTTTAACCATTATCAAACAATCAATCAAAATACAAGCGATTAAAGATTTAAATCGATGATAGCATAAGAACTACTGAGATCGATGAAGCTAAACAACATAATCCAAGTGTCTATATTTAATCTAGTCAATTGTTTTTCCTAAGAATTTAACAAAAACTCACAAGCGGAAATTTATTAATCTTAGTTGCTTCGTAAATTAGAGGGATCAAACGATTCCGTATTTGATATCTAATTTAGCATTAGATTGCATGAACAATAGTTATGTGATCAATCTAACAATCAAACAACATAACCATAACAATAAATTCAGGAAAAACAATTGATACTCAATGAAAATCAACAAACAAAACATAGTCTCACGAGAATCGTAAACTCCAATGAATCGTCTTCCTTAAAAAAGAATCACAAAGATGTTTATCCACTCAATGGAAAACAATCAAAATTAAACATAAAAGCATAAAAGAAAACAAACTAGGCAAAACTATGTAGATCTTCACTTGTCGAGGTTGTCGCGTCCGACTTCGCTTCGATCTTTGTAGCCGCCTTTGAACTATGATGAACTAGATATGAACTATCTATGAAAAGAAGCAAACGTATGTGTAAAAGTCTCTCCATAAGGTCTGGTGGTCGTGGGTTATTTATAGGAGGAGAGGAGATGACAAGAGTCTTTGTAGGATGGAAAGAAATCAAATTCCCAAACTTTCCAAAACTTTTTGGCCGATCGATCGTTGGAACTCGTCGATCGATCGGTAGTCTTTTTTTCAAAATTTTCGGGCTCGCGATCGATCGCTGAAAACTGCCGATCGACCGCTGGAATGATTTTTTTGTTGCGTAATTTTTATGCCTTACTCGATCGATCGGTGGCTTCTCGGCGATCAATCGCGAGTCTTGGCTCACTTTTATGCATTTTTCTTGGTCTAGTTTGATACATTATCAACTCCAATGCATTTCTTGATCCTTATTCGCCATTGTTAGCTCGATTTCCTCGATTCCACCTACATTTACACGAATATACGATTAGATAGCATATGTATCAAATTAACTATCAAAACATACCAAATCATAGGCAATTAAACGCAATAGATATGTGTATTTCTAGTCACATCAAACTCTCACATACTTAATCTTACTCGACCTCGAGTAAATCAAACAAAACTAAAATATTTTGTTGGCTCATAGCATCATAACAAAGTAACTT
This sequence comes from Haberlea rhodopensis, assembly GCA_907163345.1. Taxonomy (NCBI): domain Eukaryota; kingdom Viridiplantae; phylum Streptophyta; class Magnoliopsida; order Lamiales; family Gesneriaceae; genus Haberlea; species Haberlea rhodopensis. Next base: position 418,024 of record CAJQUN010000057.1, read on the forward strand.
GTCCTCACTTTAATGCCTCAGCAATTTTAAACATGCACAGTATTGAAAGGCGATGAAAGTTAACAGTGGAAAAAATTCAATCCCTAGACATTTCATACCCAACAAAGTATCGTAATCAAAGTGTTGCACTTGAATACTCTGTTAACATTTCACACATCTACCGTGAAAGAAATTCTTTAACCGATGCTCTTGCTAACAAAGCTTTAGATAATCTGGTGTTTCCCAATATGCTTGACGCTAAACTGCTCGGTTTATGTAGATTAGATAGAATGAGCATCCCTCATCTTCAAATTTAAAGCAAATTCTTGTAATGTATCTTGGAGATTTGGTGTAGTCCCCTCTCATGTATTACTTATTATTTATTTCTAACAAACAAGTATGGATCCGCCAAAACCCCACAATGCCGGGGGTGTTCATTATTAAAAAAAAACTTCCAAAAATTAGAGTCATACTAGGGTTGACAACACAAGTTTTACTCGAGCAATGGAAGTGAAAGGAACATTGAATAATTGAAACTAGCTAAAAGTCGCACAATTGGGAGTATAAAATTAATCAAAGAAACTATAAAGCACACAATTAAAGAATATGGAGCTAACAAACGAAGAGATACTCTCAATCCATGACTATACATTCCCTAAAGAACCAACACAAAGGTTCAAATAGTCGTTGATCATTTGTTAAACTTCAATTTCATCTTTAGCATAGAGAGTTTGCATGATCAAACAAAAATGAGCAGCAACATGATCGGTCTCACACGACACCTCCATGAGTATTCCAGTTTAGCACACTGCCACACTTTCATCTCCTCCACCCAGGCTGAAGCACCTTGTCTGAAAAGCGGCGCACCAAAATGAGAAATTGCTCTCAAAATACAGAAAACGGGAAGGAATCAGAGTCATAGTGCATATTGATGGCTGATTATACAAATCCAGAAATAGCATAACTATAAACAGGGAATCAAGTTATAATTTACATTATGTATTTGATTAGTTCCATGTGATTGAAATTCAACCAAGGCTATGTCACTAACAAATAGGATAATTGCATCAGAATCTAGACTGCAGGAATTAACATATTTACAATTCTTACCATCTCTAGAGGTGGTCAATGATCGGTTAGTTTTGGTGCCTTCCTTTCCATTAGCTTGCACTGGCTTCTGTATTCGAGGTGACATTGAGCTCAATTTGCCATTGGAGGAGGCTGGCAGAGAATGGCGGCGGGCATATCCATAATCAGACCCATCTTCATCAAATTTAGTAGATCCTTGAGCTCTAAGCTTTGCTTTAGCAGATTCAGTGGCAGCCATATAACTTGGAAGACTTGGGGAGTTCTGCGAGATATTTTCAGGATACTCTGGCTTCAGCGGAAGGGATCTCCTTCTCTTAATTTTCTGATTGGCCTTGCCAATCTGATCTTCCTTAACAATAGATTCCTCGGCCAAAGTTGAGGGATTCTCTATCCTCCCACCATTTTCCAAAGAGTGAAGCTCGACGACAGGATGATCATCATGTGGCACAGCTACTGGCTCATCTACAATTATTGTCTTTGAAGGAGCTTCAACTACAGGCAGTTCATCAGATACAACATCTGGATTGGTAAGGTTTTTCGAAGGTATTGCATTTTTCTGCTCAGGGTTAGGAGTAGCAGAAGACAACAATCTTTTCATACTCTGCAGAAGCAGGGGCTTCTTGATTTCCACTTCTGGCTGTTCAGATGCCACCACTGCGGATGCAGAAACCTTTCTCAAATTTTGTTTGACCCTGTCAAGTTCACTTTGGGGTTCTTGCACTGAATCTGTTCGATGACTTGTGACTTTGCTGGAGTTGCGTTTGGACTTGTCAATTTCACCAGAAGCTAAAGCATCATCCCCATTAACTGTGATTGAAACCTTTCTATTAGTTATTTTTGACTTTCCAGCTATGGCCTCAACAAATTTCGAGCCTCCCTGCTTTCTCTGTGGCTTCACATCCAAAGAATTTTTCACCCGCACAGGTGGTTCCCCAAAGCGACATAATGACCAGCGTTCAAGCCAATTCCAGGCTGAATTTGGTTCAGCCAGATTGTAATGCAGACTCAAAGGCATAGCAGATGGCAAAGTGACGAGAAGCTAAAAGTAAAGAAAGTCCGCAAATCAGATCCATACTTCAAGAGAATCAATCTTCATCGGTAAATAAATGGCTTTATTATACTATGTTCTTTCAACATAAAACAACAGGCTTAAAATTGTGTGATTTGCATGTAAGCTTTCAGTTTGGCATGGAGCAAACAGATAATCAGGGACCACCTCCAAAAAATTATCGCCTATTTTTTTAAAAGCAAAACCAAGAATTAGTCCGACTGCTGGGAATGGTAGGGTATCAGTGATTGACAATTGATTACTTAATGTGTAAGTAAAAATAAACACTTTGAAAAGCATTACAATCTAAGCCTTGATAAATCGAACGGTCTGGAGGTAATTGTTCAATTTTATGTAGGAGATTGGCACGACAACCGCCTAGCACTTTAAATGCGTATATCGAATCCATCAGGATATTAGGGGATCATTGTTTAGTTATGTTGGATTTGAAGTAAAGACTGTGAGTCTAGTCACTCCAAAAACCACAATAAGTCACATGGACATTCAATGCTACACAATCTATTGGCTAGCGTCAACTACCGGTCCACCAATCTCTCAAATGGTTTCAATCATCACTCCAATCAACCTCAATCAATCGGCCGACCCACCAATCTCAAACACACTTTCAATCTCACACGGTTTCAATTAGTTAATAGCTTAGATTAGGGAATTGTATGTTTGGTAAAGACGTAATGTACTTTCCATACATAGGAGTAAATTTGTAGGATTTAAGTTTGTAACCATATCTTATATATGGAAGAGCAAGATCAATGAAAGGCATTCAGCAGAATAAACGTGTGTTTGACATGGTATCAGACAAAGGTTTCCGATTTTGAACCTTGTTCTGTTTTTGGACGGCTTCCTTGTTGTTCACAAAGCCTGTCTAGAATCGGCCGAATTCTAGCCATTTTGAACCTCTGAAAAGTCGCCGATGTTTGTTTCCATTCGGATTGAAACAATTATGGTTTGTGGTCTGCCATTTCGACAACTTTTGTCCACTCCGTCTCGCGATCTTTAACCGCATCCGGGTTCACTGTGTTCGCTAAAGTTCGTTTGTGTTGGGCTTTTTTCCAAACGAATTTCTATTCACAACTTGTGCAGTCCCTAATTCCAATCGACATCTTGTGCGATTGTTTTTGTTTCACGAAAATCTCAATTTGCAAATCCACGGTTGTCACCAACACATCACAGTACTTTATTGTCATTTATTCTCATGAGCAATTTCGAAATTTTTGGTGTCAAATTCATAGGGTGAGTATTGTTCGTACAGGGGAAGGAGTCATGGGGCCATATTGATGGGGGTGACCCAGCCTCTACAGACGTCTCAAATAGCACAATGAGAGATCAAAGAAGCTCGAATTATGACTTGGATTTTATCATCTGGTGAACCTCTAATTTTGCTAAATTTTACGCCCATATTCCGACCGTCAAAGCCATGTGGGAATACTTAAAGAAAGATTACAGTCATAAAAATATGGCTCGTCGATTCCAAATGGAATACTCTACGCTCAGGGCAAACTCTTTGTCCAGAAATACTTCACTAGGTTTCATACGTCTTGGGCGGAATTCGCTGAATGTCAATGCTCCTGCTGCTTTGCCCGCTGCTGCTAAGAAATTCATGAATAGAGCAAGTGATCAATTTCTGATGAAATTGAGATCTGAATTTGAAGTCGACAGATCCACACTAATGAACCGCCATCCTTCTACAAACTCCACGAGACGTTCCAATACCACACAAACTCCACGAACATCACAACTTATGCGTCACATATCAAAGGGAAACGGAAAGACCTTCACAAGGTACAAAATACTTTCAGGGAATGTGACACGAAGAATGTAGCAAGAACACTTGACACATCATCAAGGAATACTCGCGAAGGGCCCTAAAGTTGGACATCTTTTTTTCCTATGTTTTTCCATTCCTCCAACAATTTCCATGGTATATAATGTTGTCAATCATACCAGTACAATTTGGCACAAACGTTTAGGTCATCCTAACCATATTCTGTGTCATGTAATAAAAACTGTTTTGTTGAGAAATAAAATTTATTTTTCATCTCACTTGTCTCTTGATTGTGCAACTTGCAAATTAGGAAGACCAAGTCTCTCATTTCCTAATCATAGTATTCGTGCCACGAATTGTTTTTACTTAATTCACAGTGATGTATGGGGGGGTTTTGCGGGTCATATCTCATGCATAATATAAATACTCTGTTACTTATTGATGACTATAACAGATATATACAAGGGCTAACTCTCTTAGATCTAAATCTGAGGTCTTCTCTATTTTTTCAGCTTTTGTTGAAACTCGGTTCTCCAAAGCCATCAAAATGCTACGATCCGATTCCGGCATATAATATATGTCTCGCAACTTTCACAAATTTCTTAATCAAAAAGGTATTATCTCTCAGATTCCTATCCATAGGGGTGCTTAACGGATCGGACCGGTCCGGAACCGGCCGGTTCCGGATCCGTTAAGCACGGAACCGGTCCGGTTCGTTAAGGAACCGGATCGGGCCCGGTTCCGGGTCGATCCTGTCCGATCCGGTTTTTTCTTTTTCCTTTTTTTTTTTATTATTATTTTTTCTTAAAATTTTTTGAATTTTTTTTTTTATGTTGTAAATGTTCACCAATATTAATCACAAATTCAATATATTTCTTCTTTATTTCATAATATAGATGCATACAAATAATTGTAAAGAGATGGCAATTGAAAATCTAAATAAAAAAATATTACTATTTAGCACTCTTCATAATTGATAAATATTGTTTTGGCGTTCTCTTCTTCTTGCTCGTCATAATGATTTACGAATTCGTCAACCGCCTCATCTCTTCTATTCTTACATTCTGCTTCAAACCAATCTTTAAGTACTGTGAGCATGCATGACGAAACAGCAGATATACTACTTCTGTATTCTCCAATAATTCGGCCACATGTTGAGAATACTGATTCAGAAGCGACGCTTGAAGCTTGTACCGCATACACGTCTCTAGCCATTTTGGCCAAGATAGGGAATTGTGCTGCATTTGTCTTCCACCAATATAAGACGTCGAAGTTGTCTTTCGTTAGAAATTGATAATTCAGATAAATTTGCAACTCAGTCGACGTGCTAGTAGAAGGTCATTTTCCCTTAAGTTTTTTCCTGCCCAGCATCCTAAGCAAATTTATGCCCCCACCTTTAGGCTATCTATATACACGCAAGAACCGTCATTTGTTAGATTACGTGTATATTGTTGCTTGAAGTTGTTGTCTCTCCCAAATTTTGGGTTGAAGCCTTGTCTATATCCGTTCATTTCATAAATCGACTGCCATTGCCACTCCATATCACTCCCTCCATAAATCTCAACCCAGCTACCTCAACTTACATACTTTTGGCTGTGATTGCTTTGTTCACTTACCTAGTCTTGAACACAATAAGTTGTCAGCTCAGTCTGTCAAATATGTGTTTATGGGGTACAGTGATTCTCATAAAGGTTATGTTTGTTATGATTCTAACAATAACAAATTTCGTATTTTCGCTATGTTTTCTTTTAGAATTAATAATTTTTTTAGCAATCATACTAGTTCTATGACCTTCCATCATTTGATGATCTATCGCCTTCCTCCAAACTATTCCTCCTCGTGAGCCCGACCCTCTACATGAACCTACCCAATGTCTTGATAGCTTGAAGCAGATTCTAGCACTTTATTTCGGCGTTCTTCTTGCCCCTCTCGTCTTCCTGAACGGTATGGCTTTTCTCCCTCCTCCTATTATACTACTTTGCCTTCTAATCCAGTCCCTACATGTTATTCGGAGGCTATGAAACAGACTGCTGGAGGAGGCCATGGATACTGAGTTACAGGCACTTCAGGATAATGTCACCTAAGTAGATATGGACATGGTTTTAAAAAACCCGTGGCCCAAGCCGAACCCTTAACCGGGTCAATGGGCTGGTTACCCTTGACCCGGTTACGGTTCGTTATATTCGAACCCGTGAACCGCCGGTTAACAGGTAGTTCACGGGTTATTAATTTGTTTTTTTATTTTTTAAATATTTTTAATTTAAACCAAGTGTCTTGGTGTAGAATTGAATTCGACCTCAAATTTATATATTTAGTTTTCTACCAATAAGCTATAAGAACCTGATTAAACTACTTTGAGTGTTATGATTTATATATATTAATCAAACAAATATATCCTACACATTTTGGTTAATCGAACTTGAGTTTACGTTATTTTATGATTAATCCATGGAGGAAAACAAATTCAAGTAAGTTTATTGCCTATAGTGATGCTGAATGGGTTGGATGTCCAGATACTCGTCGCTCAGTCACTGGATGGTGTATGTTTCCCAGATCTTCCCTGATCTCCTGGAAAAGTAAAAAAGTAAACTCGTATATCCAAATCTTCAACCGAATCTGAATATCGTGCTATGTCTGTTGCCTGTTCTAAAATTATTTGGCTTCGCAGACTACTAGATGAACAGGGTTTCCCTCAACTCAAACTCATATCCTATCATGGAGACAAAACAAGTGTCATTCAAATCTCAACCAATCTTTTCATGAACAAACAATACACATCGAGGTAGACTGTCATTCTATTTGATAGGTTGTGGATATCAGGACTACTGCCCTTCCACGTGTTTCAAGCGATCTCCAACTCACTGACATATTTACCAAGGCTATGGCTCGACAACGTCGTCAATTTTTGGTACGCAAATTGATGCTTCTTGATCACCCAACATCAATTTGAGGGGGGGTGTCATTCTAGTCACTCCAATCACAACAATCACTCACATGGACATTCAATGCTACCCATTCTATCGGCTAGAGTCAACTACTGATCCACCAATCTCTTACACGGTTTCAATCATCACTCCAATCAACCTCAATCAATCGGCCGATCCACAAATCTTTCACACGGCTTCAATCTCACATGGTTTCAATTACTGAATAACTTAGATTAGGGAATTGAATGTTTGGTAAAGATGTAATGTACTATCTATACTTAGGAGCAGATTTGTAGGATGTAAGTTTGTAACCATGCCTTGTATAAAAACAAAAGGAATATCAATGAAAGGCATTCATCAGATTAATCGTGTGTTTGACAAAGACAACCATTAAAAAGAAGTCCAACAAATAGAATAAGTCAAAACTGCTGAATTCTTATAAAAGATAAGCAGTCCATTATCTTCTTCATTGACAATTAGACATCCAATAAATAATAGAAGGCTAAGGTCTTTACAAGTGAGTGATACAAATGATGCTTATTAGTTTAGACAACAATATCTCACAAGGTATGATAAGGTAGATGCTCTTTGATTTACTTAAAACGCACCACTGAATGAACAACTGAAATGTTTTAGCACTTTAAAGCGTTGAAGAAAATTAATACCTTTTGAATATATGTATTTGTTGCTAGCTTGTCTGACTGAAAAAATGAGGTATGTCCAATGTCCATCTGTTTAGGATCCTGATGAAGTACATGAGGATAAATAGTAAATACGAGCACTACGAACCTTAAAAAATATGACACAAGGTTGCCACATCATTATACGCTAAAAAAAGCAATTTAACCAAAACAATTAAATGGCAAGGATGTTAAAACAGATTATTAAAATCAGGCATTTCATGTGCTCGGTAATCAAACATTAACTTAAGGCAACCACATAAAATGATACAGCAATCTCCCAACCAAACACTCAAAGCTTGGCAGAGAAGAGATGGGAGAAAAACCAGAGGCAAAAATCTAAGTTCTGATGAAAAGAAGAGATTTCCACGTCTAAGGGCCAGCGAACTAAGCAAAGGAAAGACATTTTTCGTATCGAATCCCATTTTGAGAGCCACATGAGGGCAAACCACTTCAGACTTATAGTGAAGTTTTCCCATCGACTATTTCTTCATTCACAAGACTTGACAAGATGAAACTTTAACAGATTATGTTATACAGGTCAGAGTTACCTGACGTTTTGCAACACTGTAATTTTTAAACTTTTCAGGCTTGGTGTTTGAATGTCTAACTCTTTGTCCACGAGCCAAAGCCTGGATCTTAACAATTGCCTGCATGCAACGAAAAGTGGCAGCTGCCTGTCTCCTAACCAAATGCCCTCTAATTAGAGCTTGCAGCCTTATGATACCCTTGAGAGCCCAAAACGCACGGCGAGCCTATGCAATCACAAGGTACTAAGAAGCTGAAGAAATCAATTGGAGACAAGAAAAGAAAGAACCGTATGCGTAGCACAGGCTGGTCAGCTAAGTAGCAATATTCACATGCAATTTCAGGGTGTGTTACCAAGTATCCCCTAAAGGCTCCTTGTACTATTGTGGCAGCATGTTCTTGCCTCCTCATCTCAGCATTGTTGACTTGAACTGGTAAATCACTTTGTGAATCCACACCTTGATTCCTTGAATAAAAGTGGGTGGCATCACATGGAGCACCAGATGTTCCCTTAGCGATTTCCATGTCTCCTGCATTTCTATCAGTCGACTGGGGTGGCAGATCAGAAATGACTGCAGATTTACCAGCCTGATTCTCCACTGGGGACTTTGCAGCAGCCTTTTCATGACGAGTCATGTTGTGACACCCACGGAAATATCAATCAGCATTATAAATTTTTATACCAAGCCAAACCATTATTTGAAAAATATAAAATCATATCTTAAAACAAACAAAACTATCAATGGAATTAAGAGCAGGAAAAACTTTAGTCAAAACACCAACGAGAAAATTTCAACACATGAAAAATGCAATAATAGCTTAGTCAACAAGTATCCAACCTTGGATAAATTAGACTTTGAGTTCTTCTTCCCGAAGAGCACAGTCTTGATCCATTTCCCAGGAGACTTTCCCATTGTAGAACACTGCTTTGAAACAACAGTTACTTAGTTTAAATCCTGCAACATTTCATTAAGTGAAAGCATCAGGAACACAACGTCGCTGAGACAAATCAAATTTAAAAAAAGAGCAAACAAAATATGGAAATAAAAAAAATTTCCCACTTCATAGAGCCAGTTAAACTACTGTTGAGTATTGACTAACAGAAAAGTCAAGTTTTTTATGATAAAAGGTAAAAAACATTACTCAAAGAACAGATGATTCAAGAGACTATACGTTTTCCAAGCACAGCCTTAGCAGAAGATAAAATCACCAAAACTCTTAAGGAATCAAACCACAACAACAAGCATAAAACAAGAGTCAAAAATCATTAAATACAATAAACAAAAGTGGGTTTCACTGCAATGCCGCTCAGATCTGTGAATTTTCATACGTGAAAAAACGATGGGTTTATCTTACATCCGAATCCAACAGCTACAAACTCACAAAAAAAAACCCAAAATCCTGAAGAAGAGGGAACCCGATAAATAAAAACCGGGCATTAATGAAGAAAACCCACCACAAAAATTATTTGAGGTAAACATCAGGTGAAAGATTTATTGATATTAAGCTAAAAAAGAAAAAATATAAAAGGTAAAGATAAAAAAGCATCAAAGTCCCGTATACCTACAGATTTATTTCATGCACTAACGGCAAGAAAATGGTTCCCTCGACATCACTCCAGAGCTTCTTCACCATTTCTGGAGTAATATATTCATTTTCTCTCTGTAAAGCCTGCGCCCGCTTACTCAAACAGAAGTGGTGAAGCCGTGAAAGTAATTATACATACAGTAAAGTAGAATTTGTACGTGTATATCTGTATATTAATGGAGGACAGCCAGTAGGTGTTGTTATACAGTCTCTTTTAGTAGAAATCGGTGAGCGGATCCAAGGCGCTGATTGGAGAAGATAATTTGAAATGTTTTCGGCTATAACATACGACGTCGTTTAGACATTTTGCTAAAATTTTATATTTTATTTTTTGATGCTTCTGCTTCAATGTCCTAGGCTGGGGTTATTTAATTAAATAACCTAATTTTTAAAAACATTTAACAAAATAACCCTAAAATACAAAGTCTTACTTTTCTGACCCAACACGCCAACCCAGTTGACGTGTTCAATAGTCCCGCCAACTCAGTTGGCGGGACCAATTTTGAAAATTGGTCCCGCCAACTCAATTGGCGTGTCCAAAAGGACACGCCAATTGAGTTGGCGTGGCCAACTTTCAAAAAGTTGGCCACGCCAACTTTTATCTTTATTATTTTTTTTTTGTTTTTTTGTTTTTTTTTTCCTTTCTTTTTTTAGAAAATAAAAAATAAATTTAAAATAAAATAAAATAAAAAAAATATATATACAAGTCCAATATCTGTATGAATTTGTTTTACGCATTATTCATAAATCAACTCAATATGATTAGTCTAAATTGAATGACATATTATTTTATATGTTTTTTCTCTGTAAAATAAGCAATGTTGCACGGACCCAGTTAAAATGGTGCTGCTGATTGTAGATTTCCTAATTCTTGGTTTTATTGAATAAAAATATAGATATTTTGAATAAAAATATAAAAGTTGGCTGGTCGGCCGTGCCGAAAAATGCTTTTATGGTGATTTATATTTTTCGGCACGATCGACCAGCCAACTTTTATATTTTTATTTAAAATGTTTATATTTTTATTCAATAAAACAAAGAATTAGGAAATCTACAACCAGCAGCACCATTTTAACTGGGTCCGTGCAACATAGCTTATTTTACAGAGAAAAAAACATATAAAATAATATGTCATTCAATTTAGACTAATTATATTGAGTTGATTTATGAATTATGCGTAAAACAAATTCATACAGATATTAGATTTGTATATATTTTTATTTTATTTTATTTTAAATTTATTTTTTATTTTCTAAAAAAAGAAAGGAAAAAAAAAATAAAAAACCAAAAAAAAAAAAAATAAAGATAAAAGTTGGCGTGGCCAACTTTTTGAAAGTTGGCCACGCCAACTCAATTGGCGTGTCCTTTTGGACACGCCAATTGAGTTGGCGGGACCAATTTTCAAAGTTGGTCCCGCCAACTGAGTTGGCGGGACTATTGAACACGCCAACCCAGTTGGCGTGTTGGGTCAGAAAAGTAAGACTTTGTATTTTAGGGTTATTTTGTTAAATGTTTTTAAAAATTAGGTTATTTAATTAAATAACCCCCTAGGCTGTCTAGTTCTAGACAACATTAGATTAAGTGGCTAGAATTTAGATTGATTCAAGGAATCTCATTAGAATCCAAAAGAATTGGATTATAAGCGGGGATGGATGGATGGATGAGAGGAGTTAATCATTCTCTATCATCTGAAAGTAACTTCATTCTTTAAAAAAAAAAAAAAAACTTTAACTTTTCTAATTTCTAGAATATATTAAACCGCTCAAATTCATGTTTTCTGACTCACTTTCTCGAAATTATTCTGCCGCCAGTCTCTAGGGTTATCTACAACCCATAACTTCGTTTTAGCACAAATTTTGCTCCATATAGTGTAATTTTTACATCAAACACAAAACTTGTCTTCAACATAGTTACTCCAAACTTTACTCTAAAAAAAATATTTCATACAATATTCCATTTAATTTCATTTACAATTATTTTATTCAATCAATTACCTAGTTATAAATTTATTAATATATTTGCACACTAATACTATATTTATATATTAAATTTATGTTTAAAATATTTTCTAAAATATTTTCTTAATATAGTTATTGATTTTTATTTTCTTATTTTTATCAACTTTATTTTTTAACAAATATAAATTAAAAATAATAAAACTAATCATAAAAATTTAAAAAGTTAAAACAAAACCAAAAAAAAAAAAAACATAGCGTGAAGCTATAGTGTTGCACTAAATTTGATGCAACAATGTAGCTTCACACATTTAACGCAAAAGATAAAGCTGGGTTGAAGTGAAGATCGGACGTTATTTTAGCCTTTCACACGAAAATAGCATCCGATTGGAGATGGCCTCAATACAGTGTTGGTGTTGTTCGACAAGGAAGAAGATTTGTCGAAGATGTTTTTTGGGTTTTTATATTTATTTATCTTATAAAGAGTGAGGAACAAAAACTTATAGACTTGTTTATTTATAAGGGACTCTAAAAATAAAAAAAGGATCTTAGCAAGATAGTACTAAAACTGAAGGATTGAAATGTTAAAAGTATTTGACAAAATATTAAATTATTTTAAAAAAATAAACATTATATAATATACATAAACATGTTTTGTATAAGTGGGCAATGAAACTATAGAGGTCAGACAAACTTAAAAAGATATTTTTTTAAGGTATTATTCCTCCCACTAATGATACAATAGTATCAAGGAATGAAATTTCAGAATACAAAACATCTCTCTCAATTTAAGGAACATAAATCGCTATTTTGAGTGTAAGAAAATAATGCATGTTGGTTTCAAAAAAATAATAATTAATTTTAAACTAATTTAAGGAATTTAGCCTATCATTATGTTAAAACTATTTAAAGGAGAATAAACATATAACTGCGACTTTCTAGAGACTTCTTATGTTTCCTGTGAGGGGATTGCTTATGATGGCAGTGGACGGTTAGTGGATTCGGCCATGGCTGTGGGTTAGACAATGGTGATGAAGGTGGTCTCGGTTTTGGGGTGTTCTGGGTGGTGGCGTTTGTCTTGGTTGTAGGGTTGGTTGTGGTTTTGGGGTGCCGCTCGTGGTGGCAACGGATAATCTCAAAGGTGGTGGAGGCGGTGGTATCGTTGGTGGAGGTGATATTGGAGGTCGGTTTGAGTTTGGAGGTGGTGGTTGGCAAGGTGTCGGCTTTACTGATGGTTTCGAAGGAGTTGGTGAACAATTTTGGGTGAATTCTCTCACTCGCTACCACCGTCGTTTGCCATGATGCCCATAGACCATCTTGTCCAGGACTTTGGGGCAACTTGGAAATTTTTTTTCGTCCGCATACACAGTCGTACGAGCTTCCTAATTTTGCTACCGTTTTGACTACGATGCCTGTCAATTTCGTGCGTCGTCCAGTTGTATGGCTTCTCGTAAGATTTTTGGATGCGAGGGTTTGTGCGTTTGTAGTCTCTCAATCAGTTTATGATCTTCGTTTATCCTTTTGTGTACCTTCACTTGTCTTGGAAGGCAGTTCCCTTACTGATTCGTACTTTGGGATTAATGGTTTGAGGGGAACGAATTTGGCTTCGGTGGCTCATGCCACTTTCTGGTCAAAGACATGTGATTCTGCAGTGAGTTCCTTTCTAGTTCCACTTGCCAGCCCCGTGTTAGTTTGGTTGCATGTGGTTTTTATGGTTGATGTCGTTTATGTACTTTGTTATAATTGCCGGTTGGCTAACTTTCGTTAATATATTATCTTTTACTGTTCAAAAAAAAATTTACACCGCAAATTCTTATTTCTAACTAAATCCACCTTCCTAAAAAAAAATTATTGAATTAAGTGCAACTTTTCAAAACTTTATTTGGAAATCTTAATTACACATAGCTTTTGTAATTCTTCCCATCGTGGTCGATTTTTGGTTTTTTATGTATTTGAATAGTTACTACACCTGAAAATTTTCTTCTTCTATGATTTGGAATTTGTAAAGGTCCAGGAGTTTTAATTACATAAATTTGAAATTGGAGAATATTTAGCAATTTGAGGTTCTATTTGATGGTTGAAGATGCATTTGCAGATATGAGGATTTAAGAGAGGGTTATGTGTTTCAATGGCTATACCGCCAACGACGATCTTGAACTATTGCAGATTCCCATGGTGTCTACCTTGGCCTTTAGGGCCCTCATGTTGCCAACGAAATATTTGATCAGCTGTTGGAAACGGTGGACATTGTTGCATTCAATGACTTATTCGTTAATAATAAATTGTTGATCTCTTAATTTGCCTGTTTGAGAAATCTTCAAGAACTGCCAATTAATCAAGATATAATTATTGAAAAATAAAATAGGAATAATATTTTTGAAAATGTGGATAATTGCACCAGGTTCGAGCACTTGTAACAGAAGAAGATCTAATAAATGCATCACCTGAATCTAGTGGTACACGCGTGATGAGCGCATTACGTTTCTCAGGTGTACTTATAAGTTATACCATAATTAGGTCCAATAAGTGTACCACCTGAGTCTTTTAGTACATGTCAGTATAAGGTAGAGATGTCAAACGGAGCGAACGGCACGAGGCAAGGCACGACACGTTTTGCTACAGTGTCGTGCCGTGCCGGGCCAAGGGGTGCCAGCCCGTAGACTGGCACGGCACGGCACGACACTGTATATGTGTTTTTTTAAAATTAATCGGCAATCGATCGCCAATTATGTGGCTATCGATCGTCGAGTGGCAGTAGTGCTATACACGGGCTTGGAGATCGATCGCCGATGGCCAACGGTAAAAAAAATGTCGTTCAACGGCTTTTTAAAAAAAAAAAAAAAACTTTTTTGTTGTTGTTGTTATATATAGGTGTGTGTTGAGGAAACATTTTATCCTCTCAATCTCTAAGCTCTATATACTTGAAATGCTATACTCTCAATTTGTTCACAAGAAGAAAGAAATTCGTCTTACGTTTGCCAATACAAGCACAAGCAACAAAGTCAATACTCCTCCTAACAAATATTTGGTATCTTTTATATTTGTTGCATTAGATAATTGTAGTCTATATACATAATGGCAATTCATCTTATAATGTGATTACGATGATGAAATCGATCAATTTCAAGAAAATGAAGAAATCATACCAAATATTCAATCATCAAGTAGAAGAACTTAAAAAAAAAAGAACTAGTAATGTATGACAACTATTCGATGTAGAAAATGTTGAGGGAAATGGATCAATGGCAGTTTATAAAAAAATGTAAAAAAGATTATGCATATGCTTCTTTTGGTGGTACATGTTATTTAATAAGACAGATGGCTAAACATGACAGGGAACCAACTGATGGTAACCAAACTACTCTTTCACAATTCAGTATTGGTAGTAGTAGTTCAAGTTTATGTATTTTTACTTATAATGTTGAAAGAGATAGGAGATAATTAGATAAATACATAGTATGGGCGGAGAACTTTTTCGATGGGGGCGGATGCAAATTCACTAATTATATTCATTTAGGTTTGCAACCTCAACATAAACGATTTCAAGGAATACTATTAAATCGGATGCATTCACAATTTTTAATGAATATAAAGCAAATTTAATTACGTATTTAGGTAATCTTTCTTCGAAAGTAGAACTAACAAGTGATATTTGGACAACTTATCTTGGCAATGCATCATATCTCTGTGTTACAGGATATTGGATTGACGATAACTGGGTGTTACATAAAAAATTTAGGTTTCACAAAAATTGATTGGTCTCATACGGGTGGAGCTTTTTCTAATGTCATTATGCAAGTTACTAATGAATATAATATTAGTAATAAAATCTTCCCCATTTCATTTGATAATGCAACTAATAATACCGCTACAATTACTATATTAAAAACTTATTTGAAACCAAATTAAATGGTGATTTTTTTCATATTCGTTGTGCATGTCATATTTTAAATTTGTGTGTGCAAGATGGATAACAACTTGAGCTTCATTTAGAAAAAAATAAAGACTACTCTTGAATTTCTTAATGGTTCAATTGCTAGAAAACAAGACTTCAAAATTAATCCATATCTCATGGTATGAATTATAAAGATTTTCCTTATGAAGTTTCTAATAGGTAGAATTCAACAAATTTAATGTTGCAAGTATGTTTACCTTATAGAAATGTGATCACTTTATTTTTTAATGAAAGGATGACCGAACATTTTCATACTGAAGAAACTGGTCGGGAATTGCTTCTAATATATGTAATGTTTAGAACCTTTTTATGATGCTACCAATTTATTTTCGGGTTGTTATTATCCAACTTCTTCAATATTTTTGAATAAAATTTATGAAATTGGTGAATATTTTGCATTACATAGATCTGATCCGTTTTTTACAGGAATTGTTGAACCAATGGAGTATAAATTTAAAAAATATTAAAAAATTATTCCTATGTTGAAATGTTTGGCATCAATTCTGGATCCTGGATTAAAATTATATAGTGTAGAAATTATAATAGAATCTTATTACACCAACATGACTTATGAAAATGTTAATATTATCAAGAGAAAGAGCGCATTAATAAATGTTTGTTTGCTTTGTTTTCTTTATATGATTCGTTGCATAATTCTAGATCAATTCTACTAAAAGAGAGTGGTAGTAGTGGTGCTAGTAGTAGTAAGGGTTTTGTGTGGCCAATGTTAAGAAGAAGACAAGACACTACTTCCACTTCTTCAAGTTCTAGTTCTAATACATCTTCATTTACTGAGCTTCAGTTATATCTAAACCAAGTCATAAATTTCAGTGAACAAGAATTAGAAACTTTTGATGTTTTGGCATGGTGGAAAGACAATGCTAGACTTTGCTCAGTACTTTCCATAATGGCACGTGATCTACTAACTCCTCCGATATCCATAGTTTCATCGGAGTCTTGTTTTAGTGCAGGTGGAAGAGTCATTGATGAAAAAAGAAGTATAATGAAACCAAACACTGTGGAGATATATATTCGTTTAAAAGATTAGTTGGATGCTGATAGCTGCTTACAAGGTTTGGGAGGACATAATGTTTCTTCCAATGAAAATGAAGAAAACTAGAATATCTTTTTAAACTCTTTTGTAATTTATGATTTTGTTTTGTTCAATGTAATTTGTAGTTTTTCAATTTGTAGTCAATAAATTTTTATTTTGTAAGTATATTGTGCCAATCTTTATTTTTATAATATTATTATATTTATATAATTAAAATTAAACAAAAAAATTAAAGAATATGATTTGGGTCATGCCGGACCTGACGAAAACGAAGACGAGCCCTGTCAAGCACGACCCGTCTCTTTTGCGGGCCAGCACAACCCGCTTGACATCTATAGTATAAGGTAATTGCGTGCATGGAAAACACAAGTTTTGTTTTTGTTTGTCAAAAAAAGCTAGTTTACTGCACCAGTATCATGAAATCAAATGCACTACAGGCATAGCAAGATAAATAATGTTGTTTAATAAAATATATTGATGTTCGGTATAATATTTATGTGAGGGCCTGATCCTAATGTGGTGTTTAATTATCACACAATGATTAATTTGCTTAAGCAGCGGAAGAATACTTTCAAATTTCTTGTCAAATGGCCATAAAAAAATTTCGCTTTTCGGTGATACATATATAATGATACCAAAATATATGTGTATTCCATTCGCAGACAATACATCACTCATTAATCAACAAAACACTTAAAGTCTTTGAAAATGATATAAGTCAAATACAACATACACGGGGAATACCTAAATTTATTTTCTTAAAAATAGAGTAATACTACTGGGAAAAGAAAACAATGCATAAACATGAGCTCGCTTATCTCGGAGCTCGGTTATCTCTAGATGAATCGCCTTACGCATCATAACATCGTCCTCCTGCAAACCCTGTCATGCCCGAACAACAAAAGACATGACAGCCCCCCAACAAAGGGGTTCAGTACCCCAGTACGAGAAATAAATAAAAGAATGACAAAGTATCATGCAATGCATACCATGTATGAATGCGATGTATGAATAGGTACAAAAAATCGAATCTCAAGATATCAAATATCGGAGTCCAAAGGAAGGTATCAAGAATCAATATCAAGTTCTAGCAGAGGGTGACTGAATACACACTTTGCACTAGGAGAATCATCATGTGATGTGCTCGTCATCCCTCGTGTCTAGGTCCGGTAGCAACGAGCGTGACTACAGTATCTACCTAAACTGCTTGTCATCGTCGTGCCCGTCGTCCCCGGCACTCAGATTAAATCAACTTAGTCATCATCAAGGATATCAAATAAGTGGATAGATCAATATGATATGCCCATGAATCATCTATGCATCATATGACATATGCAACTCAATATGTCATGCAATCTCATGTGAAAGTCAATACATATCATGTAATTCACATATCATGTAGTACAATGTATTTCAACATGTCATATAGTCACATAAGAATTACATAGTGACAATTAAATCATATAAATCAATTAATGACATGTAAAATCATACAATAGCATCATTACACGTCTTCGCTAGACGTCATGATAAAACTCATTTCTACGTACCTCGGACCAACGCTAAATCTACCGAGTACTCCTCGAATAAACCTAGAGATCTGTTAACCTGGTCATTTACACCTCAATTATATCATCAAAGTGCTCAATCATTTCCAATATCAAGTTTATAATCCAAACATTGATCCTTAGGAAATTTCTTAAAATTTCAGCTTACATGCTCATAGTAATTGGTTCATAAATTTTCCAATACTTAACCAAATGACATGGGTCCAATTTAGCTTGAAAACTAACTCAAAATATGACATTTCATATGTTTGAAACTTCCACAAAGTAGATCATTTACCTAAGGCAAACTGGGTCTAAACATCACTTAAGCAAAAGAGGGGAATTTCTATGTTCTAAAGTGAGCACTTTTCGTAAGAACTCCATATCTAATTCATACAACATCCAAATGACCTGATTCTAGTGGAAGAATTTAGATAACTCAAAATTCTACAACACATCTCTTATGACTTTAAGCTAATTAGTTCATCTTGAGGTACATTCTTTGAAAAATGTTACTGTCTAAAAACTCATATATATCATGTTTCCAGATTGCATAGTTGTTGGTAAAATTAGCATACCTATTGCATATGAACTCCAATTTGAGTGAGGTCATTCCAAATACAAGCTAACACCGAATACTACAATGCTTATTAGAGCCCAAAACTTCAAATTCGTAACCATTGATTCCCAGAAAATCTAAGAACACGATGCATAAAAACTCGTATGCACTGAAATTCCAGATTGTACACATTGGTAAAAAGACCATAACGTTTTCATCCTAAATCCAAATTAACTGATTTTGATGGCCAAATAAAGCTAACACAAAATACCACAACTTTTATTATGGGAGTTATCTTCAAATTCGAAGTTTAACCATGCGTAAAACTCGAAATACCAGACTATATGCACTGCCAACTAGTTGAAACAGATTTGACAACAACTTTTCTTCTACATTTCTCATGTCAATGCATCAAAATTCGACCCTTAAACCTACATGCAAGTTAATAAAACTCAAGATTCATGTTATACCTCACTTTATGTTGAAGATTTGAAGCACAATCCAAGCCCTTGAGTCAACCAAGCTCATAATCTGCAAAACTCTTGAAGATTCTATGTTTCCTTCTTTCTACCTTCCTAGAACTAAACTTGCATGGAAGTTTTGAACATTTTTCAAGCATTTTTTGGGAGGAGTTTGGATCGAAAATAAGGAGAGAAGTATGATGTTTTTGAAGGAGAAATGAATCAAGTTTAAGTATAAAAAAAGATGATAGTGGCATGGGAAACAATGTCAACCAACCCATTTTTTAACATTTTTAAAGGTTAAGTGATCCATGTGTCCAGATACAATAATTAAATGTTTCTTGCATGGCACATGGCTATGTAAAAATATGTATTCTATCTCAATTAAATATAAGATGTTGTGACCCGAAACACCTTAATTCGAAATCTCAACTTTTAATCACCCGGATTTGCTTAAACATCGTTAATCCGGATTAATCATAGTAGCGGGGCCTTACACTTCTTCCCCTCTTAAAATGATTTTGTCCTCGAAATCGCAAAACTGAGTATAACTCAACTTATATCTCATTCGGCTGCTCACAACATTTACTAGTAATCATCACTAGTATGCATGGGATATCAGGAATATCTTAAATCAATGAGGCCATTCTTGTCTCAATGTAGCCTCTCCTTTCCCATGTCGTTCTTACGTTCCATGTCAACTCCATTAACTAGTACCAACGGAAATAATCTCATTGCTCAATACTTTCTCGTACTGGTTCTAAATTTTGATTGACAGTAATGTCTATTTCAAACTCATCAAGTTAAATCGTATGAGATGTCTCAATCTCATCATAGATACATACGAGTAATCATGTATCAGTGACAACTGTTGTGGTAGTGTCAACGATCTACCACTGAACCAAACTTCTCTATGATTCCACAAGGTTCAAAATACAACATCGTACCTCACGGAACAAATCATATCGATCATCGTAAAGGTAATATCTTCAGATTTACCTGATTCTCAACTTGAAATTCTAACGATATATTCTCTTGTTGGCATAGTAAATTTGCTTACTTTAAGCCAATTTCATTCGTTTTCGTAGAAAATTTATCGTACCTGGCAGTTCCTCAACAATCTCAAGTTGTGCCAAAATTTCTTATCAATCTCATCTCAAAATATCAGCGATCGGCAATCACCTCAACCGATGCTATCGTGATAGTTGTCTGGAGCTTGAATTATTCTAAGGGTGAATAGTGATTTCTGTCAATTCCCACAAAATTCATCACTATTTATCTGAACATAACTTCCAAAGTCTGGATAATCTCTCAGTTTGTCCATCAGTCTAGGTATGATAAGCAATACTCATTGTGAACTTAGTACCCATGACAATCTGAAGACAGCTCTCGGATTTCGGATATTATCATCGGATCTCTATCATATACAATTGTTACAGTCACTCACTGTAACTAAACCACATTGTCCACATCTTAAGCATGTCGTTTTCTCATAGACAATTATATGAAATCAATATCTTGTATTGAATAGTCAATCAACTCTGATTCAACTTGTTTCACAATCTCTGTTTGATCTAAACAATTTGAGCAATAAAACTCAAAGCTAGAAATTTCCTAAATTCATTGTGGCACTTACAATTTCTGTAGTATTTCATTAGGTCTCGTCTTTTTATCTTGATTTGCTGGCTTGTCAAACAATTTACCACAGAATTCTGAAATTTCTTTCTTCATACCATCCCATCGAAAATAGGATCTCAAGAATGATACATCTCATCAGTCCCAAAATAACACTATGTCATCTATAGTGCGCTTTCTAAAGTAATACTTCTTTCGAATCGATATGATTCGATGTTATTTACTGATTGTTCAATCGCAACCCACCACTAAATGGCATATTAAAATCTAGTTGGTTGATGAGACAGAACCAATTTCTTCAATCAATATATGTATGGGTCTGTCATTCGAGTCTTTCTGATCCTCGAAATCAGAGGTGACTCAAATTGCAAAGCATACATTGATGCTACCATTGCACTTTTTCAGCGCATCGGCTATTAGTTTCACTTTTCCTAATTGATATTGACTATCAGAGTCAAATTCTTTAACAAATCTAGTTATCGCTTCTATCTCATGTTCAACCTGACTGAGTGATATATTTTAAACTCCTAAAATCAGAGTATATCATGAATTGTTCGCCATACAGATAACATTGTCACATCTTCAAGGCAAAATAATGGCTACAAGACCGAGTTCATGAATATGATATCATGATTCTTTCGGCTCCAACTATCTCAAGCATATGCAATCATCTTTTCATGATGCATCAGAACATATCCCAAATCTTTGACCAGTGTATCTGCACAAACTATATATCCCCCTGAACCAGTTAAAAAAATCAACACTGTGGCTGTAGTCCACTTCTGTTTCATTTTATGAAACTGCTTTCACATTCATCTGACCAAACGAAACTCAAATTTCTTCTTGGTCAATTGGTTAATCGAGCAGGCTATCTTAGAATATCTTTCCATAAAAGCCTGTAATATCTGGCCAAACATATGAAACTTTGTATCTTGAGTACACTTGTTGCTCTTGGCCAAATTATTACTACCTTTACTTTACTGGGATTAACAGGTATCCGGTGAGCTGGTATCACCTATCCGAAAACAAAACTGGATTCAACCAAGATTTACATTTCGATAACTTGGTATACAATTTGAGCTTCACGAAGCGTCTGAAGAACCAATCGTAGATGTTCTGTGTGGTTCCTTCTGGATATTAAATACTCTAGTATCCCACTGATGAATATTATTACAATTTCGCCCACAAAGTTACGGAATACTCTATTCATCAAATTCATAAACTCCACTGGTATAATTGTCAGACCACACGGCATTACCAAAAATTCAAAATGCATATATCTGGTTTGACCAATTGCCTGGAGAACATTTCCCCTTCTGACTCAAACTGGTGGTAACCAGATTTAAAATCATTTTTCTTATACATCGAAGTTCGTTACAACTGATCAAATACTTCTCGATCTTAGGCAATGGGTATTTATTCTTGACAGTAGCCCTGTTCAACTGCTTTTAGTCGATACACATCTTCATAATACCATCTTTCTTCTTCACGAATAGCACCGATGTTTTCCCAAGGTGACATACTCACACGTATATACCATTATCGAGGATATTCTGTAATTATTCTTCTAAATTTGTCAACTCTGCTGATGACATTCCGTGCAGTGCTTTCGATATCGAATATATTTCCTTGGCATCAACAAATCCTCAGGAAAATCTTGGTAAGTTTTTTTACCACTAGGATATCCTTCGACTATTCCTGATCAACATTAACTGCTTATTATCAAATATCCCTCATTTTCCAAATATCGCAACACCAATATTTTCATAGCTGATAGCTTGCTATTTGTGGCTATACACATTTCATTTGGAGCCACAATACAGTTGAAATTCATTACACCCTGAAATCATCTTACAATATCTCAAAATTTATCAGAGTATACATGCCCTTGATACAATCAAAATCATATATCAACAACACCATTAAATTAAAATTCACAATATGTTAGTTCCGAACTTTATCAATGAGATTTTAAAGATGACAAAACATATCAGACCGGATCGAGAGAAATCAGACTGACCAGATCGATCGCCCAAAACAGATCAAGCTGATAAGATGACAAAGCATATCAGACCGGATCGAGGGTAATCAGACTGACCAGATCGATAGCTCAAAACAGAACAAGCTGATAAGGCATATCACATATCAGACCGGATCGATAGATATCAGACTGACTAGATCGAAGCTTCAGATCGATCTCAACCTATATCAGATCAGAGCAGTCAAGGATGTATAAAGATTGGTTCTTCAGTCCGAATCATTAACGGCTATTTATTGTAGCATTTAATGTTGTAATTAATGCTACAAAGGACCAAAGACTGAAGATTACCATAAAAGGTAAGAAGACAAAGAAGAGCTTACCTGACAGTCGCCGAAAGCATGAACCAGAACGGTAAGTATCCTGAAGAAGAAGACTGTAGCTTACTCAGAGATTAAGCAGAGTCAAGAGTTGCACATTAAGGGAAATAATGTCGTTGGTACATGCAACTATAAAAGGATGCAACAACAATACAGAAAAATAACGACAAAAGACTCAACAATACAGATAAACAAGACTCTCGCTGATCAATCAAAAACAGCACAAGCTTTTAAGCTCAGAAGCTCTCGAGCTGAAATTATTTTTAAGAACGATTACATTGTAATATTTGGTCATTTAGGATCACTGTGCGCATCTTGTGTATTCTGTATTGAAAAATAGAAGTGAGAAACAAATTGTAACTGTCAGACAGAGAGTGTCTGAACAGATCGAGTGACTAGGAGTTTCAGTCTGGTAGTGGGGTAAATCCAGCCTGAATTGGGTTTGTACAACAGGATTGTATAAATCAAAGTCTTCTAGTAGAAACCTTCCTTAATTGGAAGAAGGGGAGACGTAGAAGGATTACACCACCTTCGAACTTCCAGAAACATATTCTGTGTTCTTATCTTTCTGCACTCGTTCTTTCATTCAAGCCATCGAGCCGCTCTTACAAATATATAAACAGACCGTTCCGCACTTATACATTCAGTGGTCTGTTCAATAAAAGAGTTGATTAAGAAACAGATTTCTTTCACTAATCCGAAAGAAATCACAAGAGATTAAATTTTAGGAGGAGTGTTCATTCACCCCCCCCCCCCCCCTCCAGACCGATCCTAACAAGTGGTATCAGAGCAGGTCATCTTAATCAGCACAAAGACACTTGAGCTGATGGCATCATTCAACAAAATTCCTATGTTCTCAAAAGAAGACTATAATGACTGGAGAATCAGAATGCAAGCTCATCTGGTAGCTCAGGATGACGATATGTGGTTCGTCATCACTGATGGACCAATGAAGATTCTGAAAGTCAATACATCAGTCGCCATTACTGGTGGAGAACCACAAATGGTAGAGAAGGACAGATCGATCTATCGAACAGATAAGTAATGATGCTATGTCATTATTTATCAAGAAATTTGGTAAATTTATGTCTAAAAATAAGAGGAACTTTAAACCCTCTCATTATAAATCAAGAAAGGACGATGCTGTTAATGATCAGGCTTGCTACAATTGTGGTAAGACCGGACATTTCATTGCAGATTGCACCAGACCAAAGAAAGAAGAACGGAAGGAGAAGCATCGCGATGACAGGAAAAAGAAGCATTACAAAGACCGCAAAAATCATGGAAAGTCCCAAAAGGTCCTAGTAGCTGAAGAAAGAAACAGCAAGTGGGCTCAGACTGACTTCGATTCAGAAAGCTCCGAATATTCTTCCAGCGAAAGCGAAGGAGATATTCAATGTCTAATGGCAGACGAAGAGTTGAGTCAGACAGACGAGGTATTTGATTTTGACTCAAATGAATTTACACGTGAAGAGCTCATGTCCGCACTGTAAGACATGGCTAATGATCAAATAAAGCTAAAGTCAATGATCAAATGGATGAGCACAACAAACCAAGCTGCTCTGAGCAGGGTGAGTGCAACAATCTCCAGATCGAGCTAAATAAGCTGAACATCTCCTATGGTCAGCTCCATGAAGAAAATAAGAGAATTAGCACACAAAATGCTAAGCTTTCTCATATATTCAAAACATGGACAAAATCCAGAACATCCTTGGAAGAATTACAAGAGGTACAAAGAAACGTTGGTGATTTCACCGGCATAGGCTTTGACACCAAAGAATCCACCAAAGATGAATCTGAACTGTTGCTGGTAAAGAACAAAATCAAACAAATGACATTTGTTAAATCCAGCACAGTATATGAGACTGAAGCACCTACGATTCAAACGGGAGTCTCGTTCGTGAACCAAGGTTTGAGAAAAGGAATTGGATATGTCAACCAAGCCAAAGAAAAGGTACCAGCAAGCTTTGCGTCTTTCAGACCAAATCTAAGGGTGCAAGATCGAAGGCAAGGAAGACAATACAATTACTATAATTCAAAACCAGTTCAACGAAGATATAGACTACCCCATGAGAATCAAAGGTTTCCATATCGCACACATTATCACACACAACATCGAAACAGACCAGCTCACAGCACACCACACACACACAAGCCATTAAAGCTGATACAGGTGTGGGTTCCCAAAGGGCTAATCCGTTCTGGACCCAAATAGGATTGGGTACCAACAATAAATATGTTTGATGACAGGTACCAAAGAAACCTGCATCAGACTGGTACTTGGACAGCGGGTGTTCTCGTCACATGACTAGAAACATCGAGCTGCTGTCTGAAGTTACAGAATGTACTGGACCCAAGATCATTTTCGGGGATAACTCAAAGGGTAAGACCGTGGGCAAGGGTAAGATTGTCCATGGTAACATTATTATCAATGATGTGCTGTTAGTTGAAAATATGTGCTATAATCTGATTAGTATAAGTCAACTTTGTGATAATGGTTATGCTGTAGAATTTCATAAACACACTTGCACTGTTAAATCATCAGACGGTATAACCATGCTTGTAGGAATCAGGAATGGAAATACATATAAGATTAACGGAATCATGCTCAACCTGATAATCCTACTTGCTTCATCGCTAACAATGATAATAAACACTGGCTATGGCATAAACGCTTGAATCATATCAATTTTAAGACTATTTCTAAACATGATTTAGTTATCGGTCTGCCCAAGATCGATTTTGCTAAGGATAAGATCTGCGAAGCTTGCCAAATGGGCAAACAGATCAGATCATCCTTCAAAAACAAGAATGCCAAATCCTCCTCCCGTTGTTTAGAACTATTGCATTTGGACTTGTTTGGTCCTATACCAATAACAAGTTTAGGGGGAATGCGGTATACTCTTGTTGTTATTGATGATTACTCACATTTTACATGGACTATATTTTTGAGCAGTAAAGATCAGACCGGTCCGAAGTTGATCAAGCTGTTGAAACGCACTCAGAATGAGAAATCATCCAGCATAGAAAGGATTCGAAGTGACAAAGGCACTGAGTTTTCAAATCAGAATCTTGAATCCTTTCTAGAAGATCATGGAATTAAGCATGAGTTTTCAGTCGCTCGAACTCCTCAACAGAATGGAGTTGCAGAACGAAGAAACAGAACGCTCAAAGAAGCAGCAAGAACAATGCTTGCTGATTCTGGAATTTCACAAAAGTTCTGGGCAGAAGCTGTGAATATTGCATGCTACACTCAAACTCGGTCTATGATTAACAAGAAGCTGAATCTCACTCCATATGAAATATGGACTGGTAACAGACCGTCTATTTCTCACCTTCATGTATTTGGCTGTAAATGCTTCGTTCACAACAATGGTAAGAATCATCTTACAGCATTTGAAGCTAAGTCAGATAATGGAATATTCTTAGGATATTCATCAACTAGCAAAGCTTATCGAGTTTTTAATAGTCGAACCTTAACTGTAGAAGAATCAGTTCATGTAGTTTTTGATGAATCTTTGTGTGTTGAGGGTAACAAAGAATCAATTCAAAATCAGATGGAAAACATCCATCTCGAAGATAACAATGATGATGAGATTGTAGCTAACAGGTCAAGAGACAATCCACCAGAACCTGAAGTACCAGCTAGATCGGATCAAGCCAATGAAGCTTCTTCAGATCGAGCCGATCCGGATGATCCAAACTCTCATATCAAAGTAGATGCTGATCATACCACTACTACTACTCATCCGGCTGGACCAGACAATCCAGAGTCAAGCTATCGATGGACTAAGAGGCATCCACCTAATCTAGTGATTGGAAGTCCCTCTGCACCGATTAGAACCAGAGGACAGATGATGGATGAGTTCACTCATGCTGCCTTCATCTCAACTCTGGAACCTAAGAAGATCGATGAAGCTCTGACTGATTTCAACTGGATTAAGGCCATGCAAGAAGAGCTTAATCAATTCGAACAAAATCAAGTTTGGAGTCTAACCCCCAGACCAAGCGATCTGCCTGTTATTGGAACCAGATGGGTTTTCAGAAACAAGCTGGACGCAGATGGAACTGTGGTTAGAAACAAGGCCAGACTGGTGGCACAAGGATTCCGACAAGAAGAAGGAATTGACTTCGATGAATCTTTTGCACCAGTCGCCAGACTTGAAGCAATCAGAATCTTTCTTGCATATGCTGCCTTTAAAGACTTCAAGGTATATCAGATGGACGTCAAGAGCGCCTTTCTTAATGGTAAGCTTCAGGAGGAAGTTTACATTGAGCAACCTCCTGGATTTCAGAACCACTCATTCCCTAATCATGTATACCTACTGAATAAAGAGTATATGGTCTGAAACAAGCACCAAGAGCCTGGTATGACACTCTATCTCAATTTCTGCTGAACCATGATTTTCAGATCGGCTCAGTAGATAAAACTCTCTTTAAATTTATTAAGGGGGAACATACCCTGTTAGTTCAGATTTATGTTGATGATATAATCTTTGGGTCAACTAACCCCAAATTATGCGAGAAATTTTCCAAGTTAATGCAGGGCCAGTTTGAGATGAGCATGATGGGAGAACTCTCATTCTTCTTGGGTCTCCAAGTCAAACAGCTCAGCAATTGTATTTTCATCAACCAAACCAAGTATACCAAAGAGCTGCTTAAGAGATTCGGAATGGAAACATGCTCAACTGCATCCACTCCAATGAGTCCTACAATCAAGTTAGACAAAGACGAAGGGGGAACGACAGTCGAAGTGACTATGTATAGAGGACTAATCGGATAGCTCCTATATCTTACAGCGAGCCGGCATGATATTATGTTCTCAGTCTGTATGTGCGCCAGATTTCAATCAGAACCAAAGCAATCACATTTTATTGCTGCTAAGCGTATTCTGAAATACTTGAAAGGATCTCAGAACGTTGGTCTTTGGTACTCCAAAGATTCTAACTTCAGCTTGATCGGATATTCAGACGCAGACTACGCTGGCTGTAAGATTGATCGTAAAAGCACCAGTGGAACATGTCAATTTCTAGGTGAAAGATTGATCTCTTGGTTCAGTAAGAAGCAAACATCAATTGCCAATCTACAGCTGAAGCAGAATATCTTGCCGCTGGAAGCTGTTGCGCTCAAATGCTCTGGATTCAACACCAGCTCAAAGACTATGGCATCCAAGCTGTTGACTCTCCGATATTTTGCGACAACACAAGTGCAATCGCTATCACATATAATCCAGTTCTGCACTCTCGAACAAAGCATATTGATATATGACATCATTTTATTCGAGATTATGTTGGCAAAAAGGAGATTCGGATCGAGCACATCTCAACAGAGCAGCAAGCAGCAGACATCTTCACCAAACCACTCCCTGAGGCTAAGTTTAATTATTTTCGTCAAATTCTTGGTTTAATTGACTTCTCTTGATAGTTTAGATGTTTTCTTCTTTTCGCGTTTAAAGATTTTTGTTGGCACAGATCGATAATACAATGTTCAGAAAGACACAGACCGGTCCGAACTTTCAGACCGATCTATGTCAATCTGATGTTATCCTATGATCTGTCTGGACAATAAATCCTTTATTTTGTATTTATTTAAAACAAAAACAGCCCGGACTGATTGCAAATTTTAACCGCCTTATCTTTCTTTTATCCTGACCGTTTATTTTGATTTTTTTAATTATCAGTCTTCGAGATAAAGACACGTGTCTTCTCTCTCTTATTTAGCAGGCTGAACATTTCATTTTCATTCACTTTTTACCATTTACCGCTGTCTGTTTTCTAACTCTCTCATAACCTCTCAAAACTCTTCGTATATTCTTCCATCTTACTTCAATGGCTACCATAACTCACAACTCTCTCTCCGTTGAGTTCAATGATATTTACAGGGCTGAAGATGCAGAGATGGTCTCCATTTTCCGAGCTTTGGAATCGTCTGGATTACGGAATTTTCTGGAGTGTGGCACGGTGGTTTACGAATCAGAGATTCGTGAAATGTTTGCCAATGCTGTATCCCGGAAGACATCTATCTCCACCTCTGTAAAGAGCAAAACATTTGAAATCTCGCCAATGACGCTGGCCAAGACCTTTGGTCTTCCCAACTCCGGACTGACTGAGTTCGGGCAGATTCCTCAGGCTTCTCTCACCGCTCTTCAGGGGAAGATTTCTATATTTGGCCACCGCCTGCAGCCCTCATTCAAAAAGAAGGAAATGCTCTTTCATTTCCAGGTGCTGTGCGAAATTGTGGGCAAGCCATTATTGGACAAAGCTGGGAGTTTTGACGCCGTCACCGCCGAGAAGTTCAGGGCCATGGCTGCTATTGTTTCCGGACAGAAGATGAACTGGTCCGTGATTCTATTTGGAGTTCTGATGGAAACAGTGATCGCCTCCAAACAGGCCGTCTTCTTTGCTGTTCCTCTCAGCAAGCTACTGGAAACTTTGGACATTGAGCTGGGGAAGCAGTCTGCTCTGAGTCCCTTCAAAATTCTCAACTCCAAAGGGCTAGCACTGCTGAAGTCCAAGAGTGCTCCACCTACCGATCTGGTGGCAGTCAAGATTGAGAAGGGAGAAGAACAGGCTGTTGCTCGCAAACCTCGGGTCAAGCAAAAGTTAACCATCCAGACTGACTCTAAAGAAACTCAGTCTGCTCCCTCGCCACCAGCCAAGCCCCTTCCCAAGAAGCCAAGAACCCAGATTACCAAGCCAATCAAAACCTTACCTCTCAAAGACTTACCCATATTGCCTCCAACAAAAGCCACCCCTGCACCCCAACCTACAACCCAAATTTCAACCACTTCAACCACTGCACCCACAGTAACCATCCGAGTCCCCTCTGCCATTCCCGTGGTCAAAGGGATTGTTATTACTGAGTTGGGAGACTATACCCAATCAGGGATCAAGTTCCCTTCATCCACCGGCAAAGGCAAAACCATTCTCTCCGAACCACTCTCCTCTAAGCCCAAATCTGCAGCGCAGACAGCAATTGACATTGCTATGGAGGACGTTGAAGAGCAAGTAAAGGAGCTCATTGTGGTTTTTGATGAGTACGTCGAGTACAGAACGATCAACCACATTGAGAAGTTCTTTGGAAAACTCAGACGCCTTCAGAAAATGGAAGAAGAAGTTCTGAAGGGACAGAGACCGATGATGTTCGGATTGCTATGCATCGCAAAGAGCTATTTAAGGTCAATCAAAGATTCAGACTAGCGTCTCTGCTCTTAGCTGCTAAGAAAGCGAATTTCAATCCGAATGTTCCAACTGCCAGAGATGATGGGGCTGTTATTGCTCAATTAGAGATTGATATTCATGCTCTCCATTTAGCTGTCCGATTTCAACGACAGAAAATCAGCATATCCACTCCAGTAACCAGCCCGGATCATCCATCTGCAAGCAAGACTCTGGCAGAACCTTTCATTGAGGTTATTCCCTCTGGAGTAGCAGACCAGACTGCAGATCGCGCAGCAGATCAGACTGCAGAACTAGTAGCAGATCAGACAGCTGATCAGACTGCAGAACTAGTAGCCGATCAGACAGCGGAGCAGCCATTGCCTAATGCTCCGTCTGCTACAGAAGATGAACCATTGAATGTCTTGTTGGACTCTCCAACAACATCTATTCCTTTGGGATCATCAGTCTCCCACGTTCAAATCAGTCCAACCGCAGAACTTGCAACAGTTGGCGCACCAGAGTTCGTCGATCCGGATCTAGTGGTGTCCACAGTTGTTGCAGCTCTACAAATTGAGGAGCCCTCCAGACCCAGCACTCCTCCAGTCCAATCAGATGAAGATATAGCTTTCATACAAGCATTTTCTTCGGATCTGGTCACCTTGATTCGATCCGAAAGTCACCAAGCTGCTGTATCTTCAATTATGCCGATTGCTGAAGACGATGATCATGCATTGTCATCATCAGATCACTCTCCAAGCCGACTATCTGATGCACCTCCATTCCTGGCAAGGACCCTTCAGCACCTATCTGACAACTGCATGTCACTCTCTCAACGTGTTATAGAAGTTCATCAAGGTCAGAGGCTTACAGCTTTGGACTTTGATTCATTCAAAGAGAAGATGACAGCCAGTATCGGCAGCCTTCAGCGAGGACTGAACGTTTTGTTCTCTCAGCAAGCCACTTATAAGAACAGCCTGAGAAAAGAGCAGATCGAGCTGGCCACTGAAGTCAGAGCATCCTTCGCCAACTCCCTTCGCGCTCAAGATACTCGTCTTGACGCTATCAGCGCTCAGCTCGCACAAGTTGTAGATTTTCTCCAAGAGATTGCTGCTGACAAAAAGGGGGAAAAGAAAAAAGACTTCAAGCCGCATCAGTCTCAGTCTTCAAGAAAATAGTTTGCTTAAATATTCAGACTGTCTGTATGCAAAATTGTTGGTGATCAATAAAGAAATCCTTATTTGTTAAGTCCTTGTTCATTTATTTTGAACTAAAATAAAAGGCTTAATAATAAAAGGCTTAATCGATCCAACTTAATAAGGTTCATTTATTTTGAACAAAAAGACGTAATCGATCCGAAAGTATACGCTTCAGAGTTCTTATCAGACTGGTTAAAAAGACTTAGAAGCTAGGTTTTGTCATCATCAAAAAGGGGGAATTTGTTAGTTCCGAACTTTATCAATGAGATTTTAAAGATGACAAAACATATCAGACCGGATCGAGAGAAATCAGACTGACCAGATCGATCGCCCAAAACAGATCAAGCTGATAAGATGACACAGCATATCATACCGGATCGAGGGTAATCAGACTGACCAGATCGATAGCTCAAAACAGAACAAGCTGATAAGGCATATCACATATCAGACCGGATCGATAGATATCAGACTGACCAGATCGATATCTTCATATCGATCTCAACCTATATCAGATCAGAGCAGTCAAGGATGTATAAAGATTGGTTCTTCAGTCCGAATCATTAACGGCTATTTATTGTAGCATTTAATGTTGTAATTAATGCTACAAAGGACCAAAGACTGAAGATTACCATAAAAGGTAAGAAGACAAAGAAGAGCTTACCTGACAGTCGCCGAAAGCATGAACCAGAACGGCAAGTATCCTGAAGAAGAAGACTGTAGCTTACTCAGAGATTAAGCAGAGTCAAGAGTTGCACATTAAGGGAAATAATGTCGTTGGTACATGCAACTATAAAAGGATGCAACAACAATACAGAAAAATAACGACAAAAGACTCAACAATACAGATAAACAAGACTCTCGCTGATCAATCAAAAACAGCACAAGCTTTTAAGCTCAGAAGCTCTCGAGCTGAAATTATTTTTAAGCACGATTACATTGTAATATTTGATCATTTAGGATCACTGTGCGCATCTTGTGTATTCTGTATTGAAAAATAGAAGTGAGAAACAAATTGTAACTGTCAGACAGAGAGTGTCTGAACAGATCGAGTGACTAGGAGTTTCAGTCTGGTAGTGGGGTAAATCCAGCCTGAATTGGGTTTGTACAACAGGATTGTATAAATCAAAGTCTTCTAGTAGAAACCTTCCTTAATTGGAAGAAGGGTAGACGTAGAAGGATTACACCACCTTCGAACTTCCAGAAACATATTCTGTGTTCTTATCTTTCTGCACTCGTTCTTTCATTCAAGCCATCGAGCCGCTCTTACAAATATATAAACAGACCGTTCCGCACTTATACATTCAGTGGTCTGTTCAATAAAAGAGTTGATTAAGAAACAGATTTCTTTCACTAATCCGAAAGAAATCTTAAGGGATTAAATTTTAGAAGGAGTGTTCATTCACCCCCCCTCTAAACACTCCGGACCGATCCTAACACAATACTATCATCAAATTGTAAGATACAGTTCACTATTATATGTATGGATAGTATAATCCTCACTGCTGGTGTATTTTCCAAATCATAATAATCAATGCACATTTGATGCAATGTATGAAAACAATGTTTTTGTCTCAATAAAATTTATGCAGTGTGATCAAATACATGACATGTATCTGTGATCACCAGTACTGTAGTATTTTTAACCTTATCCTCTATCAAGGTATACTCTCTGGCTTGTTGAGAAACCAAAAATAACTATCAGGTATTACCTCTGGTCTGCATGTAACTAACTGCTGCTGGAACTGGGTGGTTGAAAAGAATAACCACTCTGATATCTACCCTAGCTCAGGGTATTTGTTGTTATGACAACATCTGTTCTTGAGCACGTAACAGACATGCTTTGACTGGCCACAATCGATATCAGTTCCTCTTATTCTATCACATGGATCAGTAGATACCTACATCCACAGTGACCTCGAAAGGATCTGGTATCCTACAATCTTTTATCACATCTAGAATTAATAAAACTGGATGAACTGGCGTGATACTTCTGAAACTTTTCCAGGACTACTTGGATTACTCCAAATGATAGTCACTTCAATAACATTTAATTCAGTTCTAGCTACTTCACACCACATCGGTGTCTTATCCTCCAGTCGAAACATTTCTAATTATAATCTCTTCGCTAGTGAATAGCTATCGAGATTAAGCACATACTTCCATTTCTCAAGTCCACGATAATCGATTATAATTTTCCATGTAATCAACATGGTTTTCTCGTAAACATCTTTTCCCGTATCAGAAAGAGGGAAAACTCGTCTTGCATCACTACCATTACTCTAGATACTCTCATCTAGAAGAGTTCATATTGTAATATTTATTCATAGTTCGGATACATAACTAGAACTGAATTACGACAGTCCCCATATCCAAGTCCTTATTCAAACCAAATCTAGTTGTTTCTCACAACTACTATACTCTATTCTTCAATTGAAATATTACTAGTTTCAATATCCTCAAGTTCTTCGAACTCAAATCCCGATGTCAATCGACAAAATACGTTTTAAATAGTTCTAGTGTCATCCACTAATCACCAGGATTAAGTCTCAAAGTGATAAATACAATTCCCAATAATGGAAGCATTATCACTAAATTATAATTCAATTAACAGTTTACAATGCCTACATGTACAATAGATAGCTATTAAAGTTCATATCACTGCTACCTGTCCAAACACTGACTGTCCATCATAAAATCAAAGCATCAAATATAAATCTCAAGTCATAGATGTTCTCATCACTTACTCTACATCATCATCCGATCAGCAACTATCAGTGTTAACAGATAAAATTCTCAAATTCTCAAAATTATATGCAACTCAGCATATTAGAATACTCAGAGATATTACATGTCTAAAATTTCATTATTTAACATGTAATCATAGCATGAAAGAGCATATAAAAACACGTAGTCAATTACATGCACAAACAATTTTATTTGTGACTAGACTTAGTGTCCTAACTCTAGTTCGAGCATATCCCAGATTATGCCCTGACACCAAATATGAGGGCCTGATCATAATGTGGTGTTTAATTATCACACAATGATTAATTTGCGTAAACAACGGAAGAATACTTTCAAATTTCTTGTCAAATGGCCGTAAAATTTTTTCGCTTTTAGGTGATACATATATAATGATACCAAAATATATACGTATTCCATTCGCAGACAATACATCATTCATTAATCAACAAAACACTTAAAGTCTTTGAAAATGATATAAGTTAAATACAACATACACGAGGCATACCACGGTAAATTTATTTTCTTAAAAATAGAGTAATACTACTGGGAAAAGAAAACAATGCATAAACCTGAGCTCGCTTATGAGAAGTTTATATGTGATGCTTATGCGAGGAATACCATGTTAAATTGTGAAACCAGAATTACATATTTTTCAGTACTATGATATATGTAAAATCGAAAATTTTTGAGCCACGTGTTGATACATTTTAAATAATCTTCAACTGTTAACGTAAAATTAATCATTGTGTGATAATTAAACGCATGATTAGGATCGACCCTCACTATTTAGACGATAGATTAATTTTATATATTTTTGTAATGATTAGGTCATCTCCAAATGATTTTATTTGCAAGAATTATTCATTTAGTCAATTTACAAATTTATTAATATATTTACATATTAAATTTATGTTAGATTTTTGTTTAGATAATTAATTTAAAATAAATTTAATAATTAAAATTTAATCAGTAATTCAATTTATTAAAGTTTAATTATAGTTTTATTAAAACTAATAAATACAAAATTTACAATGTTGCACCAATTTAATTACAGTTTCGCAAATATTAAAACTAATAATAAAAAATTTAAACAAATAAAAAAAATAAAAATAAAAAGAAGATGTGCGCACTGCATCAAATTTAACATCAAAGAATGGTGTTGCGTTAAAGCATACTTTCACGCCAAATTTGGTATCTAACGCCAAGAATAGAGATGCAGTGAGGATGCCGTAGATACTCTCCACTGTCCACTTTCTTCCCAACTGCAAATTTCTTTCCATTCCACTGCATATTTTCCTTTTATTGTCTCTACTTTTTTTTTTGATAACCTCATTCCTCATCCCCCACGTACGTGCATTATCTTTTTCTTTGTTTCTTCTCTACAAATCACATCATGATATCTCCTCTCCAATTTTTCCTTTCAAAATACTCCGAATAATGGTAAAATTTATGCAGGTCACAAATATAATTTCTTCTTCAAAAGCCCATGGTTGAGTCAAGAAGCTCCACCGCCTCTAACCCCCCAGAACTGTCGTCAAGTTTCCCTTTGTGAATCTACAAGTACCGAAAATTCCACGTAGCTCCTCAAACACAAACTTGAATTTTCCAGAGATTGGTTAGAGAAATTATTCTATGGCGTCGGTCATCAAGGAATGGTGGCACAATTACCCCCATCAAATCCAAGCTGTTCAAAAGTAAACGAAGAAGACAACGGTTTGTATTCGAGTGTTCTTTTGTCTATTTTGATTACTTTTTCTAGAAATAGTTTTTTTCAGCGGACTGGGTTGAATGGGTTTTTCTCCTATTGAATAGTCCCCAAGTTTTCTCCTATTTAAAAATTCCATGAATTTTATATGATCAACAATCTCACTCTCCGTAGATAATAGGTTTTGGCTATGCCCCACTTGGAGTTTTTTTCTTTATTCCCTAATTACCTTTGGATGTTGTGGGTGTATCATATTTTTTGGGAGCACACCAATATATTAGATATCCAAAAGAACATATTTATTCTTAGTGCAAGAGGAGATACTTTAAGTTTTGTATTCATGGTAGAGATTTAATATATTTTTTTAAAAATAATAGAACTTTGTGGAGTTGATAGATATTTATTAACGTTTATAAAATTACACAGAGTTTAAAAGATTTTCATAGATTCTTGTAGCCTTATTTTGTGATTCTTGTAGCCTTATTTTGTAAGATTTATAAACATTTGTAAACTTTTTCTACAGAATTCTATAGATTTTGTAACTTATAATTGTGTCTTATCTTTTATTGATATATTTGAAGTAGCAATTGATCATGGATGGTTACTTTTGGTATATTGAAACAACGTTTTTATGTATTTAACTAGTTTCTTTTATGGTCTTAATTTGAGAAACATCATGGGCAAATAAAGTGTGGCATATTGTACATTGATTAAATTATACATGTTAGTCTATCATTTCACATAGTAGATAATTTGGTGTGTAGATATTACACACAGAAGATCAAATTATCATTTCATTGTGAAATGTAATAAATGGTTCACAGTCATAGATGGATTTGTACTATCCATCATTTATATCATAGTGATATATTTAATTAGTCTATCTTGACTAATATATTTCACCAGTACACTTTGTGTGTATTCAACGAGACTAAGTGAGAATATATTTCGTTATACCGACGATCAAGAATATATTTCTCAGTTATTATGGATGCTTATGCTCTTAATTCGAAGATAATAATGGACACGTATACATATTGTTTATTACTTTGATTCATTAAAGAGTAATGTTCATATCGAATCAATAGGCTCAATGAGTTGGGTAATACCACTATTTACATAGTGGGAAGTTGATTATCAAAGGAATCCATGTCCCGTCTATTTCGGGTTGATAATGTCCTCTTGAGAACTCATAAGGTTTGTCAATGTCAAACCCTGCATGTGGATTTAATTATCCGACATGATGAATAAGTTGAGTGAATTGCTCAAGGTCTAGATATTAATTAAATAAAACTGTCAGTAGTTTAATTTAGTTAATGGACATTTGGAATCATAGCATGGGGAGATGATACAAGCATATAATAAAAGGAACCCAAAATAATATTTGGATTACGTAGCGTAGTTCAATAATAATTCTGTTGGGAAAACATTTCTAAGTTTTGGTGATTACAAACATCTACCGGACAGATATCTACGGACAGACATCTACCGGACAGACATCTACGGACAGACATCTACCGCACAGACATCTACCGGATACAAACATCTACTGTATAGACATCTACCACACAGACATCTACCAGATACAAACATCTACTGGATGGACATCTACCAGACACAGACATCTACTGGACAAAGAAATCTACCGAGTGTAAAGATAGCAAGAGTATATCTACAGAGTACAGAAGAATGAACGCTCATTGAAAGAAGAATACCAGCAGACGTCTAACTATCCAACAAATGCACAAGGCAACAAGACAAAACAATCACAACTTATTCTGACAAATGTGCAACAGAGCGCCACACCTTGCTATATCACCGCCACCATTAGCGTCAGAATAAAAAAAGAGCCGTTGCTTAACAAAATTGGAAAGAAGACAATCAGAATTTGGAATGAATACAGGAAATTGATCTCTTCCAAATATAGAAAAGTTGTCGTTAGACTACTGTGTCTATAAATACATCTAAGTGAAGAATGAAGATGTTAGCTGAACCATCTGATCAAACACAAGACAAAAATCAAAGTCAAGCTAATCGTTTCATTGAGATACTCTGAAGTTTCAGCAAGAGCAGCAAAGAACTACTACTGTAATCTTGAAAGATTAATTGCAACTGAGTCTGCTGCTCAAAGAACACTCGAAGCAAAATAGTTTTTTATCTAGTGTGAGTGTTATAGAATACATTGTAAACAACTTAGAAAGTTGTGATTGCTAGGAGTTTAGGCCGAGCTGTGTGAGTGCCTAAGGAGTTTGTATACTGTAAAGTGTAAACCAAAGTCTTCTAATGTAACCATCCTGCAAAGGAAGAATGGGAGACGTAGAAGCGTTGTGCTTCGAACTTCCAGAAACAATATTTGTGTCATTTACTTACTGCAATTTACCATTCAGTTATTACTACTCACAAGTCCAGCAGACGTCTTCCGCACTATAATCAGTGTCTGCTGACTTGCAACAAATTGAGAAGCTATTGCGGTGCTTAACAATCTGCAGCAATCCAAGTAAAATCGAAATTGAATCTAGTGTTTATTCAACCCCCCCTTCTAAACACTACCCCGATCCTAACAAGTAGTATTAGAGCAAGGTCTTCTCAATCTTGAGAATTACTAAAATTTGATGGCCTCATTCAACAAGATTCTCTTGTTCGAGAAATATGAATATGATGACTGGAGAATTCGTATGCAAGCACATCTGAGTGCCCAAGACGATGACATGTGGCTCGTCATCATTGATGGACCAATGAAGATCATGAAGATCAATACAACAGCTGCCATTACTGGTGGTGAACCTCAGATGGTCGAGAATGACAGAGCTTCCTGGACAAATGAAGAAAAGAAAAAAGCAAATCTGGACAATGTGGCCAAAGACATATTGTTCAAAACATTGGACAAAAACATGTTCAACAAAATCAAGATGTGTCCCACTGCTAAAGATATCTGGGAAAAGATTGCTCAGCTGTGCGAAGGAAATGACCAGACCAAGGAAAACAAGCTCACTGTTGCCCTACAGAAGTTCGAAAGCATCAAAATGATGTCCGGAGAAACTCTCAGTGAGTATGATGAAAGAGTAACTGGAATCATCAATGAATTCAATAGCCTTGGTAAGGATCTATCAAACAGGGAAGTCACCATAAAGGTCATGAGAGGTCTCCCAAGAGAATGAGATGTAAAAACAATTGCCATGAGAGAATCCAAAGACTTAAACAAGATAGATCTACATGCTTTATTTGCTGACTTAAAAGCATACGAGTTTGAACTGGGCATTCGGATTGCAGATGAACCCAGCACCAGTCAACCAACCATAGCTCTTACTGCATCAGAATCTCTGTCTACCACAACAGAGATGACTCCCGAACAAATATGCAATGATGCAATGATACTGTTTGTCAAAAAATTTGGAAAATTATGAAAAAGAATCAAAAGACCTATCAATCTTATCCAAGGAAGCAGAACTTCAAAAATAGATATGATGAGGATGATCGTGTCTGCTTCAACTGTCTTAAGCCATGACATTTTATCGCGGACTGTCCTAAGCCAAAGAAAGATGATCAGAAGAGAGGATCCAAGGACTATAGAAAGTCGAAGGAAAAGAGAAGATCATCCAGGAGGGACAGAGACCAGAAAGTACTGGTGGCTGAAGAAAACAAGAGCAAATTGGCTGATTCAGAATCAGAATCAGAAGAAGCTACCAGCTCATCCAGTGAGAGTGAAGATGAAGAAATTCACTGTCTGATGGCCAACGATGACTGTGAGGTAACTGACTCTAATCTCTCTGAATTTACACATAATGAACTCACCAACGCATTGCAAGACATGATTAATGAGTATCAGATGTATAAATCCTTCGAGAATTATAAGACCGAACACTCAATCCCAACGGAACAGCAAAACAACAAACTTGATTGTGATCAATCAAAGGAGTTCGAAGGCTTAAGGGAAAAAGTAAGTATACTCGAGAAAGAAAGGGATGAAGCAACATGTGCGTACCAGAAACTCATTAAGCTGGTTCGCACATGGAACGCATCTACTGTTAGAAAAGATGAGATGCTTGAGTCAATAGGGCTTGCTGGTGATCTTACCGGTATAGGCTACTCTAACAATGATAGTAACTCATCTGGCATCAAATCTCAACCGTGTCTAGAGAAGAACAAAGTTCAAACAATGAATTTTGTAAGATCCAGCACAGTATATGAACCAAGTGAACTGGTTAAGGAACTTGTTAAGCCAATACTCACCAAGGAACGGGCATCACACAAAGGTATCGGTTATGTTGAGCCAATAGAGAAAGCTAGACCGGGGCAAAAGTTTAGAAATAGACATAAGCCCACTGGTCAGGCAACTCGAGAGGTA
This sequence comes from Haberlea rhodopensis, assembly GCA_907163345.1. NCBI lineage: Eukaryota > Viridiplantae > Streptophyta > Magnoliopsida > Lamiales > Gesneriaceae > Haberlea > Haberlea rhodopensis. The sequence continues at coordinate 458,320 of CAJQUN010000057.1, forward strand.
AAACCCAACTAGTACTATAATTGTATGCCTATCCAGAAGAGGTATATGCTACCCAAACGAAACCAAAAACCTAAACAACATGCATACACTCACTATCACACACATCACCCAAGAACACCTTCACCACTAAATGCACATACATTTCAGGACACACACAGACCCAAACAATTCAGGGTTATACAAGTGTGGGTCCCTGATAAGTGTCGTTTTTACACTTATTTAGATGCGATTTTCTAATGATTTTTGTATCGATTCTTGGATTATTTTACGCTTATTGGTATATATTTCTATATTTTCAGGAATCAATGTTGAAATGCATAAAAGTAGAGGAAAATGAGCCAAAAATGATGAAAATTGACTGAACCGAGCGAATGCTTCAAAGCCGGAAAAGGAAGAAAAGAACAAAAGAAAATAAAAAAATAAAATAAAATCAAGCTCGATCGATCGAGACTCAATCTCGATCGATCGACTTGGGCAAAAAAATGGCGATCGATCGAGCAGTCAGCTCGATCGATCGGCCGGAAGAGTTTGCTTAAAAATAAATTCCTTATGGAGTTTGTGTCCAACAAGGGAGTCCATGATTCCTATCCCTCTATATTTATACACGAAAATTACAATAAAAATCAGACTTTTTAACCTAGGAATAGCCTCCACTCCTCCATACTCCATATCACCATCATCCACCATCACCTCTTCATCCTAGGAATTGGAACAAGCCAACAAGAGAATCGAGGAGCACGATCGAGAAAGAAGCGAGGAAGGATCGAGAATCAACGAAGAAGTCGACTTGGGAGTTTTCTTTTGCTTTTCTGTTATTGTTTTAAATGAATAATTGGATTTGTTGTGTTTTTGATTATTGAGAAATATCAATAACATAGTTTTTCCTATTGATTTTGAGATTGAATTCATATATCTTATATGTGCATGTTTTATTGTTCTTCATGCTTTTGAATGATTGATCTCCTTTGAATGATATTTTATTATAATTGAGATCGAGAGATAAAATTATAATACGATATAATAATTCATGCCGTGTGTTAAAGATTAGATCTAGAGATAAAATCATATATGAGTGATAACTTTGGGTTGTTTAATCTAAAGTTAGTGGTTTTCATAAAGCGCATTCAATATTAAATTGTTAATTAAGTGAACGAGAGTTACTTGTTTCAATTTGATGTTAGATTTAATATAGCTCAATAGAGTATATTGAATAAATTCGAAAAACCCGTCACCTTAGAGATGTATGGAGAAAAGAATTATAAGAGTTGGGTTAGGTGGATCATTGTCTTGATAATTATTTCTTGTGGACTTTTCTCATGATCATCGATGGTTTTGGTTGGATTAGAGTAGTTTAATTTAGTTATTAGTTTAATTATTAATTAATTATCGTAGGTTAAATATATTCAAAAGCGTCTTATTTGGTACTTGCTTGTTAGTCCTTGTGGGTTCGACAATCCGTATTCTTCATATTTATACTAAAACTTGACACCGTGCACTTGCGGTATAATCGCTACACTGGAAAAATAATTGTTTAAAATAAAAACGATCAAGTTTTTGGCGTCGTTGCCGGGGACTAACTTTAGTAATATCATACTAGGTTCTAATTTAACCATTTTTGTTTATTTATTAAATAATATATATATATATTTATTTTGTTTTTGTTTTGTTTGTCTTGTGAGGTACTTGGAGATGCTACATCAACAAGCCTTCACAAGCTTTGCCCAACAACGTTCCGAGCCGTTCTACGCTGTTTGGGAGAGATTCAATGAATTGGCCAACACATTCCGGTATCACAACTTTTCGAACTATACTCTCCTGCAATATTTCTTCAAAGGGTTGGATGCACAGACCCGAGAATATGTATTCACCGGAGCAATGGTGACTGGGAGTCCCCTGCTTGATAAAGATGAGACAGTGTGTTGCACCTGTTCAATGATATGGCGGACTTCGATTATCACTGGCATTGTGATCCTTCACTACAATGTTGGAGTCACCAATACCCAACAGAGCCTCACTACCCTAATGATACACCCCAACCATTTGAACATGTGAGACCCCGTTATCTAATCAATAATATAGGGTGCAATTAAGAGAACTAATCATATTCATCAGAGGGTTTGGTCGTGTTGATATCCTGAGCTTATAGAGATTACAGTACCAAAAGAATTTCAAAAGGGATTAGTTACATTTCTTAGTAACAGCGTGTAAGACTATAGTTCTACTACACTCCTTATAGAAACTATACAAAATGAAACTCTGTTCTGCTAATCCTGTAGCACTCCTTAAAGCTCAACGTGTCAATCCCGACCCTTGTTCTCTGTATTAAATACACCTACAAAGACAACCCCCAACACATGAGCACATCATAATTCATATTCAACATAATATGAACGTAAAGCATAATGCATAATCATAGATATGAAATACTTCATGTATTTCCAATGCATTTAAAACGCCCATTGGTTGTCCCTGTACCATAACTCATAATCAAATCATTATATGAAATTATGGCTTCTTTAAATAAATGTCATGACATAACTTCACTCTTAATCTTAAATCTTTCTTAGTCAGTTTATCATCAGTGTATTTTAATGCCCATTGCTTCGTAATTTTCTTAACAAGCGGTACTTCTTCCTCGCTTCTTCATACAAGCGGTATCTCTTCCTCGCTTCGTATGGCATACCTCGCCTCCATGTGCAAGCGAGCCTCCCCCCTCCCGCTCCATATTTTTAGCGGTATAAGCGGTAAGCATTAAAATCATTACTGGGATAATCATGACTCGTGGAATACACACCATTTATTCCACAACATACATATGCAACAACAATGCATAACATGTATCATACTCATAATGCACAACTTTGCATCTATCATGTGTCAAATGAACAGACATAAAATACATGTTACCGTTGGGTGCCCGTACGTCGCTTACGTACCTTTCCAAAATATGGTGTGTTGCAGGACTCTATCCCCTGCGTTGTGTAGATATATGTGAAGGCTCTACACCAGTGTACAACACAATATTAGATGCCAGTTTATAGACCAAAATAAAAAATTCCAACAAAAACATCATTTTCCATTGTTCTGTATCTGGCGATCGATCGCTACGTCCAGGCGATCGATCGCCAGACCTCACTGGCTCAAGGTGATCGATCGCGCCATTCATGGTGATCGATCGCCTGCCTTTGGTTTTGGCCACTGGCCTTCGGCGATCGATCGCGGCCTTTGTAGCGATCGATCGCCACATACTCTGTGCGCGATTTTTCCAGATTCCCGAACACACATATTCATACCATCCAATCTAGCATTTATGACAAACAACATGCTTGAACAAACATGCTAGGAGTTACTAGGTACTACCATGAATGTATTCATATCAAAGTTATACCCAACCTTAAACCCACATGCATCAAAATCGCCTAACTTTATCCTTACTCAATCAAACTTTCTGAAAAACAGGGTATCATAATATTGCCCAGATTTTCAAGCACCAACTTTCAAGCCAACAATTATACCACCATAAACGTAAATCATGCTCATATAAACATGCTAAGAACTTCATAAAAACACCATAAATGAACTTGAATCGAAGGTTTAACACAACCTAACCTAGCATGCCATTTTTACACCAAGCAAAAACATGAACTTAAACAACTTTAAACCAAAACTGGACATGTCTTCTCAACCTCTTTTGCTCTGATTTTTGCAAGGTTTCCAAGCAATAAAAATGGCAAATCTCCTCCCTATCTTGCTCAGCAGATGTTGGACGATTTTTGGGAGAGAAATGGAGGGATTTCAGACATGGAAAGGTGGAGTGGGAGAAAGGGAAAGAGGTATGGGTGAGCAGCTGGCAGCAGGGTATGGGTCAAGGGGGTGGTTGGGTGGTGGGTTATGTGATGTGTTATGTTTTGGTCCCGGTATTTAGCACGATGTATTAAAATATCCTCACATGATATTTTATAGTATTTACTCAATAAAATACTTCAATTTAAAATTAAACATGATTTACCAAAACAAATAACACCCACCCCAAATAATCATGCCATAACCCAAATTCCCAACATATAACACATGCACCCTGAAATGCATTTCCCCTATATAATTAATTCAACCCCATGAATTAATACTATAATCTTCATAACATAATAAATGTTTAAAAATCACATAAACATTTCGGGGATATCACAGAACACCACGAAGAGAGGAGAGATAGTTCTTGCAGATGTCATGACTCAGTTAGATGATACCTTAATAAGATTCATGGCATCAACTGAGAACAGTTTGGAGTGCCAAACCAACTCTATGTGTCATCTGGAGCAGCAAATAGCGATCCTTATGGAAACAATTTCAACTAGCTGCCAGGAGGAAGAGACGAGAGCTACAAATCAAGAGGCGACAAATCGAGTTTGGTTATATGATGACGATCACTCAACCAACTAAGTTTGGGGGAGTGATCCTCCTAGTGTGGAAGATTCAAAGGAACTTGAGCCTCTACAAGAGACTGAGACTATTTCAGAGATGTCATCCGAGGAGTTCCCATGTGAATATGGGTCGAGTGTGACGTTGGAGAAGGAAGAGACTTTCGAAGATTCCGATTTGAGCCCATCGATTGAGACATGTTATATGCCATATGTGGATCCGTATTTTCCATCGATGCCAACTTCACCGCACTACATCCTCCAAGATATGAAGCCAAGTCAAGAATCATTCTCTCATGCCTACCACTTCAAGACGAATGTTGTTGGAGCGACGGTTCATACCATGCCAATCTTGAGGGCATACTGCATGAAGACCCATTAGTGGTATCATACGATACTTACTATGGGCGGCAACCGCTCTTTGATGGTTACTTCTGATAGTCAACCCTAAGACTAGAAATCAGCGCTTCTTGGGAGGCAACCCAAGCGTATCCTTTCGCTATTTAGTTTTGTTTATTTTTACTTTTTGCATTTAGTTTGTTTATCTCCCGAGTCGACTATTTTATTTGCATTCTTCTCTTGCTAGGTACTCGGTTGGAGCGTTGAACCCCGACAACAGTGGAGCTTTCAAAAGCAAATCTTCCTCAACCCTCATGCAAGCATCTTGATCAGGGGAGTTTACTTTGTTCCCTTTTGATTCTTTTAAACATTGATGACAATGTTTCATTTAAGTTTGGGGGAGTGGCTTGCATGTTTTACTTGTTTTATCCACATGTTGTGTGCTTAATTGACACTTGAATCATCCTATTATTATGAGCTAAAAAAATTTTTATGAGTTCAAACTTGAGAAAAGAATGAATAGTGGTGACTATTCAATGAGGATTTTGATCTCACTATGCATATGAACTTGAATGTTAATGATTGTTAGACTTGTACATGAATATCCTGTTTTGAGTTAGCATGTCAAGAATGAGGAATATATTGAGCATATTGAGTCATGATCTTGTGAATTGCATGTGGAATAGTGATAATTGTTGTGAACTTGACGATTTTTCTTGAGCATCTTAGAGTTATCCTAGAACCTATTTGATGATGACACTTTGAGGTGACATTTTATAGTTACAAACTTGACTTGGAAAAGATCTAGGCAATCTTTGACACGTTTGAGCCTTCAAGCTTACCTAGTTATATTAATCCATAGTGTCCCATTTTGAGCTTTATTGAAAAAAGAATGGTTTATGCATTGCATATTATTAAGATCGCATTCAACATTTATTGTTCAAACTCATTATACCTACCCTTATATGAGCCTAAACAGAAAAAAAAATCCTTACCCTAAGGGAGTATAATGAATATCATTCGATGCACATGAATTGTTATATCTTGATGAGCTTATTGAAAAAAGATTGATGAATGATAAAAGGAGAAAAAAAAAAAGAAAAGAGAAAAAAGCCTTGAGAAAGAAAAGAAGGGGAGCTCGAAAATATGTGCTAAAAAGTGAATTTTATAAGTTATACTCTCTTCGTTGCGCTTATCCTGCCTTTTTTTTTTAAGCCGACATCAACGACCAAACATTACAAGCTTATAAAGACCTTTTGATCCAAGTTTAGGGAGAAACTATTATTAGTGGAGAAGTTGTTTGAAAATAGGCCTATGGGATGCTTGATGATAATCTTGACTTTGAGTTGATTAACATGATTTCATCTTGAATATGTGCATGAAACATGAGATTGACAATAGCATACACACACGTTCCGATTTTGAGATGTGTTGCTTGACTTATGAGAAAACAAGTATTGGTCAACTTTTATATATATGTATGAGATTTCTGAGAATAATGTAAGTCATGAAATAATTTTTTCAAGTATCGAGAATGAACTCTACCTTGTGAGTTTAATGCTTAATCGAGGACGATTAAGTGATAAGTTTGGGGGAGTTGATAAGTGTCGTTTTTACACTTATTTAGATGCTATTTTCTAATGGTTTTTGTATCGATTCTTGGATTATTTTACGCTTATTGGTATATATTTCTATATTTTCAGGAATCAATGTTGAAATGCATAAAAGTAGAGAAAAATGAGCCAAAAATGATGAAAAATGACCGAACCGAACGAATGCTTCAAAGCCGGAAAAAGAAGAAAAGAACAAAAGGAAATAAAAAAATAAAATAAAATCAAGCTCGATCGATCGAGACTCAATCTCGATCGATCGTCTTGGGCAAAAAATTGGCGATCGATCGAGCAGTCAGCTCGATCGATCGGCTGGAAGAGTTTGCTGAAAAATAAATTGCTTATAGAGTTTGTGTCCAACAAGGGAGTCCATAATTCCTATCCCTCTATATTTATACACGAAAATTACATTAAAAATCGGACTTTTTAACCTAGGAATAGCCTACACTCCTCCATACTCCATATCATCATCATCCACCATCACCTCTTCATCCTAGGAATTGGAACAAGCCAACAAGAGAATCGAGGAGCACGATCGAGAAAGAAGCGAGGAAGGATCGAGAATCAACGAAGAAGTCGACTTGGGAGTTTTCTTTTACTTTTCTATTATTGTTTTAAATGAATAATTGGATTTGTTGTGTTTTTGATGATTGAGAAATATCAATAACATAGTTTTTCTTATTGATTTTGAGATTGAATTCATATATCTTCTACGTGCATGTTTTATTGTTCTTCAAGCTTTTGAAGGATTGATCCCCTTTGAATGATATTTTATTATAATTGAGATCGAGAGATAAAATTATAATACGATATAATAATTCATGCCATGTGTTAAAGATTAGATCGAGAGATAAAATCACATACGAGTGATAGCTTTGGGTTGTTTAATCTAAAGTTAGTGGTTTTCATAAAGCGCATTCAATATTAAATTGTTAATTAAGTGAGGAGAGTTACTTATTGCAATTTTATGTTAGATTTAATATAGCTCGAGAGAGTATATTGAATAAATTCGGAAAACCCGTCACCTTAGAGATGTATGGAGAAAAGAATTGTAAGAGTTGGGTTAGGTGGATCAATGTCTTGATAATTCTTTTTTTGTGGACTTTTCTCGTGATCGTCGATTGTTTTGGTTGGATTATAGTAGTTTAATTTAGTTATTAGTTTAATTATTAATTAATTATCGTAGGTTAAATATAGTCAAAATCGTCTTATTTGGTACTTGTTTGTTAGTCCATGTGGGTTCGACAATCCGTATTCTTCATATCTATACTAAAACTTGACACCGTGCACTTGCACTATAATCGCTACACTGGAAAAATAATTGTTTAAAATAAAAGCGATCAGTCCCGAAAGGACTAATCCTGTCTGGACCCAAGTAGGATTGGGTACCAATCAAATTATCGCTTTAATTGCAGAAAACTAGAATCCATCAAGTTCGGAGCTCAGAGTGGTTTGTGGACAGTGGATGTTCTAGACTCATGACAGGGAATGCGTGCTTGTTGTCCGAATTGGTTGACACCACCGAACCTAGAATAACTTTTGGCAACAACGCGAAAGGTAGAACCGTGGGTAAGGGTAAGATTATCTACAGTAATTTTATTATTAAAGACATTCTGTTGGTTGAAAATATATGTTAAACTTGATCAGCATCAGTCAACTCTGTGACAATGGTCACTCCGTAGAATTCAACCAGCACACATGTATAATCAGATCTATTGATGGCAGTACACTGCTTGTAGGAAGAAGGCATGAGAACACGTATAAGATTGCTGGAACCTTAATCATCCTACCTCTTCTACTTGCTTTGCTGCATTGAATATTTCCAAAAACTGGCTTTGGCACAAGCGATTGAGTCAACTTAAATTTTAAAACTATTGCTAGTCTGCGTAAGCTTGATCTAGTCATTGGACTGCCCCAAATAGAGTTCTCAAAGGACAAGATCTGCTCAGCATGCCAACTTGGTAAGCAAATCAGATCCCCCTTTAAGAACAAAGGGAGTAAATCTTCTTCTCGATGCCTAGAGTTGCTGCATATGGATCTTTTCGGTCCTATACCAGTAACAAGTCTAGGGGGAATGAAGTATACCCTGGTGTTAATAGACTATTACTCTCGTTTTACGTGGGTCTTGTTTCTAAGTGGCAAAGATCAGGCTACTCCAAAGCTAGTCAAACTACTGAAAAGACTCCAAAATGAGAAATCGTGTGGGTTAGATAGAATTCGTAGTGATAAAGGTACTGAATTTACAAATCAATCGCTCGAATCATATCTAGATGACCTTGGTATCAAACACGGATACTTTGCTGCAAGAACTCCACAGCAAAATGGAGTTGCTGAGCGTAGGAACCGCACTTTGAAAGAAGCTGCGCGAACTATGCTTGCCGAATCAGATATTTCGCAGAGATTTTGGGCAGAAGCTGTCAACACAACATGTTATTCGCATAACAGATCCATGATTAATAAACGAGCAAATAAATCCCCTTATGAGATCTGGAATGGCAGTAAGCCAAATATTTCTTCCATGTATTTGGTTGCAAATGTTTTATTCACAACAATGGAAAGACTCATCTCACCGCTTTTGATGCTAAATCTGATGCTGGAATATTTCTTGGATATTCTACAGTTAGTAAAGCATTCATAGTATTTAATAATAGAACACTCACTGTAGAAGAATCTGTGCATGTAAAATTTGATGAATCTGCTAAATGTATTGTATCTGATCTACAAATCAACAACTTAAGCAATCGACTGGAAAACACTTATATTGATGAAAATGTTGATGATGAGATGATTACAGAAGCAGGATTGACTGCACTTTGGAACCAAAAGTTCCTGAAGCACAAGCAGAGGAGTCTGCTGGTCCACAAGCACTGCACCCAGCTGACAATGACACTGTTATACACACCCCTGCTGCAGTAGATGGAACTAACAAAAAAGATGAATCAATCAAATCTTCTGAGCTACCCACTCATATTCATCCAAATGAAGAAATCAATCCTCTTGGACCTCCGCTCCGGTGGATGAAGGATCATCCTCCCGGGCAGGTCATAGGTAACCCTGTTGCTCCTCTACGCACCAGATGACAGATGATTAATGAATTCCTTCATACTGCATTCATATCTCACATAGAACCCAAAAAGATTGATGATGCTTTGTTAGAACCAAGCTGGGTAGAAGCAATGCAGGAAGAACTAAATCAATTTGAGCGAAACAAAGTATGGCACTTAGTAGCACGACCACCGCATCACACCATAATAGGTACCAAATGGGTATTTCGAAATAAATTAGATGAAAATGGTGTAGTCATCAGGAATAAAGCAAGATTAGTTGCACAAGGCTACAGACGGGAAGAAGGCATTGATTACGATGAAACTTTTGCTCCTGTAGCTCGATTAGAAGCAATTCACATATTTCTTGCATTTGCTGCTTTTGAAGTCTTTAAAGTCTATCAGATGGACGTTAAGAGTGTGTTTATTAACGGCAAACTCCAGGAAGAAGTTTATGTTGAGCAACCTCCTGGATTTGAAAGCAATCAGCAGCCTTCGTCTGTTTTTTCGACTAAACAAAGCTTTGTATGGTTTAAAGCAAGCTCCCCGCCATGGTATGAAACTCTGTCAAAATATTTGACTGAGCACAACTTTACCATTGGCACGGTGGACAAGACCCTGTTCAAATTCACAAAGGGTAATCATATTCTGCTGGTTCAAATTTATGTTGATGATATTATTTTTGGCAGTACTAACTCAAACTTTGCGAAAGATTTTCAAAAATAATGCAGGATCAGTTTGAGATAAGCATGATGGGAGAATTATCATTTTTCTTAGGATGGCAAGTCAAGCAATCTAGTGAGGGAATTCTGATAACTCAATCTAAATATACCAAAGAACTGCTGAAGAAGTATGTGATGAGTACAAGTTCAGCAGCTGCCACTCCAATGAGCTCATCTGCCAAACTCGACTTGGATCATTCCGGCATACCAGTCGAAATAACAATGTATCGCGGTATTATCGGATCCTTACTTTACTTGACAGCCAGCCAACCAGACATAATGTTTGCGGTCTGTATGTGTGCTCGTTTCCAAGCAAATCCCAAGCAATCACACTTCACTGCTGTCAAAAGGATTCTCAAATATCTAAAAGGCACATAAAATGTTGGTCTCTGATATCCAAGAGATTCAACGTTTATTCTGATTGGATATTCAGATGCTGACTACGCGGGATGCAAAATTGATAGGAAAAGTACCAGTGGATATTGTCAATTTCTCGGAGATAGATTAATCTCATGGGGTTGCAAGAAGCAGACATCCATAGCAACGTCTACTGCAGAGGCAGAGTACCTTGCTGCTGGAAGCTGTTGTGCTCAACTGCTCTGGATTCAACAACAACTGCGATATTATGGAATTGAATCCACTGAGGCACCAATCTTTTGTGATAATACATCTGCTATAGCTATCACGTACAACCCTGTTCTTCATACTCGCACCAAGCATATTGACATCCATCATCATTTCATTAGAGATCACGTTATGAAGAAAGAGATCCGGCTAGAGTACATATCAATCGAACAACAAGCGGCAGATATCTTCACAAAAACCCCTACCTGACGCTAAATTCTCCCATTTTTGAAATATTCTTGGCTTAATTGAAATAACCCCTTGATTGCGATTATTTATGTATGATGATTTCAAGGGGAATTACTTAGTAGAAACTGCATGAATTTAGGGGAAATGTTAGTTAAAGATTTTTTTTAAAGGTCTATCGAAGCTTAGCTGGTAAAACAATAGTCTGCCGCAGTAGATCCTACCTTACCAGTAGGACTCTACATACCAGTAGACTTTACCAAGTATGCTTTGCTGACAATAACATTCGACAACTATTAACCTACTGGAACGTCGGAGTTCAAATTTAATTTTATATAAAAATTAAATTATTTCGATCCCGCCCAAATCCTGTCCTTTTATTTGTATTTTTTTTAAAAAATTAAATCGTTAGATGACCGCCACGTGTCCATGTGTCCGCTTGTGGGACCCGACTCTGGCACATATTACTTTAACCCTTATCTGGCACCACATTCCCTACTATATAAAAATATAGATATATTTGTAGATTATTACTTTAAAACAATCCATACATAATAATTAATCATATTACGTTAGCTGAAGTGTTCATAACAATTAAATATATTTCGTTAGCGGAAGCGTTCATAATATCTCTTAACAAAATACAATCCCGACAAACTCATTCTAATGATCTGATACTTAACCAAAGAAGAATTACTATCAGTACTTGATAAGCCAACATTTTCATTATTCCTTATTATCCTCTGATCTTGGATCCCGTTCTCCTGTATCTGGAACTCATGATAAATAACAAAAAGAAAACAGAGGTTAAGTCTTTAAGGACTTAGTGAGGGAATAACAATAGCTTTTCATGTATATAATAACAAATAATGCAATCTGTCGATATGATATGTCATGTAACAAGAGATAACACTGCGATCAAATAATATTTCAATGAAACGATGACGTTTACGACTTGAGAAGGAATATCGTGAGCTAAAGAGGTGGCTCCCACCCGACATTAAGGTGTAGCACTTTTCCCCACGTATCCGGATCAGGAAATATGATCAACGAAACAAAGACGAATTAGGACAATAGAATGAATATCGTGGGCTAAAGAGGTGGCTCCCACCCGACATTTAGATGTAGCACTTTTCCCCACATATTCGAATACGATCCAATACAAACATTCATTTACGAGCCGAGGTGAACCATTCTCCGGACCGATGCGGTGCGCGTTGTTCAGATGAACCATATACCCGGATTCTCATCCGTTGTTCATTGGACTCACTTTCCGGGCCGAGGCCACGTTGTCCAGTGGACTCATGTCCATGGCTCCATTCATTCATTCGTTCATTCAAGGGAATAGATTAGCGATAAACACTGTACTTTCATATGCAGACAATATGATCAATGAAACATTATAATGAACAACATGATAACACAAATGGAAGGTACGATATTGAATAAACATTTACAGTAAGTTCCAGGCCAAATGCCAAAGATGCTATATAGAAAGAAAACCGTAATACACCTCACCTCATTACGCGATCTTAACTTGATTGGCTCGATTTTGAACTCAAATGCCATTAACATTCCTATGAACATAATATAAGGTAATTTATAATGATTATCAATCTAAATGTATGGCTTAACATTTTAAGAGTCATTTTTGTACGAAACTTTGATCCGTATCAATTTAAGCAAACATTTGAAAATTCATTAAAAATCAAGTTTAAGTCGAAACTTCACGAAACTTTCCAGAAATGTCTTAAATCAGGTCAACAACGTTCGGAGCTCGGCATTTCAAGAAACTTGCCGGCGCGTGAAGTACACACGCCGCCGTGTCGGCGCGTGGCCGTGCTCCGGACACCACGCGCGGCCGAACTTTTTACAGCAGGTTCGCCTCGTTTCGATCTACAACTTTCGTATCTTTTTTTTTCTTTTTATTGTCTATTTTGATGTATGCATTTTTAATATATTAAGATTATTATTTTAGTAATATTTAAAATAGCTTCAAATTATTTTTGTCAAATTTTTGTAATTGAGATTTTAGGGGTGTTACACCGCTCATCTACAGTACGACGTTACATCTACTCTCTCTTTAACTGCCATTATCATTCTTATTTTCTCTTACTTGTATCTTTTCCAAACTTACTGCGCTAACTTTCTCTCCAGAAATTTGTACTCTTTAGGTCACCTGACTCTCTGTAACTACGCCAAAATGTCAAAGAATACTCAGCTTTATCACAAATGCTATTCACGTGGATTTTCATTCGATTTCCACCATCTCTGATGAAGACATCAAAGAAATTTTTCAAAAACTTGATACCTCTGGACTCCTGGTTATCCTCAGTCAGGCTCTTACATTCTATAAAGAAGCTCTCCAAGAATTCTTTGCCAATGCAAAAATTGTGGACAACTCAGTGGTGGCGTCCATCTCTGGTCAGCTAATCACCATTACTCAACTAGACTTTGCCACCCACATATGTCTTCCTTCTACTGGACTCACTGACTTCTCCACCACTTCGCTGGCTACTCGAGAAGAAATGCGCACCATTTTCTCAGACTTTGACATTCGTCTGCGACGTCCTCCTTTTAAAAAGATTTAATGAAGAGCCATTTTGCCAATTTGATGTCATCTCCAAAGTTATGTTGTACAAAGCTGGATCATTTGATGTCATCACCCCAGAGAAGTTTGATGTTATGAGTGCCATTGTCAAAGGGCTAGATGTAAATTGGTCAGTCGTCCTTTTTCAGGTTCTTACTGGACTAGTGACATCAGGGAAGGGTCAATCGGGCTTTGCTCTTCCTCTCAGCCTCATTTTTGACAGTAAACATATTCAGGCGGGGGCTCTATCCACTCTTCATCCGGGGAAGCTCGTCACAACCAAATATCTTCAACTTCACCGCCAACGAGTTGGTAGAGAAATTGGTCTGATGAAGCGGCGGACAACTCAAGTAGTGAGTGACTCTGACCAGACGATATCCGAATCAGCTGAGTCATCACCTCCTCCCCCCCCCCCCCCCCTAAAAAGCAAAGAACCAAAAAAGGGGCTGATGCTGTCCTCAAGCAGCAAGTTACTGCTGCTACTTCAACTGCTGCTGATACTATCTCTACTGCAGTTCCAACATCAATTACCACAACTTCTAGGGAGATAAGTCCCGAAAATCCTCCACCGGAGGAACCAACTACATCAACTGCCTCCTTGGCCAGGGTACTCATTGAACCAACCGCTCCTACTGACCACTCCTCCAAAATTGTGAGTTCTCACCAAGAACCCGGCTCTATCAGCTTCCGACAACCAAAGTCTCTCTGTCCTTACTGTCACCATAATGACACTACCACTAGAAAGGGCAAAACGGTTATGGGACCAGTGTCAACCCCAGTCGCGTTTGAAATACAAATGGTAATGGCTGAAGTAGAAGCCAAGCTGCAACCGCATCTTGCAATATTTGATCGATGGGTGGAGGCGCGTCTCAAAATTCACTTCAATGATTTCTCTCCCATTTTTGAACAGGCACGACTGGATGAGAACCTCATCCTTGCCTATCTTCAGCTAACTGACACAGAGAAGAGTCCGAAGCTTCGTGATATCTTCCGCATAATGAATTATGTGGGAGAACTTCAAGGTCTTGTTCACTCGAGGCTCCAGCAGTTTAACATTGACTGCCAGCAAATCACGATAGGGTTGTTCTCAATGCCTTAGGACCCAACCTTGACATGGCTGAGACTGATCTTCATGATCTCAGAATCTCAATAGGTCTACACTCTTGCTCTGCTCTCCCAAGAGACGAAAGCCCAGCTCCTACTGACTTGGACATAGTTCCTACCGCCCCAGCTGAAGTCTCTATGGTAGATCCTCCCCTCACTGCTCCTACCCCTGAACCGCTTATCACCTCTGTCCCAAGTTCTGTCAGTGATCAACCTCTACAAGTGCTGGATGTTGATCCTATCAATGTCGACACTATCATTCAGACTGTGGTTCATAAAGTTACCGTCTCCTCAGATAATGATGATTCTAGCGAGTCCTCACCAAATTCTGCTGACAATGCTCAGTCTTCTACAGATGAGCTGTAAATCGCTGCTACTGGCATAGATGTCATCGATACCATCATGCCTGCTGCACCACCCACTGCAGCTACTTCAGCTGCTATTTTGCCCACTGCTGATTGTTGGTCCTCCCGGCGTCGTCACCACAAATGTTGAAACTCAAACGGATGCCCTGGATCAATCCTTGGAACATGATCCTCTTGAGGACTTCTTCGACTTTCCCACTCACATTCCTCTTGAAGGGCCTCCAAGTATTGCTGATCAATTGGTGTATCTATCCAATGTAATCTCTGAGCTGGCCAGTGATGTAAACAAACTGAAACAAGAAGAACGCACTGCTAGTCTCATTATTGGGAGTCATCAGCAGCATACTGACTCACAGTTCCAGCAGGTGTATCGTGACATAAGCCATCTGAAGACTACCGTAACCAGGCTCCAAAGTTTTTTTGTGGATGCTTTTGTTGATTGTTTCTCTCGGATATGGCAAGCTCGTCTTCAGATTAACCAGCACATTGAATCTCTTCATACTGCCTCCTCCCTAGCACTTGAAGACAAAATTGAGGATGCCAAGAAAGCACTGTCCGATCAGCTGGCTAATATGCATGCAGCTTTTCGCTTCACAAATATAAGATTTGAGCAACAGTCTCCCAGCTGTTCCTCAATCCACTAGACACCTATCGGAGCCCAGCGGACCTGCTCTCTCGCACCGACTATAACCGGATCCATCACAACGATCCTCTGCTGCTGCTGAAGAGCCCAATCGGTCAAGACCTCTTTCCCAGCAACGGTCCCACAGTCCACGACAACCTCCTGCTGAGACACCCTCTTCCACCCGTGACTACTCCAAGCATTGGTTAGGGAGAAAACAGTAACATTTTCTTTGTCTTCTTTTGTTAACTCTTATCTGTTATTATAAATCTTCATGATTCTGTCATTTCTTATATTTTTTTTATCTGCACTACTTTACACATGACATGACATCTCATACTGCAACTTGCTAATTTTTCACTATAAATAGCATGCTAGTTCCTCCAACTCAACTCATCAATCATGCTACTCTTAACTAGATCCTTACTAGTCTTGCAACTTATCTACAACACATATTCATGGATTCATTACTTATATAAATCAACCCTCCATGGGTTGATTACTTATCTAACCCATCTCTGCTAGCTCTAACTTCCTGGACCAGTCCTGGTTTCTCCACCAGCCTGGAATTTGAACAGCGGATGCATGGGTGCTGATGACAAAAAGGGGGAAGACAGAGAATTTTCATTAAAGACAGAGACCTTGATAAATGAACAGAGGACTACTTTGAAGATAAAGTTGGTTTTCTAGATTTTCTTTTGTTCTAAGCCACTCTGTATGCACTTTCTCTCCCCCTCCCTTTGTCAACAACTCTAAAACTAGCTGGCTCGGATAATTCCACACTGGCTATGTTTTTCAAGTTGTCTTTACCCACTTGAATAGATTGTAGAAGTAGGTTTGCTGAAAGATTTGTAAGATGTACGATGTAATCAGAATTCATTTGAAATAAAAATGACATTCTTTTAAATACTCAGTTTGATTACTACTTGTAATCTGCTTATCTATCTAACAAATTGCAAGTCTACGTTGTTTTGTTTTCAAGTCTTAACAAGAGTTACTGTTCAATATAATCAAGCTAGAGTCTCCAGTGCTGAGTTTTGTCATCACCAAAAATGGGGAAATTGTTGGGAAAACATTTCTAAGTTTTGGTGATTACAAACATCTGCCGGACAGACATCTACCGGATAGACATCTACCGCACGGACATCTACCGGATACAAACATCTACCGGATAGATATCTACCGCACAGACATCTACCGGATACAAACATCTACAGGATGGACCGGACACAGACATCTACTGGACAAAGACATCTACCGAGTGTAAAGATATCAAGAGTGTATATCTACCGAGTACAGAAGAATGAATGCTCATTGAAAGAAGAATACCAGTAGACGTCTAACTATCCAGCAAACGCGCAAGGCAACATGGCAAAATAAGTACAACTTATTCTGACAAAGGTACAACAGAGCGCCGCACCTTGCTATATCATCGCCACCATTAGCGTCAGAATAAAAGAGCCGTTGCTTAACAAAATTGGAAAGAAGACAATCAGAATTTGGAATGAAGACAGGAAATTGATCTTTTCCAAATATAGAAAAGTTGTCGTTAGACTACTGTGTCTATAAATACATCTAAGTGAAGAATGAAGATGTTAGCTAAACCATCTGATCAAACACAAGACAAAATTAAAGTCAAGCTAATCGTTTCATTGAGATACTCTGAAATTTCAGCAAGAGCAACAAAGAACTACTACTGTAATCTTGAAAGATTAATTGCAACTGAGTCTGCTGCTCAAAGAACACTCGAAGCAAAATAGTTTTATATCTAGTGTGAGTGTTATAGAATACATTG
Source organism: Haberlea rhodopensis (assembly GCA_907163345.1). Taxonomy (NCBI): domain Eukaryota; kingdom Viridiplantae; phylum Streptophyta; class Magnoliopsida; order Lamiales; family Gesneriaceae; genus Haberlea; species Haberlea rhodopensis. The sequence goes on from CAJQUN010000057.1 coordinate 475,739, forward strand.
TAAACAACTTAGAAAGTTGTGATTGCCAGGAATCTAGGCCGAGCTGTGTGAGTGCTTAAGGAGGTTGTATACTGTAAAGTGTAAACTAAAGTCTTCTAGTGTAACCTTCCTGCAAAGGAAGAAGGGGAGACGTAGCGTTGTGCTTCGAACTTCCAGAAACAATATTTGTGTCATTTACTTACTGCAATTTACCATTCAATTATTACTACTCACAAGTCCAGCAGACGTCTTCTGCACTATAACCAGTGTCTGCTGACTTGCAACAAATTGAGAAGCTACTGCGGTACTTAACAGTCTGCAGCAAACTAAGTAAAATCGAAATTGAATCTAGTGTTTATTCGACCCCCCTTCTAAACACTACCCCGATCCTAACAAATTCTATAGTTGACTGAATTATTATTGATGGGCTTGGATGTTTGTTATGGGTTGAACATAGGAGTCCTAAGCCCATCAGGAGATGCAATCCTAATTCTCCTAGGAGTTTCTATTGTAGCCTATAAATTCCAGCTTTCTTGACCTTATTTGATACACTTTTGTTCAAGAACAAAAAACACCTAGTATAAGGGAGAAGATATTCTTGATACAATACAGACCTAGCTGTATTCAAGAATCGATGATTAGGATTTACTTAAGAACACCAAGGTTTCAAATTCAACAAAGGTACGGGATTCTTCTCTTTTCCAGGTATAACCGAAAACCTAATTTATTTCTGCAATTGAGTTATTCGTTATTTACAGATCTGAATTATTAATCTATACAAATAAACCCATTCAATTGGTATCGGAGCCATGTTTATTTTTCATATAAAATATGGGTTTGGATTTTTGTGAATCATTATTAATTCAGTGAATAGCATATTGATGTCTTATGTGATTTTGGAATTATAGATACAAATCGAAATTTGCTATTATATATTAATTGTTAATTTATTCAAGTTTTCAGATTGAAACACTGTTAATACATGGAATAGTAGATTGAATCAGTATGTAATTTTGTTTACGGATACAAATAAAAAAATCTACTATTTTGTATTAATTGTTAATTGATTGAATTTGGCTTAATCCCTATATCTGGGATTTCCAAATCTGTATCCCGAATTTAGGCCAATATTATATTCCTTGAAATGTATGGAATAAAATTAAAAAAAATTGTGATTATTATTATTTTTGAATTAAACCAGTCATCATCACGTGAGAATCAAAGTTCAATTTTGATTTCTCACGTTTATCATCATTATTTAGAAAACAAAAATTGATTTCTCACAAGTTAATGTCATACGTTTTTTTTTGTTTAATATAAAATCATGTTGTTAATTTTTTTCAACTAAGTGAGAGTGATTTTTTTTCAATATGAATCACATGGTCCCCATTATTAGTTCGTAGATGATGCAATTAGATTCATGTGTGGGTTTAAGTACCTGCCTCCATATCGAAAGGGTGTCTACTTGTGGATCATCAGTACAAACTTCTAAGGATAATTTATATGATTGAACTTATGTCAATTTACTAATCTGTCCGAAGAAATTGACATAAAAGTGATCTGGTTAAATTAAGTAACGGTTTACACTTAGATGCAAAAAATTATATCATCTCCATCGGAGTCACTGTTATTATTTGTAGGACCAAAGTAAGGCCAGATGTTTAATTTGCTTGTCATAAGGTTAAGTTGACTAGTTAGCAAATTGATCGGAATCTCTTCCCTATATATATTGATTATGAATGGTATACGTTCACCCTATTGTGACATACTAATTCATGCTAGTATTAGGGTGCTGGCGTATTTATCTTATATTGTTTGAGGGTACAATATTTGTTATAAATACAATGTGTTATTTGCCTTACATGATATTTATTGCATGGTGTTTCTCAGGAATTAAGATGTCTAGTTTTAGCCCACTAAAGATTATCCTTAAGGATAATAAGTTGCCTGGTCCTAACTATATTGATTGGAAGAGGAATCTGGATATTGTGTTAACTACTGAAGAGTACACATTTGTGCTTGTTGAGCATCATCCTCCTAAACTTGATGATAAGGCTAATGAGGAGGAAGTCAATGCTTATAAGAGGTGGATTAAGGCTGATGAGATGGCATGTTGTTATATTTTGGCTTTTATGTCAAACGTGCTACAACATCAACTTCAATCCATGATCTCTGCCTAGGATGTGATATTACATCTCAAGGAGATGTTTGGACATCAAGATCGAGCTGCTAGGCAAACTGCCACGACGGAATTAATTAACACTGTCATGGTTGAGGGGACATCTGTAGGGGGTCTGTTCTGAAGATGATGAGTCATCTGAATGAATTGGTGATCCTTGGAGCTGAAATCGATGGGGAAACCAAAGTTGATTTCATACTCCAAAGCCTGCCTAAGAGTTTTGAGCAGTATCACCTGAACCATAATATGAATAAAATGCTTTATTCATTGGTGGAACTTCTGACAGAACTCCAAGCAGCTGAGGGTCTCTTCAGACAACATGGTTATGTTAATATGGTTGAAAAATATTCTTCCAAGTCAAATGGAGGAAAAAGAAGATATTTCAGAAAACCAAGCAACAAGGGCAATGGCACTCAAGGTGCACTGAATAAGTCTAAGGGCGAGTGTTTCAAGTGCAAGCAGAAAGGACACTGGAAGAACAACTGTCCAGTATATCTCATTTGCTTACTGTTCAAACTTGTTTAGCTGTTGTATCTATTGAACCTGATGTGTAGAAACTGCAGTCACTAATCATGTAGGCAATTCGTTGGAGGGGTTCCAGAAAACTCGACAGCTAAGTGATGAAGAGATTGACCTGCACACGGGAGATGCTACGAGAGTAGCAGTAGTTGCTATAGGAAATTTATGTTTAAATCTTTGTAGTAATAGGTTTTTATTGCTAAAGGATTGTCTTTATGCACCAAATATTAGAATGAATTTAATTTCAGTTTATAAGTTATTTTTGAATGGATATTCTGTTTATTTTTGATAACTCTATTGTTATTAACGAAAATAAACTCTTTAAGTGCATTAGATGATAATCTTTACATTGATGAACCTATTTCTCATTCTATACAACTTCATGAAACGAATAATACATCTTGTAATCATAATAAGGGAAAAGAACCTTAAAAATGAACCAAACATATCTTTGGCATTTACGCTTAAGTCATATTAATCTAAAAAGGATAGAAAGATTGATTAAAGATGATCATTAGGTTCATTAGAAGTTGAGGAACTTTCAGTCTGTGAATCCTTCTTAGAGGGAAAAATGACTAAGAGGCCTTTACGGCCAAAGGTAATAGAGCCGAAGAAATGGAAAAAGCGTCATGGAAAATGTATCAAGACACTACGATCCGATCGTGGTGGTGAGTATCTCTTTGGAGAGTTTAAGGAATACTTATTAGAGTCAGGGATTACATGCCAGGTATCTGCACCTGGCATATCACAGCAGAATGATGTAGCAGAAAGAAGGAATATGACTCTTATGGAGATAGTTAGATCTATGATGAGTTATTCAGATCTATCAACTTCATTTTGGGGATATGCCTTAGAAACAACGGCGTATATTTTGAACTTAGTTACATCTAAGTCGGTACCTGAGACTCCTACAGAACCATGGACTAGGTGAAAGCCAAGTCTAAGACATGTTCGTATATGGGGTTGTCCAGCACATGTGGTGAAAGGGAGTGTAGATAAGTCGGAACCTCGTACAGAAGTATGTTTGTTTGTAGGTTATCCCAGAGGAACGAAAGATGATTTTTTTTAGAGGAAGACTATATGATGAGCCACAAACCCATGAGTAATATTGTTCTAGATGAGTTGCGATAAGAGACTAACCAACAAGCTTATATTATGCCATTAGTACATGAGAATGAACCCCAAGATAAAGAGTTCGATGTCTCACAACCTAATAATAGTGGGCGGCAAATCGACACTCGTGCAGACACTGCACAACCTGTCATAACTGAGACACAAGAACCTATTATATCCCGTCGTAGTGGGAGGGTCATTAATATACCAAAGCGGTATGTACTCTTAGGTGAATCTTCGGATTTGAGCCTTGAGGAGTTACGACCCGATCCCAGGACCTACGATAAGGCACTCCAAGATAACGATGCAAAATCTTGGCAAAAGGCAATGCAATCGGAGAGATGGAGTCAATGCACTCTAATCAAGTCTGGAATTTTGTAGAAGCACCCAAAGGGGTAAAATCCATTGGATGTAAGTGGGTCTACAAGAGTTTTCCCATACCAGATGCCCCCACGAGGGTGAGAAAAGACATCATGGCACAGTAGCATCTCATGGCTTAACTATTGATGGAAGACAGGAAGCAACAAACCCATTTGAGCTTCCCTTATCAGGATATTAAAAGTTTTGAATAATATTCAAAAGAGGATTTATTAATTTTAAAATCTCATCAAGTGCTTGTTTGTTAGTTTGCCGAATTCATGCAACTATGTTTTATTCATGCAACATAAATTGTACTAATAAAACATACAAACAAACAGTTATCATACATCACATGCATAATAAAAATAAAATGGACGATTAAGACATTTTCCTTGAGTCAAACGTGGATCACATGTCTGTCTAAGGTGATCAGGTATGCAGTGCAATCCTATTACATTTTTGCTTCCATTATACAAGTCTTGATTGTTGGTGCTCCATCTTCAATCTCGATCTCCCACTAATTCTAATAATTTTACATTTAAATCGTGCAAACAAGATAATAGAGATACAAATCCGGGGTGCGATACATCAGAAATAGAGGAAGTAGGCTCGCAGACCCGATAACCAAAAGCACAATTATAATGAAACAATAAAAACCTAAGCATTCACATAAACACATTGGTCGAGGCCCGTAATCATCCACCATGCAATCACATCATATGTAATTAAATATTAAACTAAACAATTACATAATATGTAATTGTACTAATTACATCCAATGTAATTAGATCACAATAATTAATTATTCTATCGTTTCCCCACTAATCACATCATTAGTTGAAAATAGAATTAATAAACTAAATAAAATAATTTTATTTAATTTCTAATTAATTCAATGTCAATTAATTGGTAAAATCTATATTTTACCTTTAATAATCTTAATCGAAAATAAAATTAACAAACTAGATGAAAAGTTTTCATTCAATTTTCAATTAATTAAATTTTTAACTAATTGGTAAAATCTCCATTTTACCTTCCAATCATAATTAAAAATCATATTCTTAATTATTTAATATTAATCAAAAATATAATCAACAAATTAAATGAAATATTTTATTTAATTTCCGATTAATTAAATTTTTAATTACTTGGTAAAATCACTATTTTACCTACAAATCATAATATTAGTAGAAAATATATTCAATAAATTAAATGAAACATTTTCATTTAATTTACAATTAATTAAATTTTCAACTAATTGTAAAATCTTCATTTTACACTTAATAATATTCAACTAATTGTAAAATATATTCAATAAATTAAATGAAACATTTTCATTTATTATTCAAAAATTAATATCCGGATAAAACATCTAAAATGACCCAAAAATATTTTATTGACTCCAAATAATTTGGATACAACAATAAAATGTGTTTCTCCACAAGTTTCAAGCCCATTTCGAAAATGGACCCTTAAACAAATATTCTGGCCTTAGAATTTCGAATTTTTTGGCACAAACCAGATATGTGAGTTACTAGTCATCATCACTCTCAAATTGAAATTAAGGTTTTTTCAAACCTAGCGCCTCAACCATGGTTCGCAGTCGTGGGAACGGTGCCTGGAACGGAGGTCATCGTTCCAGTTCCAATGACATTTCACGGAAAGGTCACGGCGCGGATTTTTTTAAAATAATATTAAAAAATTCAAAAAGATTAAATAGTTTGAAAAAAAAGTATTTTTAATCTTCTTTAATTATAAACAATAATAACTAAGTATTTATTCTCAATAAATTGGGGTATGCTATTTTCATCTTCTTTAATTCATAAATAATAGTTAAAAAATTATTTTTTAAAAAATAACAAATTAAATCTTTTTCTAGATCTTTTGTACACTTTATTAAAACATAAATGTATCTTCAATATATACTAAAATTTTCACAACCATATCAAAACTATTTTACCTTCAAATCATAATGTTAATAAAAAAATAAAATCAACAAACTAAATGAAATATTTTTCATTTAATTTCTGATTAGTTAATTTTCAAGTAAATTGTAAAATCATTAAATCTTATGTAAAATATAAATTTATCCTTAATATTGCATTATATTTTTTTTATCATTTTGTTTACAAAAATTAAATTATTTAATTATAAAATTATTAAAATACAAATAACAATTTATTTAAATAATTCCTAACAACTTTTATATTTCAAAATTATTAATATCATTTCAGATTAATAAACGTTCTTTTTAAATTTTAAATCAAATAAGCTACTTTAAATAAAACACAAACAAGAAAACTACAACTTTAGATCCCACATATAATTACTTCATCTCACTCTCTCATTCGTTTCGTTCATCATCAATCTCTCTTTCGTTCCATTGAAAAAAAATTCAATTATTTTTAATTCATATCCGTTCCGCGCCGCACCGTTCCGCCGTTCCACTTCCGCGCCACCGATATATTGCCGATATCCGATTACATAACGCCGTTCCAGAGCAACCTACGTTACAAACTGGAACTTTAGCACGCTCACCTCCGTTCCCGTTCCGGAACGGCCGTTCCGTTCCCGTTTCTGCGAACCATGGCCTCAACACACACAGCCATCGCCACTCCAGCCTCCTACTTCATTGCCGGCGGTCCCGTTCAGCCGCTCCAAATCCGGAAGAAGATGAAGATGTGCACGACGTCGCAGACATTAGAGAACTCGTGCAGCCTGCTTTGCATAAGTTTTGCGCAGCCATCACTTCGCTCGCTTCCCATTGTCGATTGCAACAACCACAACACACAATCACAGAGGCAACATGTTTACCCTGCGTCATCCCTTCGTCGTCTGGTAGCCCAGACGTGATTCCGATCCAAAAACTTGGGCGTGCTGCTGCAATAAGTCTAGAAAACTTATGTCACGCAAGAGGCGCGCACAGCGGCGGAGAACAATTCTCCGCTGGGTGCGCCGCCCTATTCGCGCAAGCAGCTTCAGGAAGAGGTCACGAAGAACAATTCTCTGCCCCCTTAGAGTCGACGCCCGTTGGTGGTGATGAGTGGATGCGGAAACAGTTTCCGGATTGGACAGTAGTTGGCCATGGATTAACAACTCTTTTTACTCCAATTTTCTATATTTTTTCGGATTTCAAAATTTCTAAAACTCAAAAGCGATTAGTATTGTTGAGAAATAATATAATAAAAATTAATTATCAAATAGATGAATCAAAGCGCAACCTGACTTTGATACCACTGTTGCGTGAATCCAAACGCAGCGAAAAATAAATAGTAAACAGATCTGACCCGGGGACGGACGATCACGCCTGATTCATATATAAACACATTCATAAATCAAATATAATGCACGAAAAGATATTACCGTTCACCGATGTAAATCTGAAAGCGGTAATCCCTCAAGTCCAAACAACTTGACCAGATCTACGATGTCAACGCTAGTGCTAGTTTGGTGTAAGTCTTTCTTCAATGAGAAATTAGTGACTTTGAGTTGTTTTTCTATCAGAGACTATTGTGATATATTTATAGGGTCACTAATGAGCTTTGGGTGCATAATGTCCAACATAATAATATTTGGCTTGTAGGGCATATATTATGCTAACAGTTAGATCACATTTTTATTTGCTCTTCCTGGAGCAATGTGGCAATGCCTTCAAAGTTGCACACTTAAGTAGGGCAAACTCAAATCATAGCCCACTTCATATTCAACATCTTTCCTTCCAAAACCTACCTCTTCATTCAGGTTTCATAATATGTGGATTAAGCATGAATCGTTTCAACAAACATTCCGTCTTAATTAGAATAATCCTTGTGATTTCATGGGAATGTTTAAATTGACAGTCAAGCTCAAAAGACTTAAAGGTCATTTCAAATATGGAACAACGATGTAGTCGTCAACATTTTTGAGATTACTTGTTGTCTTCAGATGAATCGAACCTTGGATATGGACGAAACTTTTTGGAAACAAAAATCCTCTTCAGATTGGATGGTGGAGGGCGAAAGAAATACAAAAAAAATTCACAATATGGTTAATGAAAAACGGGCTAAAGAGAGAATATTTCGAATTTGGGAGGATGTAATTTGCTTAGAAGAATCTCCTCATTCAAAGCTTGGGATCTAAATTTTTTGAAACTCATTTTGTTGGGGAAGACACTATTCTTAATCAGCCCCAACTTTGATAACATTCTAGCAATTATTGATGATAGAGATAATGACTCGTTGCAGGCAATCCCATCTTTGGATGGGATTAAAGAGGCGGCGTTCTCCTTAAAATCGGATAGCGATGTGGGTCTTGATCATTATTCCACAGACTTCTTCAAATCTTGTTGGGAGATTATTAAATATGATGTTTATGATGCAATGCTTGACTTGTTTCAAGGGAATGAACTTATTAGAAGCTTCATAGCAACAACTATTGTTCTTATTCCAAATAGGGACAATGTTCAATCAATGGAATGACTTCCGGTCAATAAGTTTATGCAACGGCACAAATAAAATCATAACCAAACTCATCATGTTTCATATGAAAAATGTTGTTGGTCGAATCATATCTCCATCTCAAAGTGTCTTTGTTCAAGGTAGATTGATTTCAGATAAAATCTTGCTGGTTTACAGTTAATGTTAATGGTGCATTGTCTGGTTTCTTTTAGTCGAACAGAGGGCTTTGTCAAAGAGACCCATTGTCTCTTTTATTATGCATTATTTCCGTTGAATATCTATCGCGAGGGTTAGATAAAATGTTCTTAAATCATCCATACATGTGCTATTCTAAGGGATGTAGGGTTTTTATGCTTATGTAGATGATGTGATTATTTTCTCCAATGGAGCTTTGAGAGCAGTGAAAGGATCAAAGAATTTCTGGTGTACTATGAGAATTGTTAACGTCAATTGATCAATTCTTCGAAGAGTAATTTTATACCTCTACTCAGTTGTTGCTTTTCTAGGAGTTCCCTTATTTGTGGGACACAAGAAGGCCCGTCATTTCCAACATGTTATCCAGAAAATTGTAATAAGTTGAAGGTTCGAAATTCTCCATACTCTCCAGGTAGCGTATTGTGCTTATTAGAAGAGTGTTGTGTTCGATGTCGTTATACCTATTCCAAGTTATACAACCTCCTGGAAATATATTGCACTGGTTGTAGATGATCTTTGCAAAATTTATGTGGGGTCAAAGGCTTCGAGCTCTATAATACATTGAATATTGTGGGGGGAAAAACTGTCACCCAACTTTGGAGGGTGGAATAGGTTTTAGAAGATTAAAGGACTTTCCAAAAGCATTCTCAATAAAGCTTTGTATTCATCTTCGATGACAAAAGGCAAAAGAACTTTCTATCATTGCCTCAGCAATTATTCCATTCAAAAGTAACATATCACCTACATTGAGAAGACTGCTACGAATCCGGAGTATCAGAAGCAGGTGTTGGCTGGTTGCTTGGGGCTAGACATGTTTATTTTTTGGGATGATTGATAAGCACGAATCCTATAGATCATTTAGGGATTTATTTTGTTGTATTCGTGATTATCTGGCATTTTTATTCCTAATTTTGCGCTTAAAAAGTCTTATTTTATGTTATTTGTAGGTTTGACCAAGTTGTTGGAAAGAACTTAAAAATTGAAAAAATGGTCAACAATTCAACGCCACGTAGGAATCTCGAGAAAGAAGGAAACTTTGAAGAAATATATCAGCTGATTTTTGAGAACTTTGGAGGATCTTTGAAGATTTTTAATGAAATACTAAAGAATCCTGCAAGAAGGAAATAGTGGTGAAGAAGAGGCCAAAGAAAATAAAATTCCAAATAAATAAGGAAATAAAATATTGGCTAGAGTTATTGTGGAATGCAATTACTTAAAGAGACATTGACTTAAAATTCTCTCTCATAGCACAACACACAACATGATAAGACATTGAGCAAAATGTTTGGAGGATCTTTCAGATTTTGAGAATGAACACACCAAATCAATGAGATTTTCTTAATCCTTGATTTATTATTTTTAATTTAATGAATTCAAACAATTGTTTTGCTTTTGTTTTAATTTTATGGAGTAAATTTAATTAGACTGGGGCCACGATAGGGCCGAGAATTCGTTTAATAAATAAATAAGGGAATTTCGTCGTGAATTAGATAATTAATTAATTAGATTTTCAATTTGACACGTGGAAATAACTTGTGGAAATAACTTGGCTCATTAACATTGAGTGGCTTGGCCATCCTAGTTGTTACTTTCAATTAGGGTTGTAAACTAATTGAACATGTTCACGAATTTTTTCAGCCGGCTCAAAAATGATTCGTAGTCGAAATTCTCGAATTCGAGCCAAATTCGAATATGTTCGATCTTTTTTTTTGAGCCGAACCAGAGCCCAAATTACTTTGTTCAATAGTTCGCTAGCTGCTCACGAGCTTTAATATTTTATTAATATATTATAATTATATATAAATAAATATACTCCGAACCTTTCGGGTATTTATTTTCGAGCAATAGTTCGAATAGCTCGCGAACATGTACGAATATTTTCGAGCCAAGCTCGAAAACTTTAATTCGAGCCGAACTCGAGCCAAATTTTTAAAACTTTTCGAACTTTGCATCGAACTCGAGCTCGAATATAACCATATCGAGCCGAATTCAAACCTTAAAATTTTGTGCAAAGCGTTTACACCCCTACTTTCAATCATTGTCTTCTTTTAGCTATTTTAGTTTAATTGGTCAAATTAGTTTAATATTAATTTATTCTGCTTGTGATTTAATTAGTCTAGCTTAAGAAAATAATTTATATTCTAGTAGTTAAAAGTTGATCTCTGTAGAAACGATACGTGGACTAAATTCCACTTTTTTATAATTTTACCTAGCACACTTGCTAGATTTCCCAACCGAAAATATTGGTCAATGATCCTTGGATTGCTTCAGGAACTGTTAGGAAATTCTTGAATGATTATGAATCTTCAGAATAGTTACACAGATTATGAGTTGCAAACAAGTTAGTAAATCTTGAAACTAAACAGAACTCCAGTAACTTGTATCTTGAAACCATATGGGAACAACTTGTATTTGGTGATGCATATTTAAACACTCGATAATTCAAGTCACACCAAAACATCCATATGACACATAGATACAGTAAGAAACACAATCATACACAGAGAGAATAAAAATAAGAACAAGTGTGATATCCCCGAAATGGTTAATTGCAATTTGAGCATTAATTATGTTTACGTGATTAATTATGGTGATGATTGAATTATGTGTTGGAATTGATTATCTTGTTGAAATGCTTAGTCACATGATAGGCGTGACCCGTTAGTGCATTTCGGGATGCTTGTTGTAAATATTGGGAAAATTGGGTATTAACATGGTTTATTCATGTTGGTTGATATTATTTGATAATGTATGTGCTTAATTGAGGTTTTGGGTGCATTTTGGTAAAATGCTTTTAAAATATCATGTTGGGGTATTTTATATATCATGGTAATTGTTGGGGTACAATTTTAATTAACCCCCTTTTTAACCCCACTACCCCCACTTTACCATCACTTTACCAAAATCCCTAAATCACTCTCAACCCTAAACCCTCATCCCATTTTTGAAATTGGCCAAATGAGGAAGAAGAAATCGTCACAAAAGCTTGATTTGTGAGATTTTTAGTGAGATTTGGAGTCCATAAGAGGTATGGAACCCTCCTTAATGTTTTAATGGTGTTTGGTTTTGATTTGGGTTGGTATTTGAGTTTTTATATGGGTTTGTTTTTGGGTATGTGTTGTATATGGTTGGGTTATGATTTTTGAGGTGTTTCATGTGGGTTTTATGGAGTTATTATGGTATTTGAGTTGTTGGAATGTTTGGGTTTGAAGTGTGTGTAGTGGAACTTGGTTTATGCTAAAAAATGGTGAAGAATCGCGCACACAGCAGGTGGCGATCGATCGCTACAAATGCAGCGATCGATCGCCGAAGGGCCGTGGCGAAGTCTGTTGCGGTCGCTGAAAATGTTGCGATCGATCGCCGCGAGGCAGAGAGTTATGGCGATCGATCGCCATGTCAAGGCGATCGATCGGTAAGGCTCGTGATCGATCGCCTCGACACATCGATCGATCGCCAGCAGCTGAATAGTGGGAAATGTAATTTTTTGACGGATTTTTGGTATTTGGCTATTATTTGGCTTCTAATATTGGGTTGTGTGATTGTGTAGAACCATCCCAGGTGGCGACGCAACCAAGGAAGTGAAGTCAAAGCAAATCCCACTTTTGGAAAGGTACGTAGAAGACGTACGGGCACCCAACGGTAACATGTAATTTATATACGCATTTGGATATGCATTGTGGATGCAAGTGTATATTGAATTGTGCATTATGGATGCAAATACATGTTGAATTATGCATTATGATTGTATATGCATATGATGATTGTTTGGTGCACATCCCATGAGTCATGGTTATATAGAGTGATGATTTTAATGCTTTGCCGCTGTCACTTGAAACGATGATAGAATACTTGCCGCTGTCATATTGTAGCGAGGAAAGAATATTTGCCGCCAAATGTTGAAGCGAGGGTATTGCCGCATGTCGCATTTGCGCGAGGTTATTCAATGCCGTTAATATGTCGAAGCGAGGGGTATTAGTGCTGTTGTCATGACAAGCGAGGTGCATTAAAATACACTATTATAACATACTAGAGATTGGTAATTGGTGATAATGAAATGGTGTTATGTCATGACACGTGTGAACCATTAAATAATCTATTGATTATACTCATGAGTTATGGTACAGGGACAACCAAAAAGGGACCGTTTAAAATGCATGGAAAAAATAGGAAGTGTTTTATTACGGTTTATGCATTTACACCTTATATTCATATTGTGTTGGATATGGATTATTATATGCTCATGTTTTGGGGGTTGTCCTTGTAGGTACATTTTGGCATGATAAAAGGGTTAAGGCGGGTTGAGGCGGTGAGCTTGTGAAGAACGCTTTTGATAAGAAATGACAGGATTATTTTGTATAGTGTCTACTCTAGGAGTAGTGTAAAGCTATAGTGAATAACATTCATTTGTTTGAGAATTTAATTAATCCATTTAATAGTCCTTAACTTGGCATGTAATTCTTAAGGCTCAAAGTCTCAACACGAACTTTTATACTCTGATAATGTATATTAGCTCTAATTATGCATTTAATCCGCACTTAAGGAACTAGGGTCCTTACATTAGTGGTATCAGAGCAGTGGTTAGAGAACCCGTGAACGAGTGAAGGGTAGCCTTAGCATGATTGGCTAGGTGTTTACATTTGGCATGTTTATGCATGTGGTGCATATTGGTGTATAAATTGTTATACTAACATGCTTATTATCTTCCCTGTTATCTAACGGTATAACATATGTATTGTTTTGGAGTTGTTGTTAACCCTTGTGTTACATCATGTCGGCTATGAACTTGGGGAACCTCAATGAAGAGGTAGGTGACGTTGGCAGTGTTAATGCGAGCATTGGTCAGACAAATCCTTTACCTCCACCAGTTGTGGGTGTGGAACCAGTGGCTCAGTTGCTACTACCCGGGGAGCTTAGTTTGACTCAATTCCTGACTTTCCACCCGCCCCGGTTTGAGGGGACAGAGACAGGGGAAGAGGCTGAGGAGTGGCTTGAGAGACTGGAACAGATATTTGTGTCCGCTCCTTGTGCAAGGACGACATGGCTGAGGTTGGCGGAGTTCCAACTAGCAAAGAAACCTTCCATGTAGTGGAAGACTACAGTGATGGAACTGAGGGCCCAATGTATGTTAATTGATTGGACTCTCTTCAGGACCCGGTTTCTGAACCGGTATTTTTCTGCGGCTGCGAGGCAGATGAAGGAAGACGAGTTCACAAACTTGAAGCAATGAGGCATGACAGTATCAGACTATGCTATGCACTATTCTTCATTGCTAAGGTATGTCCCTCATATTGCCACAAACGGACATGCAAAGATGAGGCACTTTTTGAAGGGGTTACGGCCGGAATTGTTTGACCGGGTTATCACCAACAACCCCATTTCTTTCGATGATGCTCTTACTAGAGCAGAACTTGCGGAGATCGGAGTTGGGACCTATCATAATGATGTACCCCCACATGTGCCACAACAGAGGTAAGTTACTGATAGCTTGAGGCCACGAGGGGAGTCATTTAAGCCTCGTGGTGCTTCTTCATCCTCTCGGTTCAGTGGGAAGAAATCTTTCAACCGAAAACAGGAAAATAGGAAGGGCAATCTATTGGCCAACTGGGGGCTATGCAAGTGAATAGATCGGGGGAAACGAGGTGTGACAATTGTGGAGGGCCACACTCTTCGATCAATTGCGCTGCTTGTTACAGTTGTGGTAAGATAGGCCATATCTCTCGGTATTGCCCCACTCGCGGATGACAGTCGGACTTTCAGGCGAATATGCCAAGATTTGATGACAAGACAGTGCATCAGAGGCAGCAAGTTATGCCTCGACCATCGGGAGGTCAGACAGTGGGACCGTCCCAGAGGCAGGTGTATGCACTGACTAGAGAGTAGGCCCATGCAGCCCCGGAGGAGGTGCGTGCCATTTATTACGTACCCTGCTTTTATTTTGATAGATACATGTGCCTCTTGTATCTGTTGGCTTTGTGGAGAGACACCATATGCGCACGTCTTAGTTACCCACGCCTCTTATGGTCTCGACACCCACTGGAAGAAACGTTGTCGCCGATCAGTTTTTGATGGACTGCCTCATTTATTTTGAGGGCAATGAGATAAAGGCAGATTTGGTTGTATTGGGTATGTCAGACTTTGACTGCATTGTGGGCATCGACATTCTGAACAGATATCAGGCAGTGGTAGATTGTCGGCAGAGGACAGTGCGGTTCAGATCTGATTTGGGGATACAATGGACTTTTTATGGGAACGGTTCTCGTGCAAAGATTCCGTTGATTGCGGCAATCAAAATGTCCCAGTTGTTGGAACGTGGTCACACGGGCTATCTCATCTATGCCGTGGACACGTCGGGAAAGAATAAAGAATTGAGGGTGGAGGATGTACCCGTGGTAGCAGAATTTGCTGATGTGTTCCCAGAGGAGATCCCAGGATTCCCACCGGCTAGAGAAGTCGAGTTTGGGATTGAGTTATTACCGGGGACATCCGCTATCTCTCGTGCACCTTACAGGATGGCACCGGCGGAGTTAAGGGAATTGAAGGAGCAGTTGCAGGAACTCCTTGACAAAGGATATATACGCTCTAGCGTATCACCTTGGGGCGCACCGGTTCTCTTTGTGAAAAAGAAGGATGGTTCGATGCGGTTGTGCATCGATTACCTGCAACTGAATAAGGCCACGGTGAAGAACAAGTATCCTCTCCCAAGGATTGATGATTTATTTGATCAGTTGCAAGGCACGAAGCTGTATAGCAAGATTGATTTGAGATCAGGGTACCACCAGATTCGGGTCAGAGAGGAGGATGTGCAGAAGACAACATTTCGGACTCGGTATGGGCACTATGAGTTCCTAGTGATGCCGTTCGGTGTGACGAACGCCTCAGCTGTCTTTATGAGCTTGATGAACAGAGTGTTTCAACCATATCTTGACCAGTTCGTCATTATATTTATTGACGACATACTCATCTACACTCGGAGTGAGGAAGAGCACGTGAAACACTTGAGGACAGTACTCCAGATTCTCAGAGATCACCAGTTATATGCCAAGCTCAGCAAGTGTGAGTTTTGGTTAAGCAGCGTGGTGTTCTTGGGACACGTTATATCTAGCAACGGGATATCGGTGGATCCTAGAAAGATAGAAGTTGTGATGGAGTGGGCTGCACCCACTTCTGTGCCCGAGATACAGAGCTTACTTGGTTTGGCCGGTTATTACCGACGCTTCGTCGAAGGATTTTCAAAGATCGCCAAGCCGTTGACTCGGTTGACCCAAAAGGGAGTACCATTCTTTTGGTCTGAGGCTTGTGAGGAAAGCTTCCAAGAGTTGAAATACCGATTGACGACGGCGCCTGTATTGGTGATTCCTACGGAGAACACGAGGTTTGTTCTTTATACCGATGCATCACTTCAGGGCCTTGGATGTGTTTTGATGCAAGATAAACATGTGGTAGCTTATGCATTGAGGCAGTTGAAGCCGCATGAGACTAGATATCCAGTCCATGATTTGGAGTTGGCGGCTATTATCTTTGCCCTGGAGATTTGGAGGCATTATTTGTATGGTACGTCGTTTACCATTTACACGGACCACAAGAGCCTGGAGTTCTTATTTACTCAGGCAGAACTGAATATGAGGCAGAGGAGATTGATGGACTTACTCAAGGACTATGATTGTGAAATTAAGTATCATCCTGGAAAAGCTAACTTGACAGCAGACGCCTTGAGCCGAAAAGTGAGGAGTACTGCTGAGGAGGTCATACATTTGTCAGCCATGATGACTTCCTATTGCCATCTGGGCTATGACTTCGACATAGATACATCACCAGTGTATGTATCGACCTTATTAGCTGAGCCAGATATCTATGAGAATATCAGGAGAGCTCAGAAGACAGATGATGAGATTCAGAGATGGTTATCATTAGTACATCTTGGTCAGCCATCGAAGTTCAGAGTAGCTGATGACGGATCCTTGAGATTGGGTAACTGTTGGGTGGTTCCGAGTACGCCAGAGTTGCGTAGAGGGATCTTGGAGCGAGCTCATAGTAGCAGGCTTAGTATCCACCCAGGCGGGAAGAAGATGTATAAGGATCTGTGTGATCAGTTTTGGTGGAAGAGAATGAAGCGTGATGTTATCACTATCGTTAAGAGATGCTTGATCTGCCAGCAGGTTAAGGCAGATAGGCAGAGACCTGGTGGTGAGTTGAAAAGTTTAGAGGTACCAAAGTGGAAGTGAGAACACATTTCCATGGACTTTGTGACCCACTTGCCGAGGAGTGCCTTTGGTTTTGATGCCATTTGGGTGATTGTGGACAGATTGACCAAAGTAGCTCATTTCATTCCCTATGGTATGACCTTCACCTATCTGAGGATGGCTCAGTTATATGTTAGAGATGTGGTGAGATTGCACGAGATCCATATTTCCATAGTGTCAGATCGAGATCCGCGATTCACATCTCATTTTTGGGAGGGTCTTCAGTCAGCTTTGGGAACTGAAGTTAGATTGAGCACTGCATATCATCCTCAAAAGGATGGTCAAACCGAGCGTACTATCCAAACGCTCGAGGACTTGTTGAGGGCATGTGTATTGGAGTTTGATGCTTCTTGGCAGGGTTCAGTGGCCTTGGTAGAGTTCTCATAAACAATAGCTACCAGGCAAGCATTCAGATGGCTCCTTTTGAGGCCCTTTATGGCAGACGGTGTAGATCACCCTTGTGTTGGGATGACTTGGACCGTAAATCAGTCGGAGGACCGGAACTGGTTCGGGAAATGGAAGAAAAGATAAAGGTGATAAGGCAGAAAATGAAAGCAGCCCAGGACAGACAGACAGCTTATGCTAATAAACGGCGGCGACCGTTAGAATTTCAGTTGGGGGATAAGGTCTTTTTGAAGATCTCACCTTTCATAGGTGTGGTGCGATTTGGAATGCGCGGGAAACTGTCTCCGAGGTATGTCGGGCAGTACGAGATCTTGCAGCGCATTGGCACCTTAGCTTACCGACTGGCCTTGCCACCTTCTTTGTCTGGTATACACGATGTGTTCCATGTGTCTATGTTGCGGAAGTATGAGCCAGATCCGTCGCATGTGTTACAGCCTTCCGAGGTTCAGTTAGGATCCGATGTATCTTATGTGGAACGGCCTGTTAGAATTCTGGATCGAGCAGACCGCAGACTTCGGAACAAAGTGATACCTATGATTAAGTTCAGTGGGATCGCATGGGTGTCGAGGAGGTTACGTGGGAGACGGAGCGGCATATGGTGTAGCACTACCCGGAACTATTTTTTGGTATGTGATTTATGTTTAGTTTCTTTTGGGTAAGTGCATGCGATTTCAAGGACGAAATCTTATAAGTAGGGGAGTATTGTGATATCCCCGAAATGGTTAATTGCAATTTGAGCATTAATTATGTTTACGTGATTAATTATGGTGATGATTGAATTATGTGTTGGAATTGATTATCTTGTTGAAATGCTTAGTCACATGGTAGGCGTGACCCGGTAGTGCATTTCGGGATGCTTGTTGTGCATAATGGGAAAATTGGGTATTAACATGGTTTATTCATGTTGGTTGATATTATTTGGTAATGTATGTGCTTAATTGAGGTTTTGGGTGCATTTTGGTAAATGCTTTTAAAATATCATGTTGGGGTATTTTATACATCATGGTAATTGTTGGGGTACAATTTCAATTAACCCCCTTTTTAACCCCACTACCCCCACTTTACCATCACTTTACCAAAATCCCTAAATCACTCTCAACCCTAAACCCTCATCCCATTTTCGAAATTGGCCAAAGGAGGAAGAAGAAATCTTCACAAAAGCTTGATTTGTGAGATTTTTAGTGAGATTTGGAGTCCATAAGAGGTATGGAACCCTCCTTAATGTTTTAATGGTGTTTGGTTTTGATTTGGGTTGGTATTTGAGTTTTTATATGGGTTTGTTTTTGGGTATGTGTTGTATATGGTTGGATTATGATTTTTGAGGTGTTTCATGTGGGTCTTATGAAGTTATTATGGTATTTGAGTTGTTGGAATGTTTGGGCTTGAAGTGTGTGTAGTGGAACTTGGTTTATGCTCAAAAATGGTGAAGAATCGCGCACACAGCAGGTGGCGATCGATCGACGAAGGGCCGTGGCGATGTCTGTTGCGGGCGATCGATCGCTGGAAATGTTGCGATCGATCATCGCGAGGCAGAGAGTTATGGCGATCGATCGCCATGTCAAGGCGATCGATCGGTAAGGCTCGCGATCGATCACCTCGACACAGCGATCGATCGCCAGCAGCTGAATAGTGGGAAATATAATTTTTTGACGGATTTTTGGTATTTGGCTATTATTTGGATTCTAATATTGGGTTGTGTGATTGTGTAGAACCATCCCAGGTGGCGACGCAACCAAGGAAGTGAAGTCAAAGCAAATCCCACTTTTGGAAAGGTACGTAGAAGACGTACGGGCACCCAACGGTAACATGTAATTTATATACGCATTGGGATATGCATTGTGGATGCAAGTGTATATTGAATTGTGCATTGTGGATGCAAATACATGTTGAATTATGCATTATGATTGTATATGCATATGATGATTGTTTGGTGCACATCCCATGAGTCATGGTTATATAGAGTGATGAATTTAATGCTTTGCCGCTCACTTGAAACGATGATAGAATACTTGCCGCTGTCATATTGTAGCGAGGAAAGAATATTTGCCGCCAAATGTTGAAGCGAGGGTATTGCCGCATGTCGCATTTGCGCGAGGTTATTCAATGCCGCTAATATGTCGAAGCGAGGGGTATTAGTGCTGTAAGGACCCTAATCCTTAAGTGCGGAATCAAGGCATAATAGAGCTAATATAAATGATCAGAGTGTAAAAGAACGTGTTGAGTTTATGAGCTTAAGCATTACATGCCAAAAATAAGGACTACCAAAAGGATTAATTACATTCCAATCAATGAATGTTCAATTATAGTTTTATACTACTCCTAGAGTAGATACTATCCAAATAATCCTGTCCTTCATAGTCTCAAAAGCATCCTCAAAAGCTCACCATCTCAACCCGTCTAGCCCTTCTATCATGCCAAACGTGTACCTACAAGGACAACCCCCAAACATGAGCAATAATAATCATTCATATTCAACACAATATGAAGATAAAGCGTAAATGCATAATCATAATAAAACACTTCCTGTTTCCCCATGCATTTCAAACGCTTCCCGTTTGGTTGTCCCTGTACCATAACTCATGAGTATAATCAATAGATTATTTTTAATGGTCTAAACATGTCATGAACATATACCATTTCATCAATACCAAATACTGATCACCAATCCCTAGTCTGTCCATCACAATGTATTTTAATGCCCCTCGCTTATTTACATAGAGACGGCATAGGATAACCTCGCTTCAATGGACTGCGGGACTCCCACCCCTCGCCTCTCATTGAGCGGCAAATACCCTTTCCTCGTACTATATGATAACCACGCTCAAATGTGACATGCGGCGCTCCCACCCCTCGCTTCACATTTAGCGGAACCAAACCAAATAGCGGCAAGCATTAAAATCATCAAGGGATGACCACGACTCATGGGATATGCACCAATAATCATATGCATCTATAAACATCATGCATAACATGTATTTGCATCCACTATGCAATACCACATATATACTTGCATCTACAATGCATAACAATAAGTATATAAGATACATGTACCGTTGGGGTGCCCGTACGTCCACTACGTACCTTTCCAAAATGTAGGGTATGGTAGGACTTCAATGCCTTGGCTGTGTTGCCACCTGGGATGGTTCTACACATTCACACAAACCAATATTAGAATCCAATAATAGTCCAATACCAAAAATCCTACAAAAAAAACCAAAAATACCAAATTTTGGCCTTCGCGATCGATTGCCCATCACGGCGATCGATCGCCAATCCTCACTGTCCGAGAATCAAAAATCTGCACCCTTCGGCGATCGATCGCCACCCCCTGGCGCGATCGATCGCCAGACCCGCCGATCGATCGCCCAAGAGTGGCGATCGATCGCCAAATGCTTGAAAAGCCCACTGCCTGGGC
The DNA here is from genome assembly GCA_907163345.1 of Haberlea rhodopensis. Classification (NCBI taxonomy): domain Eukaryota; kingdom Viridiplantae; phylum Streptophyta; class Magnoliopsida; order Lamiales; family Gesneriaceae; genus Haberlea; species Haberlea rhodopensis. Next base: position 496,580 of record CAJQUN010000057.1, read on the forward strand.
GCGATCGATCGCCTGGAATGGGCGATCGATCGCCAACCCCTGTTACCCGAAAAACCTCCATTTTTGCACCTCAAAACCATTCCAACCCATTCCAACATTTATACCAACCAACCAACAACATAAATATCAACATAAATCACCAAAATATACTTCAAAACAAGTATAAATCCAACATATAACCAAACCCACATCAACCCAACAAAACCCATTTTAAAATCCTTCAAAAACAAACCAAACTCAAACAAAACCTTACAAAAATTAACTATGAGGTATCCATACCTCTTGGGACCTCAAATCACCCAACAATCTCCACAAATCAAGATTTTTGAAAGGTTTCTCTTCTCCCAAAAGCTCAAGCTCGAAAATGGAAGGGAAGGGTTTGTTGGAAGTTGATTTGGTAAAGTAAGAGTGATTGGTAAAGGTGGGGTTGGGGATAATAAAAGGTGTTTATTAATTAAAAAGCATACCAAAATAATTCCATGGTGTATAAAACACCCCAACATGATATTTTTCAAACATTTACTCATAATGCACCAAATATCAATTAAACACATGATTTCCAATTAATTGCTACCAATGGCAAATAAATCATGCTTCCAATAATAATTACCCAACATGCACCACATGCACCATGAAATGCAACCCCGGGTCACCCTATCCACATGACCATGCATTTCCATAAGGTAAATAAATTCCAACACATAATTAATTACCACATAATTAATCATTGTAAACACAATTAATGCACCAAATTGCAATTAACCATTTCAGGGATGTCACAATACTCCCCCACTTATAAGATTTCGTCCTCGAAATCACATGCACTTACCCCAAAAGGAAACTAAACATAAACACATACCAGAGAATAGTTCCGGGTAGTGCTGCACCATATGCCGCTCCGTCTCCCACGTAGCCTCCTCGACACCCCTGCGATCCCACTGAACCTTGATCATAGGTATCACTTTGTTCCGAAGTCTACGGTCTGCTCGATCCAGAATCCTGACAGGCCATTCCACATAAGATACATCTGATTCTAACTGAACTTCGGAAGGCTGTAACACATGCGACGGATCCGGCTCATACTTCCGCAGCATAGACACATGAAACACATCATGTATACCAGATAAAGAAGGCGGCAAGGCCAGTCGGTAAGCTAAGGTACCAATGCGCTGCAAAATCTCGTACGGTCCAACATACCTCGGAGACAGTTTTCCGCGCATCCCAAATCGCACAACGCCTCTGAAAGGCGAGATCTTCAAAAAGACCTTATCTCCCAACTGAAATTCCAACGGTCTCCGCCGTTTATTTGCATAAGCTGCCTGTCTGTCCTGGGCCGCTTTCATTTTCTGCCTTATCGTCTTTATCTTTTCTTCCATCTCCCGAATCAACTCCGGTCCTCCGACCGATTTGCTGTCCAAATCATCCCAACACAAGGGTGACCTACACCGTCTGCGATAAAGAGCTTCAAACGGAGCCATCTGAATACTCGCCTGGTAGCTATTGTTATACGAAAACTCTACCAAAGGCACTGAATCCTGCCAAGCGGCATCGAATTCCAAAACACAAGCTCTTAACATGTCCTCGAGCGTCTGAATAGTGCGCTCGGTCTGGCCATCCGTCTGAGGATGATAAGCAGTACTCAATCTGACTTCAGTTCCCAAAGCTGACTGAAGACCTTCCCAGAAATGAGATGTGAATCGCGGATCTCGATCTGACACTATGGAAACGGGGATCCCATGCAATCTCACCACATCTCTAATATACAACTGCACCATCCTCAAAAATGTGAACGTCATGCTATAGGGAATAAAGTGGGCTACCTTAGTCAGTCTGTCCACAATCACCCAAATAGCATCAAAGCCTGAAGCACTCCTCGGCAAATGAGTCACGAAGTCCATGGAAATGTGTTCCCACTTCCACTTCGGTATCTCCAAGCTTCTCAACTCGCCGCCAGGTCTCTGTCTCTCTGCCTTAACCTGCTGGCAGATCAAACACCTCTTCACAAAAGCGGCGACATCAGACTTCATCCTCTTCCACCAAAACTGACCACGCAGATCTCTGTACATCTTCTTCCCGCCTGGGTGGATGCTAAGTCTGCTACTGTGAGCTCGTTCCAAGATCCCTTTACGCAACTCCGGCATACTCGGAACCACCCAACGGTCACCCAATCTCAAAGACCCGTCATCGGCCACTCTGAATTTCGTTGGCTGACCAAGATGTACTAAAGATAACCACCTCTGAACCTCATCGTATGACCTCTGAGCTCTCCTGATGTTCTCATAGATGTCTGGCTCGGCTAACAAGGTCGATACATACACAGGCGATGCATCTATGTCAAAATCATAGCCCAGATGGCAATAGGAGGTCATCATAGCAGACAAATGAATGACGTCCTCAGCAGAACTCCTCACTTTCCGGCTCAAAGCGTCTGCTGTCAAATTGGCTTTCCCCGGATGGTACTCGATCTCGCAATCATAGTCCTTGAGTAGGTCCATCCATCTCCTCTGCCTCATGTTCAGCTCTGCCTGAGTGAATAAAAACTTGACGCTCTTGTGATCCGTGTATATGGTGAACGAAGTCCCATATAAGTAATGTCTCCAGATCTTCAGGGCGAAGATGATAGCCGCCAATTCCAAGTCATGAACTGGATATCTGGTCTCATGCGGCTTAACTGCCTCGATGCATAAGCTACCACATGCTTATCTTGCATCAGAACACACCCAAGGCCCTGAAGTGATGCGTCAGTATACAGAACAAATCTGGAGTTCTCCGTAGGGATCACTAACACTGGCGCCGTCGTCAACCGGTGCTTTAATTCCTGGAAGCTCTCCTCACAAACTTCTGACCAAAAGAAAGGCACACCCTTCTGAGTCAACTGTGTCAACGGCTTGGCAATCTTCGAAAAGCCCTCGACAAAGCGTCGATAATATCCGGCCAAACCAAGAAAACTCCGGATCTCAGGCACAGAAGTGGGGGCAGCCCACTCCATCACAACCTCAATCTTCTTGGGATCTACAGATATCCCGCTGCTCGATATGACATGCCCCAAAAACACTACACTGCTCAGCCAAAATTCACACTTACTGAGCTTAGCATACAACTGATGCTCTCTTAGGATCTGAAGCACTGTCCTCAAGTGTTTCACATGCTCTTCCTCACTCCGGGAGTAGATAAGAATATCGTCAATAAACACAATGACGAACTGATCAAGATACTGCTGAAACACTCTGTTCATCAGACTCATAAAGACTGCTGGAGCATTCGTCACGCCGAACGGCATCACTAGGAACTCATAATGCTCATATCGGGTCCGGAATGCTGTCTTCTGCACATCTTCCTCTCTGACTCGAATCTGATGATACCCGGATCTCAAATCAATCTTGCTATACACTCTGGTACCTTGCAACTGATCAAACAGATCATCTATCCTTGGGAGAGGATACTTATTCTTCACTGTAGCCTTATTCAGTTGCCGGTAATCGATACACAACCGCATCGAACCGTCCTTCTTCTTCACAAAGAGAACTGGTGCGCCCCATGGCGACACGCTCGGGCGTATATATCCCTTGTCCAGGAGATCCTGTAACTGTTCTTTCAACTCCCTCAATTCTGCCGGTGCCATCCTATAAGGTGCACGAGAGATAGCGGATGTCCCTGGCAACAGCTCGATCCCAAACTCGACTTCCCTAGCCGGTGGGAATCCTGGGATCTCTTCTGGGAATACATCAGCAAATTCTGCCACTACTGGCACATCCTCGACTCTTAGTTCCTTATCCTTCCCAGACGTGTCCATGGCATAGATGAGGTAGCCCGTGTGACCACGCTCCAACAGCTGAGTCATCTTGATCGCTGAAATCAACGTAATCTTCGCACGAGAACCGTTGCCAAAGAAGGTCCACTGACTGCCCAACTCAGGTCTGAACTTCACTGTCCTCTGCCGGCAATCTACCACTGCCTGATATCTGTTCAGAACATCAATACCCAAGATGCAGTCGAAGTCTGACATGCCCAATACGATCAAGTCTGCCTTCAACTCGTTGCCCTCAAAATAAATGAGGCAGTCTGCCATAAACTGATCAGCAACGACATTTCTTCCAGTGGGTGTCGAGACAAGGAGAGGCGTGGGTAAGGAAGACGTGCGCATATGGTGTCTTTCCACAAAACCCACCGATACAAAAGAATGGGAGGCACCTGTATCGATCAAAATAAAAGCAGGGTACGTAAATAAATGACACGTACCGGCGATCACCTCCTCTGGGGCTGCCTGAGCCTGCTCCCTGGTCAGTGCATACACATGTCCCTGGGGCGGTCCTACTGTCTGACCTCCCGATGGTCGAGGCCCAAACTGCTGCCTCTGCTGCACTGTCCTATCCTCAAACCTCGGCCTGTTGCCCTGAAACTCAGACTGTCCTCCCCGTGTGGGGCAATACCGAGCGATGTGGCCCATCTTGCCACGTATATAACATGCAGGACACTTGTTTGAAGAATGTGGCCCTCCACAATTGTTGCACCTCGGCTCTCCCGGCCTATCCCCTTGCGAAGACCCTCGATTTGCGGACCAATTGCCCTTCTTGTTATCCTGCTTCTGTCCAAAGTGTTTCTTTCCACCATACCGTGAAGATGAAGAGGCACCACGGGGTTTAAATGGCTCACCCCGAGGCCTCAGGCTGTCACTAGTCTGCCTCTGTGGCGGTACCGGTGGTGGCATAGCGTAAGCTCCCACTCCTAGCTCAGCAAGCTCCGCTCTTGTGAGAGCATCATCAAAAGAAGTTGGGTTATTAGTGATAACCCGGTCATAGAGCTCCGGCCGCAACCCTTTCATAAAATTCCTCATCTTAGCGTGCCCACTGGTGGCAATGTGGGGAACGTACCTCAACAATGAAGAGTACCGTGTGGCATAGTCTGCCACTGACATGTTCCCCTGCTTCAGACTTGTAAATTCGTCCTCCTTTGTCTGTCTCGCTGCTGCGGAGAAGTATCGGTTCAGAAACCTAGTCCTGAAGAGCGTCCAATCAATCACAGCACCCAGTGCTCTCATTTCCATTACTGTGCTCCTCCACCACATCAGAGGTTTCTTGGCTAATTGAAACTCCGCCAGCCTCAGCCAAGCTGTCACAGCACAAGGAGCCGATACAAAGATCTGCTCAAGTCTTTCCAACCACTCTTCAGCCTCTTCTCCGGACTCTGTCCCCTCAAACCGGGGCGGATGATAAGATAGAAATGGTGTCAGACTGATCTCACCCGGTAGCAATAACTGAACCACTGGTTCCATGCCTACAGCCGGTGGAGGTAGAGGGTTCACTTGACCAACACTTGCATTCACACTACCAACATCTCCAACTTCTTCATTAGCAGCCATGCTGTAATACAAATGTTAACAACAATTCCAAAGCAGTATATATGTTATGCCGTTAGATAACAGGAATGAGAATACGCATGTTAGTATAACAGAATATACATTAATATGCACCACATGCATAAACATGCTTCAAATGTAAGCACCTAGCCAAACATGCTAAGGCTACCCTTCACTCGTTCCCGGGTTCTCTAACCACTGCTCTGATACCACTAATGTAAGGACCCTAATCCTTAAGTGCGGAATCAAGGCATAATAGAGCTAATATAAATGATCAGAGTGTAAAAGAACGTGTTGAGTTTATGAGCTTAAGCATTACATGCCAAAAATAAGGACTACCAAAAGGATTAATTACATTCCAATCAATGAATGTTCAATTATAGTTTTATACTACTCCTAGAGTAGATACTATCCAAATAATCCTGTCCTTCATAGTCTCAAAAGCATCCTCAAAAGCTCACCATCTCAACCCGTCTAGCCCTTCTATCATGCCAAACGTGTACCTACAAGGACAACCCCCAAACATGAGCAATAATAATCATTCATATTCAACACAATATGAAGATAAAGCGTAAATGCATAATCATAATAAAACACTTCCTGTTTCCCCATGCATTTCAAACGCTTCCCGTTTAGTTGTCCCTGTACCATAACTCATGAGTATAATCAATAGATTATTTTTAATGGTCTAAACATGTCATGAACATATACCATTTCATCAATACCAAATACTGATCACCAATCCCTAGTCTGTCCATCACAATGTATTTTAATGCCCCTCGCTTATTTACATATAGACGGCATAGGATAACCTCGCTTCAATGGACTGCGGGACTCCCACCCCTCGCCTCTCATTGAGCGGCAAATACCCTTTCCTCGTCCTATATGATAACCACGCTCAAATGTGACATGCGGCGCTCCCACCCCTCGCTTCACATTTAGCGGAACCAAACCAAATAGCGGCAAGCATTAAAATCATCAAGGGATGACCACGACTCATGGGATATGCACCAATAATCATATGCATCTATAAACATCATGCATAACATGTATTTGCATCCACTATGCAATACCACATATATACTTGCATCTACAATGCATAACAATAAGTATATAAGATACATGTACCGTTGGGGTGCCCGTACGTCCACTACGTACCTTTCCAAAATGTAGGGTATGGTAGGACTTCAATGCCTTGGCTGTGTTGCCACCTGGGATGGTTCTACACATTCACACAAACCAATATTAGAACCCAATAATAGTCCAATACCAAAAATCCTACAAAAAAAACCAAAAATACCAAATTTTGGCCTTCGCGATCGATTGCCCATCACGGCGATCGATCGCCAATCCTCACTGTCCGAGAATCAAAAATTTGCACCCTTCGGCGATCGATCGCCACCCCTGGCGCGATCGATCGCCAGACCCGCCGATCGATCGCCCAAGAGTGGCGATCGATCGCCAAATGCTTGAAAAGCCCACTGCCTGGGCGCGATCGATCGCCTGGAATGGGCGATCGATCGCCAACCCCTGTTACCCGAAAAACCTCCATTTTTGCACCTCAAAACCATTCCAACCCATTCCAACATTTATACCAACCAACCAACAACATAAATATCAACATAAATCACCAAAATATACTTCAAAACAAGTATAAATCCAACATATAACCAAACCCACATCAACCCAACAAAACCCATTTTAAAATCCTTCAAAAACAAGCCAAAATCAAACAAAACCTTACAAAAATTAACTATGAGGTATCCATACCTCTTGGGACCTCAAATCACCCAACAATCTCCACAAATCAAGATTTTTGAAAGGTTTCTCTTCTCCCAAAAGCTCAAGCTCGAAAATGGAAGGGAAGGGTTTGTTGGAAGTTGATTTGGTAAAGTAAGAGTGATTGGTAAAGGTGGGGTTGGGGATAATAAAAGGTGTTTATTAATTAAAAAGCATACCAAAATAATTCCATGGTGTATAAAACACCCCAACATGATATTTTTCAAAGCATTTACTCATAATGCACCAAATATCAATTGAACACATGATTTCCAATTAATTGCTACCAATGGCAAATAAATCATGCTTCCAATAATAATTACCCAACATGCACCACATGCACCCTGAAATGCAACCCTGGGTCACCCTATCCACATGACCATGCATTTCCATAAGGTAAATAAATTCCAACACATAATTAATTACCACATAATTAATCATTGTAAACACAATTAATGCACCAAATTGCAATTAACCATTTCAGGATGTCACAAGTGCCGTTGTCATGACAAGCGAGGTGTATTAAAATACACTATTATAACAGACTAGGGATTGATAATTGGTGATAATGAAATGGTGTTATGTCATGACACGTGTGAACCATTAAATAATCTATTGATTATACTCATGAGTTATGGTACAGGGACAACCAAAAAGGGAGCGTTTAAAATGCATGGGAAAAACAGGAAGTGTTTTATTACGGTTTATGCATTTACGCCTTATATTCATATTGTGTTGGATATGGATTATTATATGCTCGTGTTTTGGAGGTTGTCCTTGTAGGTACATTTTGGCATGATAAAGGGGCTACGGCGGGTTGAGGCGGTGAGCTTATGAAGAACGCTTTTGATAAGAAAGGACAAGATTATTTTGTATAGTGTCTACTCTAGGAATAGTGTAAAGCTATAGTGAATAACATTCATTTGTTTGAGAATGTAATTAATCCATTTAATAGTCCTTAACTTGGCATGTAATTCTTAAAGCTCAAAGTCTCAACACGAACTTTTATACTCTGATAATGTATATTAGCTCTAATTATGCCTTTAATCCGCACTTAAGGAACTAGGGTCCTTACAACAAGAATGCAAGAACACGAGATGATTTTTACGTAGTTCAATCACTAACGATCTACTCCACGAGAGGTGCCATTTTCATTGAATCACTTGATCATACAAAGCAATTACACAATCATAAGTTCACCCGAGATTCACTTCTATGGATTCTAATGAATCTCCCTAGAACTCTCTCCTACAATTGCTTCCCAAAAAACTCCGTGACTCAATCCTTTTTCTTCTATATTTTTCTCCTCTCTCGTGCATCTCTCTTGTTTTCTTTTTCTGCTGAGAATGACTCCCTCACTTTGCAACTCAAATCTTCTGTCCCTTTTATAGCACTTGGTCAAGGTCACCTGATGAGCAGGTAAATATCTCATTTAACAGCAACAGCCGGTTAGTTTCTTGCTTGAACCATTCAACTCTCAACTGCCATCAAACTTTCGTTCTTGAAGATTGTAAATTGCCATCTCTTGACTTGACCAATAACCACACATACTGATCAATCTTCTAGTTCTTGGATGGAGAAACTTCCTTCAAAGATTTATCACTTGAATAAGTTGACACCAATTTCAACAATCTCCACCTTGTCATTTATTCATCCCTTGATAGCTCCACCTCGAACCTTGTCTTCTTTTCAACAGCAATTGACAGAACTTATGCAATGGGAACGATTCCTTTTGAACACCAACCCAAGAGTTGTATCAGATTAGAATGCACTCACAATATCTCCCATTTTTCTTCATCTCTATCGCAACCGATACAAGAAAAAATGTCCCAAGATATTACCCGGAGTGATCACACTACCAATCTGATTTCCGCAACCTTGTTTCTCTCTCGGTGCTCCCTTGAATTCTTCAGAAAGAAACTGCTTCAAGCTCTCTAATTTTCCTCTCAGAAATCCCTCACGCCCTTTCCTCTAGAAACCCTCACGCCCTTTGCTTCTTTCTTTCTGATTTGCCTTCAAGGCTTCAACGCTCTCTCAAGACCCAGAAGATTTATGCCGCTCTCTCTGTAATTTTCCAAAGAAACGCACATTCTCTTCACTTTCTTGAAGGAAAAAACCTGCACGCCTCCCTTCTTCTTTCAGAAATTGTGCTCACCGTCAAGCCGATCCTCTCAATCTTTGGCCACACTATTCTTGAACGCATTTCCCATTGTCATGGTCGATTCCCATAGTCGGTGCCAATTGTTAGGAAATTCTTGAATGATTATGAATATTCAGAATAATTACACACATTATGAGTTGCAAACAAGTTAGTAAATCTTGAAACTAAACAGAACTCCAGTAAGTTGTATCTTGAAACCATATGGGAACAAATTGTATTTGGTGATGCAGATTTAAACGCTCGATCATTCAAGTCACACGAAAACATCCATATGACACATAGATACAGTCAGAAACACAATCATACACAAAAAGAACAAAAATAAGAACAAGAACGCAAGAGATGGCAATTACACTAATTGTACGTGGAGTAGATCGTTAGTGATCGATCACTAATTGTACGTGGTTCGATCACTAACGATCTACTCCACGAGAGGTGCCATTTTCATTGAATCACTTGAGTATACAAAGCAATTACACAATCAGAAGTTCACCCGAGATTCATTCCTATGGATTCCAATGAATATCCCTAGAACTCTCTCCTACAATTGCTTCCCAAAAAAAAAAAACTCCATGATTCAATCCTTTTTCTTCTCTATTTTTCTCCTCTCTCATGTATCTCTCTTGTTTCTTTTCTGCTGAGAATGACTCCCTCACTTTGCAACTCAAGTATTCTGTCCCTTTTATAGCACTTGATCAAGGTCACCAAATGAGCAGGTAAATCTCTCATTTAACATCAACAACCGGTTAGTTTCTTGTCCTTGAACCAGTCAACTCTCAACTGCTATCAGACTTTCGTTCTTGAAGATTGTAACTGCCATCTCTTGACTTGACCAATAACCACACATACGGACCAATCTTCTAGTTCTTGGATGGAGAAACTTCCTTCAAAGATTTATCTCTTCAATAAGTTGACACCAATTTCAACAGGAACGTTAGCTGCTTTATGTCCTGTGGTTGAGTATCGATCAGTATTTGTTCGTGAATTTTGGGAAAATGGAAGCTGGGATATTTATAAGTTGCTTCGAGTAGTTCCTGCTCAACTGATCAACACTATCCTGAAAGTGCCAATTCGAGGTTTAACTAGTGACATTTTAGTTTGGACATATAGTGCACATGGTAGTTTTTTGACAAAATTAGTGTGGGAATTAATTTGTCAATGGACTGCTCTTAATTCGAAACCATATTGTGCATTGTGCTCCCTTGCTAAAGTTCGAGCAATGACGTGGAGTCTCGGTGGTAGCTAGGTTATGGAATATTGGCATTTCGAATATCAGGTGTGTCATATTTAATGTTGTGCATTGGCGTAAGCCTTTGTTGTGATTTTTCAAGGGAAACAACTTTGGGGCTGAGCTAATATCCATTCTCAAGGGATATTGGTATTATGCTGCTACTATAATATCTTTCCACTTTGGTTGGAGATGGATTATGAAGTTGTTATGCCTATAATCAGAGTTGGATGAACCAACTAGGAGCTATGCATATTATGAACAAGATTCAAAAGCTTCTTGAATATCCAATAGACATCTCTGTATCTCATATTTCTTAAAGGAAATACAGTGGCTGATGAGTTATCTAACAGAGCTTTCGAAGATCGATGGTTTCATTGGGTTAAGGAGGAACTGCTAGACAATACAATTCTTGGCTTTTGTAAACTTGATAGAATTGGGATGCCATCTCTTAAAACTAGAAGCAAACTTTTGTAATATATACATTGAGAAGTTTTGGTATAGTCCCCCCTCTCATATACTTCTTATTTTTCATAATAAACGGGTAAGAATTCGCCTATATCAACGAAATATGAGTCGGAACAACAAATAGATCAAAGGTCCTGAAATGGGGCCAAACAAAAGCCTTTGGATCCTTAAAAGATAGGATTTTGCCTTTCATAAAAATATAAAGACCAACATGGATGAGTTTGAAACCATGGGATGAGATACGCCCGATGGAGAATAGCAAAATGCACATTCTGAACGGACCATACGTGAATATACATGTTTGTGGCATGAAATGAATCTTCCACTAGAAGAATCTCGCGGAATATATGTTTGCATTGGGTGAAGATCACCGGCAGGTTGGGATGGGTCGTCCCCTTCATAATATGGGGCCCCATCCCGTGTTTTATGGGGGAGAGGCACTGATTATCCGGAGAATAGAATGGTCCCAACTCCCAAGCATGCTATGGACAAATTCGAGAAAGAGAGGCAATTTTATAATATTGGTAACTCCTGCATAAAGTATCATAGATATATATAATAACGAAGAACGAAACGTCAATGAAGTAAATCATGAGAACTCTCCCACATTAAATTGACAGCCTAGCGGTAATGTACTTCTAATGTAGTTGATCATTAATAACTAAAAATAAGATTAATATACATCTAAGCTAACTTGTGATCGGTACAACTTTACTTTAAAACAGATTACAGTCGAAAACAAATTTTTAGATAGTCTGATTTAGACCCGATCAAGGGTTATAAATGACCCTTAACTAGCCTAGAACCGGACCATGGTCAACGGGCGGTTAATCGGGTCAACTGTTCGAAGGGTCGGACCCGTAATCGGCCCGTTTATAGGCGGGCAGGTTAGGATCATAATTTTCTAACCCGTTAATCGCCGGTTAACTGACTGTTCAAAGGGTTTATTTTTTTTTTTTTTACATTTTTTAAATTTAACACATATGTTATCGTGTAGATTTGAACTCATGAAATAATTAACTTCAACCACTAATTTATAAGAGTCTTGTTGATCTAAACAGAGTATAATTTATATATATTAATCAAACAAATATATCTTACATATTTTTTATTTGAGTTTAAATTTATTCATGTTATTTTATGTTTAATTCATGGAAAAAAACACAAACAAATACTTTTTATTTTTTTTTGCAAAAAAAAAAAATATTTTTAATTTGTTTTTAGAAAAATAAAAGATCAAACCGGAACCGGAACCTTAACCGGAACCGTCAATGAAGGTTAATGTTAAGTGTCGAGGTTTTCTGGACAGTCTAACAGACGATTCTGGACAGTCTAACCGACGGTTCTGAACTATGATCAGGTCAAGTATGATTGTTGGCAACTAAACTAACTTGTAATAAAAAAAAAATAGAGGTACTAGTCGAGCCTAACTAGTTTGCTAAAAGGATAATGTATGATATGACGACAACAAGGGAATTTGACGACGATAAAAGTGGAACTTTTAACTTTGGGGAACGAAATTTTGTTGATATGCTCAAGTTGAAGAAAAGACACTTCATATAAATATCTAAAAAGATTGATTGGAAAGCGTTAAAACTAGGAGACATGGGTGATGCACAGAATTTTATTTAACACGAAATTAAAGGGAAACAAGGAAACAAAAGTTTGATACATTTTCATACAATCTGGTATAAGATATCAATATGTACAAATACTAAGCCACGTTCTGATACATAGCAAGAAAAAGACCCTTCAGAGTCCCTGAAGATCAGCATGTAACACAATAACAATGTTTTCTCAATCTATAGGAGTCACTTGCGTATGAATGATAATAAAACAAACGTTCACAAAAACAAAGATGATTCTACCAGGAGAAAGGACATTGGAATATGAAGCACTCTCATCAGAAGCAATTTCCCATCATGCAGTCTTTCTAAGGAAGCACTAATCTGCTGTCCAGCTCTGCTCAACAATCTCACGCACCTTCCTGTTATATTCACGCTTATTTTCACTAAACAACCGTGCAGCTTCAGAATTTGCTGGTGAGTTCGGATTTGGATCGCACAGCAGCGACTGCAAATTAGAATAAAATAAGTAAATAATGATCGACTTGTCATGGCAGCTATCAGAAGGAAACATGATCACAACATGCTATGTTAAAGCCTGAAACAGAACCTATCAATCAGACAATAATCCTGACAATCATGGCGAAGATATATTAGCATTTGTTGTACAACAATGACCACTGATGAGACTGGCATACTTCAAGTTAGTATCCTTGGCAGCCAATGAACATTGTTAAATTTGAAAGGGCAGTGAAGGGCGAAGAAAATTTTGTTAAATTTTGAATGGAAAAATATAACAAACTATCTAGCAATTTCTATAACTTAAAATTCTCTATCAAACATTAGGATAAGATATATGAAAAATCTAATGCACAAGAGATTTTTGGTCTCTAAAATCAATTTTACAATATTTCAACATGCAATATTATACCTTGATGTGAACATGTTTTACATGAATCTGTATCAATTTGTTTTTTTTGATATAGTTACTTAATTCTGAGTATCACATGTTGTGCTTTAACTCCTGCTTGAACTTATCTCTAGTTATTTTAGTTAAATCATGTTAGTTTCCTTCTTCTCAGAGAACTTGAACTAAATAATTGATGTTCTGCACATTTAGAGAAAAGACATGGTATAACATTTTATAGCCATACTGATACAGACCCAAATAGAGAAAGCCCAAACCAAGAGTTAGCACAGTAACCCCAAGGAAAGAAGCCCAACATATTAAAGGCCTATCAAAGACGTGGGAAGGAGAAAAAGATGAATATGAGAGAGAAGTTAGTTACATAAGAGGTGGGGGTTTAAATGAGGGAAGAAGGGAGAGAAGAAGATCATTCAGCGTATTGTTTAGAAGGAGAGGCGAGCTTCGTGCTTGGGGGGCAAAGGAAGGATTGAGTACCAGGGAGCCGAGGGGAGAGTGAATTGCATATCCTTTCTGTTAGTTTTCCATACAATCAATGCATATATCCATATTACATTTTAATTCTGACATTTATTGAGTTCTAGTGAATTACAGTACCATTTGCATTACTTAGTTGAAGCAGATTGTATCAATTGGTTCGACCTGCCGGTCGACATAGTTGCATGAGGAAGCTGTCATGACGACTACATGATCGACACAAAATATGAGGCACTAGAGAAGATGCTGATGAACCAGGAGGAACGCACCAAGGCTTGGATGACCACCCAGGAGAAAACTTACCAAACATGGCAAATAGAGAAGGAAGCTATACGATCGACCATGGGTGCAATCGCAGAATAGGGCAAGGGCACTAAACAACAGGTCGAAGAAGTACGGTTTGACATGGGTGATGGAGAATCGAGGGAAAAGGGGGCTGCAGGAGAAAACAATGAACGACTGTTTGAAAAAAATTCGGGGCAACGATTACTATCGTCACACCATGAGGCGATTAGATTTCCCGGTATTTAATGGGAATGATCCTTTGGGAAAGGTAGTACAAGCGGACCAATACTTCGACATGAATGAAACCGATGGCTTCAGTATCTATGGAGGGAGAGGACATGCGTTGGTCTCGATGGGTTAAATTGAGGATTCCCAATCTCACATGGGAATTCCTGAAGTGTGAAGTGGTTTGTCGTTTCAGTGCGGATGGAGTGCGGAGGAGCGTAGAATCCATTTCAGCAGTTAGCTGCTCATTGAAGAAGTATGTTGGTGTTTTTGAGGAGATGGTGGGTACCGTACCTGAATTGTCGGAGGATCACTATTTGGGATCTTTTCCCAACGGGTTGCGGAAGGAGTAACGTTTCCGGGTTGAAACTCACAACCCCTTAACAGTGCTGAGAGTAATGGAGTTGGCAAGGGTTGTGGAAAGGGCGATGCGTGGAGGAGAACTTGGGAGAAAGGGGATCTACCAGGGCATATAAGTCGGGGATGGGCTACCCAAATGGCACCATCAAATTTCATTCCCAACTCAAAACCTTACATCGTACCACCCAATATCAGCCGAGAACAAAACCATACCAGGTGGGGGGAGGAGGACTAAACCAACCTGGAACCAACATGACTGAAAATCTCACAAACTCCTCCAATTCACACCGTAACTCAGTTCCACCGGGGGTAAACCACGAGGGGGTTTCACATACTCTAACCAAGATATCTTGAAGAGAGAAAAAGGGCTTTGTGAACAACCTTATCATCCACAATATAAGCTCAGAGTAATTATATTGGAATATGAGGAAGAAGAGGAGGGGAGTGTGCTGGAGGAAGAAAGTGACAACTAAGGCAGTGGGCTTGAAGGGGAAGAAGGAGAAGAAAGCCAATTAGAGCCTCTCCTCTACTTTGTAGGTGATATATCACAACCCAAAACCATGAAGCTCAGAGGACACTTAGCTGGACAGTCTATAGTGGTAATGATCGATAGTGGAACCAGCCATAACTTCTTATCTGAGAAGTTGGCCGAGGAGTTGAAACTACCAGTCACAGAGACACCCGAGTTTGGGGTACGTTTAGGAGATGGGCATCGGATCACTTCACGATGGATGTGCGAAGGGATTGAGGTTCACTTGGGTAGTTGCATGGTTAAGGTTGATGGATTTTTTTTTTTGGGTTGGGCGGGTCGAGCTAATACTTGAGGTGGCTTGGTTAAGTACTTTAGGTGTATGTTCAAATTAATTGGGTAAAAAAGACCATCTATAAACCACAAGGGGATCCATCGCTGAATAGGACTGCCGCCACATTAAATTCATTGGCAAAATTGACTGAAGTAGAGTTATGGTGTATTTTAATGTCATTGGCAGAATCAGAGGGAGGGGATCAGTGTGAAGGAGAGGGGTAGAAACAGTTGCTATTTCTCAATTATTAGAGAGATATCAAGTAGTGTTTAAGGAGGGAGAGGGCTTACCACCTGAGAGAGTGATAGAACACGCAATAACAGTGAGGGAAAGAGAAGGCCCAGGTCGAGTTCGAGTTCGACTCTATAGGTATGCCCATAGCCAAAGAAATGAAATTGAGAGATTGGTTGGGGAGATGCTGTTGGCAGGAATTATACAACCTAGCACCAGCCCTTACTCTAGTCAAGTTATACTAGTAAAGAAAAAGGAGGGGAGTTGGAGGTTTTTGTGTTGGTTATAGGGCATTAAATGACATAACAATACCCGATAAGTATTATATTCCCCACATAGAAAAGTTGTTGGATGAATTAAATGGGGTGAGTGTTTTTTTGTAAAATAGATTTGAGAGCGGGATATCATCAAATACGAGTGGGGGAGGAAGATGTGTCAAAACAGCGTTTAGAACTCATTCCGGACATTATGAGTTTCTTGTGTTGCCAATTGGGTTAAAGAATACCCCAGCTACATTCCAAGCCAACATTGATGATATCTTCGAACATTATTTGAGGAAATTTGTTGTAGTATTATTCGATGATATTCTAGTGTACAGTGGAACGGAGGAGGAACACATGGATCACTTAAGGACGTATTTCTTTTACTGTTACAGCATAATTTCGTGGCTAATAGGAAGAAATGCACCTTTGGCCGACAGTAAGTGGAGTACCTAGGCCATGTAGTGTCAGGCAGTGATGTGACTAGAAATAGACACATCTATTGAGCTTAATTGTCTACGATTTGGTATATTTTAATGGATAAATTGATACATATGCTACCTAATCGTATATTTGTGTAAATGTAGGGAAAGGTGAAGAAATCAAGCTAAAATGATGAAAGAAGCAATAAAGTTGAAGAAATGGGGAAAAAACCGGAATCCAAGACACATGTTGCTCCTTTCTCCTCAAATTTCTATATGTTCAAGCCATGTTTTGGAAATGTGTTTCATAGAAAAGTTGTAGAACTTTAAGTTATCTTCGCGTGGACAGCTAATTCATCGAATTCAGAGTTCGTACGAGAAAGTTACGGCCAAAATACGAAACTCGCCAGAAAAATGGAAGGCAGGCGTATTTACGCCAATGCTACGGCATGTGTAGGCGTAGCTACGCCATTTGGAGGCGTAAATACGCCAGAAACGCGGGAAGCCATAATTTTGACACGTCATCAGGCATCTTTACGCCATTTTTTGGCGTAGCTACGCCAACAGAGTTTTGGAAAGTGTAAAAACTTGATTTCTTTCCTTCCCACATGGATTCTAACCTACTCCATCAGCCTCCCTACATATATCCCTCGAAATTCAGACCTTTGAAACATCTAGATAGTTAAGGTAGAATAGTTTAGACATTAGAATAATTTTTCTTTCAATTTTGTTGAAGAACGCTACGAAGATCGAGGGAAGACGGGATTGACACCTCGAGGAGCGGAGATTGGATTAGTTTTCTTTCCTTTGTTTTTATTTATTGCTTTACCTTAGATTATGTGTAGCTAGTTTTAATTCTTGGTTGAGGAAGACAAATCCTTGGATTTTATTTATCTTGGGGAGATTCTTACGCTTTAATTATCAATTTTATTGAGTATCAAGAGTTTTTCTGATTTTATTGATATGATTGTTGTGTTTGTTTATTTGATTGACAACCTAATAACTTGCATGTAATCTAGCGCTAAATTAGATCAAATACGGAATCGTTTGATCCCTCTAGTTTACGAAGCAACTAAGATTGATGAATTTCCGCTTGTGAGTTTGTTAAATTCTTACGAAGAAAACTTGACTAGATTAAACATAGACGCTTGGATTATGTTGTTTAGATTCATCGATCTCACTAGTTCATATGCTATCATCGATTTAAATCTTAATCGCTTGTATTTTGATTGATTGTTTGATAAGGGTTAAACTAGAACGCTTGGGCTACTTAACTAAACGTAAGGTGAGGTAGGACTTTGATTATTGGACTAAACGTCCAACGATGAATATTCATATGAAAAATTGAGTCTTTTGTGAATCGATGAAATAGATGATAATTCCAAGGAAGAGTCGACCGATACCAAGAATCACTTTCATTAGTTTAATCTTTAATTTTAATTTAAGTAGTATAATTCATTCACAACGCCATCTTTTATTGTTTTGATTTTGATTTTCATTAACACACAGATTCACACCTCCTCGTGGGATCGATCCCTACTCACGCTACTACATTTTTGTTATCAATCTTGAGGATTGAGTGGGGTTAATTTCAGCGTACACGATAAACGCACACCAAATTTTGGCGCCGTTGCCTGGGAGGTGTTGTATATTTTTGTGTTAATATTTTCTGTTTTTTTTGTTCTTTCATTCTTTTCCCCCACCACTACTCTTGTTTGTTCGTGCTTACAGGTTGATTTCTGAAAAATCGCATCTTATCATGGAGGACTATAGGCGACTAGACGAATTGGAGTATCTTGTGCACCAACTTGGCGTAGAGAGTGGACAAAGAACATACAATTCAAGTTGGAGTGATCATCCCAATCTTAACTATGGCAATCAATGGATGAGCCCACCTCCACCTTACATGAAGTCCACCCCACCGCCATGCATACCGCAATACCCGCCATGGCCACAACAACCTCAATATCATACCTCTGGTGAGTCTTTTGAAGATCTTGTTTCAACACTTAATGATAGTACTTTGCAATTTCAACAGGAATTCAGGGCTAGCACTCAGAATTTGGGTAACCAAATGGAGCAACTAATAAGATCGGCCGATCGGATAGCAGCACAAAGGGAGACCATGATTGAATTCGAATCATGGAGTGATGAAGAAGAGACTATGGAGAATGTGGTACTGATGCCAACCGAGCTAGAAGAGGAGACACATGTGCCAATGGAAGAAAAGGAGCTTGTACATCCTACAACTCCGAAAGGTTTGTTTCCAACTGAGAGCTATGTTGAATACCTAGATGAATCATGTGTTGTGGAAGAGGAGTCGGCAATAGAATACTATGATGAAATGGATCCTTGGGACTATTTTTTCGAAGACAATATCACCTTGGACAGTGGCAAAGAGGTAGAAACTCCAGAAACGATGGTACTGATGCCATCAATACTTGAAGAACAAACAGAGGTCGATGTGGATAACATGGAATCTCCCCAAAATGAGATTCACAAAGGCGAGCATAGGGGACAACAAGTTAAAGGATGCCATGAGGTAGATCTTGATCGACCTCAACTGACTTCTTTGGAGGAAGGCGACATAGTGAAAAGACAAAAACCCTCCAAGAGGTGCAAGGCGAATAGGCATCGCCTTAAGCGAGAGGACTGGCGTCGGGCCACCGAAGTTAAACAGAGGCGCTGCTTGGGAGGCAACCCAAGGGGAGTTAGTTTCCTTTCTCCCTTTTATTTTTTTATTATTTTTTTAGTTAGACTTTTCTCTTTTCTTGTATTTTTGCCTTACATTGGGGACAATGTAAGTTTTAAGTATGGGGGAGGGATTAGTGGCGTGTCATTGTTTTTCTTATTTCAAAAATACAAAAATATCGAAAAATTTGAAAATTTTGAGCTCATAGTTAGTAATGAACACATGCTTAGAATCACTAGTCCATGATGAAACCTAATTGATGGCATGCATGTTTTTGAATAGGTGAATTGTTAACCTTGGAACACTTGAACTCTAATGCAAAGTGTGCTTTGACTTAGTAATTGAATATTTTGAGCACAAATCCGTCATGACTTGTGAAGTGTGCATAGCGTAGTGAAGATTGTGTGAATTTTGTGATAGTCTTAAGAAGTCTCTAATACATGCTAGAACTTAACTACATGCTCTTTGAGGCGTACGTCTAGACTACTTGCAAACATGAAAGTGATATAGGCAATCTTTGATGCGTTTGAGCCTTTCAAGCCTACCATGTAAAGAAAATCAATCACTAGTACCCTTTTTGAGCTTTGATGCAAAAGAATGGTTGTATGTTAAGCATACACAACCCCATCGACATTCTTTGACTAGCTTATCATCCTTCCTAATAAGCCTAAATGTGAATTATATACATACATTTGAAGGGAGTATGATGTGTTTCATTCACATGCACTTACGTTATCAATGATTCATATATGTTTTGTGAATTTTATTGTCAAAAGAATGAAATGCATGAAAAAAAGGGATGCCTTGAGAAAATACATAAAAATATGACTCCAATGGGAGCCAAGGCACAAAAGAAGAAAAGTGTTGAAATAAAAGTTGAAAAAATCATGCAAGAAGAGAAGCTTTTAGTGTGCACATCATCATACTCTCTTGTTTGATATATCTTTACCCTTTCTTTCATAAGCTAATACGTAGGCCACACTACAAGCTCATAAAGACCTACTTGATTTGTGTTTGCAAAGTGGCTAAGATAGTAGAGAAGAGTGTGCAAGTGAGCCTATACTTATGTTGGTGGATGACTTGAACTATTATGAATTTACATTAATTGGATCTATAACTTGTACATGACACTTGTTTATGACCACACACGCACGTTCACCGCTTTGTTGGGTACGAAATGTTCAGGGATTGAACTTGTTCCACTGTTAACTTTTCACCGCCTTTCATTACTATGCATGTTTAAAATTGTTGACGCATAAAAGTGAGAACAAGTTAGTTTGTTATGAACCTATGAGCCAAAGTAAAAAGATTGTAGTTTTGTCTGATTTATTCGAGGTCGAGTAAAGTTTAGGTATGGGGGTATTTGATGTGACTGGAAATAGACACATCTATTGCGCTTAATTGTCTACGATTTGGTATATTTTAATGGATAAATTGATACATATGCTACCTAATCGTATATTGTGTAAATGTAGGGAAAGGTGAAGAAATCAAGCTAAAATGATGAAAGAAGCAATAAAGTTGAAGAAATGAGGAAAAAACCGGAATCCAAGACACATGTTGCTCCTTTCTCCTCAAATTTCTATATGTTCAAGCCATGTTTTGGAAATGTGTTCCATAGAAAAGTTGTAGAACTTTAAGTTATCTTCGCGTGGACAGCTAATTCATCGAATTCAGAGTTCGTACGAGAAAGTTACGGTCAAAATACGAAACTCGCCAGAAAAATGGAAGGCAGGCGTAATTACGCCATTATCAGGCGTAATTACGCCAATGCTACGGCATGTGTAGGCGTAGCTACGCCATTTGGAGGCGTAAATACGCCAGAAACGCGGGAAGCCATAATTTTGACACATCATCAGGCGTCTTTACGCCATTTTTTGGCGTAGCTACGCCAGCAGAGTTTTGGAAAGTGTAAAAACTTGATTTATTTCCTTCCCACATGGATTCTAACCTACTCCATCAGCCTCCCTACATATATCCCTCGAAATTCAGACCTTTGAAACATCTAGATAGTTAAGGTAGAATAGTTTAGACATTAGAATAATTTTTCTTTCAATTTTGTTGAAGAATGCTACGAAGATCGAAGGGAAGACGGGATTGACACCTCGACGAGCGGAGATTGGATTAGTTTTCTTTCCTTTGTTTTTATTTATTGCTTTATCTTAGATTATGTGTAGCTAGTTTTATTCTTGGTTGAGGAAGGCAAATCCTTGGATTTTATTTATCTTGGGGAGATTCTTACGCTTTAATTATCAATTTTATTGAGTATCAAGAGTTTTTCTGATTTTATTGATATGATTGTTGTGTTTGTTTATTTGATTGACAACCTAATAACTTGCATGTAATCTAGCGCTAAATTAGATATCAAATACGAAATCGTTTGATCCCTCTAGTTTACGAAGCAACTAATATTGATGAATTTCCGCTTGTGAGTTTGTTAAATTCTTACGAAGAACACTTGACTAGATTAAACATAGACGCTTGGATTATGTTGTTTAGCTTCATCGATCTCACTAGTTCATATGCTATCATCGATTTAAATCTTAATCGCTTGTATTTTGATTGATTGTTTGATAAGGGTTAAACTAGAACGCTTGGGCTACTTAACTAAACGTTTATGAGTCTTTTGTGAATCGATGAAATAGATGATAATTCCAAGGAAGAGTCGACCGATACCAAGAATCACTTCATTAGTTTAATCTTTAATTTTAATTTAAGTAGTATAATTCATTCACAACCCCACCTTTTATTGTTTTGGTTTTGATTTTCATTAACACAAAGATTCACACCTCCTCGTGGGATCGATCCCTACTCACACTACTACATTTTTGTTATCAATCTTGAGGATTGAGTGGGGTTAATCTGGGCGTACACGATAAACGCACACCAGGCAGAGGGGTAGAAGTTGACCCAAACAAGGTTAGTTGTGTGAGGGAATGGCCTACTCATAAGAATGTCAAGGCAGTGAGGGGATTTTTGGGCTTAACCGGATACTATAGGCGATTTATTAAGGATTATGAGAGGATTTCTAAGCCACTAACTGAATTACTTAAGAAGGATGGGTTTAGATGGGAAATGGAAGCACAAAACGCCTTCCACACGTTAAAAAAAGCGGACAGCACATATATTGGTTGTTCAAGACTTTGACAAAGAATTTATTATTGAATGTGATGCATTGGGGCGAGGGTTGGGTGTTGTTTTAATGCAGGAACGAAGGCCCAATGCTTATTTTAGCAAGGCATTGGGCGAGAAAGCTTTATCCAAATCGGTGTATTTTAATGGCATTGGTTCTTGCCATTCAAGAGGCCATACATCTTGGGACAGAGATTCAAAGTACTCACAGATCAAACAGCTGTGAAATATTTGACGCAGCAGAGAATAACAACACCTGACCAACAAAATTGGTTTGCCAAATTGTTGGGCTATGACTTTGAAGTCGTTTATAAAGCAGGCATTACCAACCGAGTGGCAGATGCTTTATCTCAAGTGGGCATGGAAGGCGAGTACCACAGCTGAGTATTCCATATTGGGCAGAAACTGAGGAAGCGAGCAGTGACCGATGATCCTGAACTGCAAAAGGTGATTCAGAAACTATTAGAACAACCCCATGAACCATCTTCTTATGCGATGGTCCAAGGTTAATTGTTATACAAGGACCGTATTGTCATTCCATCAAGCTCTGAGTGGGTGGGGAGGCTTTTGGAAGAGTATCATCGCACACCTGTGCATGCAGGGGCATTTCGAACTTATCGAAGATTGGCATCTAACGTGTATTGGAGGGGAATGAAGGACATTTTTACATGTGTTGCAGAATGTGATGAATGCCAACGTCAAAAGTACCAAGATATGTCTCAGGGGGGGTGCTCCAACCTCTTCCAGTTCCCAATGTGGTATGCACAAACATTGTCATAGATTTTATAACCAGGCTGCCAAAATCGAAAGGGTACGACATGATCATGGTGGTAGTAGAAAGTCTGTCCAAGTATGGGCCTCCTTATTAAACACCATACTCGGCAAAGGTAGTGGCTGAAATATTTTCTAAGGAAGTGTTGAAACATCACGGTGTGCCTCGCTCCATAGTAAGTGACCGAGACCCCACTTTTCTGAGTCATTTCTGGTCGGAATATTTTAGATTACAGGGAACTAAATTGAGAATGAGTTCGGTGTATCATCTGGAGACCGACGGGCAAATGGAAGTTTTGAATAGATGCCTTGAAACATATCTTGGGTTCTTTGCTTCGGAGCAACCTAAGTCATTGCTTCGGTTGCAAACTAAGTCATGGGCGGAATGGGATTCATTGGGAGGAATATTGGTACAATACCAGCTTCCACTCGGCCATCAAAGCCACTCCTTATGAAATTGTGTATGGGAGATCTCAACCAACACTCATACATTACTTGCTAGGGGAGACTTGAGGAGGCTGTAGCTAAGGATTTGGAGGAGATGGATGATGTGATCAGGCACCTCAAATATCACTCGAACAGAGCCCAACAACGCATGGTTAAGTATGCCAACATCAAAAGGCGGTACATTTCTTTCGAACAAGGGGAAATGGTCTTTGTGAAGCTACGACCACATAGGCAAATGACAGTGGCAAGAAGGGTGAACCAAAAACTAGTTGCTCGTTTTTTTATCCAATTTAGGTACTGCGGAAAGTGGGAAATGTGGAATACAAATTGAAATTACTAGAAGGTGCAAGGGTCCACCCCGTTTTCCATGCTTCCCAAATAAAAAAGGCTCGACGGAATTATGAGAATAACACCGAGTTGCCAGAAGAATTAGAAGTAGAAATCGATCACTCTCAAGTAAGAACTGGTGCTGGACCGCAGAGCATTGCAGATTGATGGGGCAGTGGCGGACCAAGAGTTGATATTCTGGGCAAATAAACCAAAGGAAGAGGCCACATGGGAAGATGCACTTATGATTAAACAACAATTTCCTTGGTTCAGCCTTGAGGACAAGGCTTCTTGTAAGGAGGAGGGCATTGGCACAGACCCAAATAGAGAAATTCCAACCAAGGGCTAACACAGGAAGCCCAAGGAAAGAATCCCAACATGTTAAAGGTCTATCAAAGATGTGGGAAGGAGAAAAGCATGAACATGAGAGAGAAGTTAGTTACGTAAGAGGTGGCGGGTTTAAATAAGGGAAAGAGGGAGAGAATAAGATCATTCAGCATATTGTTTAGAAGGAGAGGCGATCTTCGCTCTTGAGCAAAGGAAGGATTCCCTTCCTTGGAGTAACAGTGAGCTGAGAGGAGAGTGAAATGCATTTCCTTTCTGTTTGTTTACCATACAATCAATACGCATATATCCATATTACATTTTAATTCTGATATTTATTGAGTTCAGATCATTTGCATTACTTAGTTGAAGCAGATTGTATCACATACTCTACCTGGATAGATGTAAGAATAGCAGCTGCATCATATATTGGACTCCACTGATTTTGCAGGATATCCAAGCATATACTTCCATCAGCATAAACTGACATACAACAGAAATATAATGAGAATGAAATGTTTTCCATTTAGTTGGAATATACTGTCAACAATGGAAATGTATATTTTCATTCACTAATTGTCTCCTGGAAATACATCTGACCTCATATCACGCCAACTGTTGCTTTAGAAAACAATATACAACGTTTTTGTAAAAGCTAGTAATTGTGAGTGACTCAAGCATACTTAAAAAATTGTACATGTGCAGATATCCTAATGAGATATGCATGACTAGCTGCATCTCTTTGATATTTAGTGCCACAAAATAGAGAATGGATAAACCTATGTGGGCCCCCAGTATATCAAATGGAATGAACAAAAAGTTGTGAACTTAAATATGAAAATTGAGAAACATTACATGAAAATGTTTGAGATGCCTTTAAAAATATATACTTCCTAAATTTGACTAGGTATATATAAGTTTCATGCTTGTGGGGAGGAAGTTGATAGATGCAGGACTATACAAATTTTTAGTACAATACTGATGAGGTAAAGCAGGTATAAAACCCCTCCTCACATTAATCAGACATCTTTAAAGCAATGAAACCTTAGAACGCGAGGAGTCCTTGCTACCAAGATATAGGATTCCATAAAAAGCATAAAAGAACTACGTGACTAGTCATGTTGAGCACAGTAATAGAGATTATTGATTCAATATAAGTTGTAAATTTTGTTGAGTTGTAGAGATATGATGTTTGGAGAGCACATAAAAGAAATGGCATCAGTCTTTAAAGGTGGCACTTAAGCCTTAAGAAAAGTGCATACTGAGAAATATGCTAACATCAAAGTATCAAGAACAGTCACGAGTACACTGTGCACATGCAAACTACAGCAGCAACTTCTTGCCGTTTTTTTATAAGCAGCAGATGATATTTCACTCGTGCAAGAACTGTGATGTGCGGAGGTATGTTTCTTTCATAATTATTGAGGTCTTAGTCTCAATCCAGTTGGATCAGCTAAGCAGTATTTTTATTTTTATTTTTCTAACACTGCTTCCATCATTGGTGTTGGCTTTGTGAACTTCTAAACGAAAGATAGTCAAGTAAATAGAAATCAATAACGCCATGATTAAGAAACAAATAAATAGAACATCAAATAACTTACTGTTTGGATGGAACATTCTAGATACAAATCGAACTGTTGGGGGCTTGTTTGGGTAGTCCTCTGTAAATTGAAGTGTCATCTTAAACGTACCTAGCAGCAAACAATTATTATATTAAAAAGACCGCGTGATTGAGAGAACCAGATTCCAAGACAACAAAACTTATAAATGAACTTTTCAACATGACAGAATCATGATTTTGATCCAGCAGAAGGGCCGCACAATAGGCTATCAAAATAATGCACCATATGCCAGAGATTACACGTCAAATATTTGTATTTGTTCATCTTTTCCATGCAATAACATATTTGAATTGAATAACTTTGGAATAAAATAAATTCTACGAGTGCAGTGATATAAACTAAACAGAATTAATAGATGTAGCACACCACCAAACACCTGCTTTTGAATTCAGAATCATGTTAAACCACTTGGAATGTGAATAGCACTCCATGAAACTAGGTAGTTTTGATATGAGAAAGATAATATCGATTCAAAACCCAAAACTAAAGCTACATAACCAGAAGCCTAAACCTATTTCCCATTCAGAGTTTTCTTCGATGGATACACATCTAAGTTATAACTATAACTGCAGCAAGAAAAATTCATAATAGTTCATTTATCATTAGCATAATCAAACTAAAACTTGATTCCAAGGAAGAACATTCACACCTCCATCCCAAGGAGTGTCATCCGGCCTGCAATTCCAAATAGACAACTCAATTATTTAGTAAATCTCCAAACAAATCAAGAGCAAACAAGACCAGCCAGTCCAACAAAAACTACCCGAATATAACAGCATTCCAGAGCATAATATTGTTATCATAAGGTGCGCCACTGACGCCAGCAGGAGGGTCCTGCTGTAGCCGCTTGAAATCCCTCATCAGCCGCTTCCTTGATGGCGTTGACATCCTCACCGCCTACAATCACCAACGCGTAAATCCCAATATATATACCTAAAGTACACTAATAACGAGTTTCAATCAACGTGATGGAACACGAGACAACATATTGGGGCTAACATACACAACCGAATTGTAAATCATCATTTTCCAAGTACCAAAGCTACATTACCGAATCACAAAATTAATCATCAAGACACCCAAAAAACCTAGATCCGTAGGCATAATTATAAATCACGCCAGACACAAACAAGTCTGAAATTAATAAACATCACATAAAATCGCTTCAAATATATATCAGAAAGATTTGTAAATTACCTCAAAATGAGAGGGGCCAGAGATTTTGTTTAGAGTGTTCCTCTTTCTATTGTTGATTATGTATATTAAAAAATTTCTTTTTTCTCTTTTTATGATCGAATTGTAAATCATCATTTTCCAAGTACCAAAGCTACATTACCGAATCACAAAATTAATCATCAAGACACCCAAAAAACCTAGATCCGTAGGCATAATTATAAATCACACCAGACACAAACAAGTCTGAAATTAATAAACATCACATAAAATCGCTTCAAATATATATCAGAAAAATTTGTAAATTACCTCAAAATGAGAGCGGCCAGAGATTTTGTTTAGAGTGTTCCTCTTTCTATTGTTGATTATGTATATTAAAAAATTTCTTTTTTCTCTTTTTATGATCGAATGTAAATGGTGATGGGATTACGGACGCTCGTGTGAGTCCCACCAAATTATGGCATATAGTTACCACATTATGCACTCGATTAATTAAAAAATCGTTTTTATTTTTTAAAAAATGAATAATTCGATTTTATTTTGATTATTGTTTACAAAAGTCGAGTAAATTGAAATAATCGATTGATTTCAATGTTTTTATGTAGGCCTATTTTATTGAATTGGTTTTGGGCAGTGGTGTTGGACAAAACCTATTTTAATGGGTAAAGTTCAGATCGGTACCCAACGATAAAACTTTATTCATCTTAGTCTAGGAAAAAAACTTGCAATCTTTTAAGTCAACCTTAGGTTAAAATGACAAAAGTACCTTAATAAGAAAATGTGACAATCTCAAAATTTTCAATCTCTTACTTTCAGCACTTCGTTCGATCTTTTTCTTTTACCATTGCGTTTCAAATCTTCTCGTAAAGCTCTCTCGCTAGTTACGATTTCTTACAGTTGGGTTTTCTCTTCATCTCTTCAATTTTCCTTGTCATCACTTCGTTCCATTTTTTTTTCAATTTTGGTATGTGTGTGTGTAAGATTATATATATATATATATATATATATATATATATATATATATATATATATATATATTGTTTGTTGCCTTTTGAGGGGTTTTTTAGTTATTATGAATTGGTGTCCGTGCTCCTTTGCTCATTTTCAGAATTTACCGTCTGAAACTTGCAACGAAGAAGATGACCCACAGAAAAAATAACTGGTGCACGAAAATTATAAAAAATAACTGGGCACGAAAATTATTAACAGTAACTGGTGCAAGAAAGATTGCAAATCAGTACCTGATGCACGAAAAATGAAAATCAGTAACTGATGCACGAACATTAAAATCAGTTACTGGAAATCAGTAATAAATGCACGAAAAAATTAAAATCAGTCACTGATGCACGAAACATAGAAAAAGTATGTGATGCATGAACCATAATCGCAAGTGTGTGATGCACGAACAATACAATTAAGTAAGTGATGCACAAACCATTTAATTTCGTGCACCAGTTATTATATTTCATGCACCAGTTTGTTTTTTTGTAAATTTTGTGCATCAGTTAATTAACACAAAGTTCATGCACCAGTGTTGTATTTTCGTGCATCAGTGTTATATTTTCATGCACCAGTTACTTTTTATAATTTTTGTGCACCAGTTGCTTTTTATCATTTTCGTGCACCGATTATTTTAATGATTTTCGTGCACCAATGTTATTTTTCATGCACCAGTTACTTTTTATAATTTTCGTGCAACAGTTACTTTTCTATCATTTTCGTGCACCAGTTACTTTTTATGATTTTCGTGCACCAAGGTTATATTTTTGTGCATCAGTTACTTTTTATAATTTTCGTGCACCTCGTGCACCAATGTTATATTTTCGTGCACAAATTACTTTTTATAATTTTCGTGTACCAATTACTTTTTCTCTGGGTCATCTTTTTCGTTGCAATATCTTGCTGTCAGGTTGTAAATTTTGGAAATGAGCAAACAAGCTTGGACATCAATGCATACCTTACTTCTTCATCCATATGCATCAGTCAAAGCCATTAAAGATTTAAATATATATATACCAACAGACTTTCGCTATCTAAAATTTAGCATCGGTATTCAAATTATAATCACATACATACACAATATGGAATGTGCAGAGCAGATCCGAAAATTATATGTGCAGAGTAGTACGATGCCTTCTTCGATTGAAAAAGATTCCAAATGCTACGAATAATTTAGATGCTTTGGTTCAAACATATTTCTGTGCATAACATTTTAGCAAATAATTTTTAGATCGGCGCGACGAGATGGGGCGAAAATATGATGAAGAAAATAATTATCTGAGAATCGCCGGAAAATTGGAGATTTTACGTGCAGAGGGGGAAAAAAGATGACGTATAGAGTTAATCTGAAATTAGGTTTAGAGTTTTTTTTATAACTTAAGGGTATTTTGGGAACTAAAAAAGATCTTTGCAAACCAACTCTTTAAAAAGTGAACTTATATGAATATAATTCTCTACGTGTATTTTTATGTAAACATTATTTTTTCATAAACTTATTTGAATTAACTTTCTGGAAACAACACCAATATGCAATTTCCCCTATTTTAATTGAATGTTCGTGTATTTATATCTTAAGGCCATGTTTGGATTGAGGGATTATGATTAATAATCTTAGGTTTATTTTTTAGTCCCGTGGTTTGCATGATTAAAAAAAGTTATCACATCATATTTATCTCGCTTTATAACAAATTACATATATATCATTTCCCGCATTTTTTACTATCCGCCAAAAATTTCAACTTTTTTCCTTTAACTTAATCTCAAAAATTTGAAATTCCATCCGAAATATGAAATTTACGCCAAAATTTAAATTCAAATTTTTGAAGGTATTTTAATCATTTTACGAAAAAATAAAATTAATCAACTATCTTATCCTTCAAACCAAACACTAAATAACTCATAACATTATATTATTTATCATTATCTCATTATTTTAATCATTACATTATTTATCTAATCATGCAAACCAAACGGACTCTAATTGGACTAATGAGTCAATATATGGCCTTATTTAGAGAGTTTGTTATGATTATTTCATGGTTTTAAGTTTTTTTGTTTTTTTGTTAACCCCGTTACCAACCAAAATGATAGATTTTTTATTCGGTTCAATACGTTCAGTTTTTAATGAGAAAATAGGCCGATTAGATTTGTTTGGATTTGAAAGAACATTGGTTTATTCAATTTTTATAACTCAGTTCGTCAATAAACCAATGCATACCCGTACTTAGTAATCAGGTGCTTACACATTTATTTTTCTTGGATAATATTTTTTTTGGAGTTAAGCTTATTTTGTTTTAAAAAAATTTCAGTTTGTTTTGGTAAAAACATGAATTGGAGCTGTCTAGTTCCAATAACTTTGTTTTAATGATTATTATCGTGAAAAAATTTGATGGTAACTTAGAGTTGAAATTAATAGCTTGAGAATGTGTTACCTGCATATAAAGAAATCGATAACGGTTTATCTGAAATTAACGGTAACGTAAGACTGAATGAATATGATCTTGATGACTGAACAAAAAAAAAATCGTATGTAGTCTACTTTCAAAATGTGAGTCACGGGATCTATCATATTAACGTCCATGAGATAAATAGTTGAACTATTATCCCGCTGTTAAATATTTTGTTGGTGAATGCTTAATGATAAACCTTTGGCAGAATATATAATGTTGTTACCAAGGACGTATTACCACCGGGGCAATGCCGAGCAACTGCCCGACAGAAACTGCCATATTTTTTTCTTTTTTAATACAAGAACTTGTCATATTGAGTACCATAATTAATTATTAGTTTTAAAGGTTAATGAAAAACTAAAAACAAAATCCAATCCAAGCCATTAATTTTTAATTACAATAAATAATTAAAACCTCAACCCATTTCACCTATGAATTTATTTCTTAGTTCGAATGGTACAGATTTTTTTGAACTTTTCAAACGAATTATTTTTCTAAATTATTCAGTTTTTTTTAGGTTAAAGTGCCGTACCATTAATCTTTATCATTAATTTTTTTTTATCTTTTAAGATTTTGAATGATGTTGATATTTTATTTGAATTTTACGTCTTTATGTTGTGATTTAGGTTTTTTTGCTTAGATAATTAAAATATGTAAATCTTATTATTGATATGTCAATATTTTTAAATTTTAAATAATTATATTAATTTCTTTTGAAACTATAATTATAGTTAGTTTTGATTACATACATATTACAATGAAAATTAAAATATTTCTGATTTTTTTTTTAAAGAAAGATAATCAATAAAAAAGAAAGATAATCAATCCACATAAATCCAAATGGATCAAAACTTATCTCTTTTGAGTTCATAATTGAAAAGTTTGATCTTATATGTGTCCATAATTTTCTCTATTATTTTTCTATGTTATTATATATATATATATATATATATATATATATATATATATATATATATATATATAACAATAGATGACAACGCAGCATGTGATGCATGCCGTGCATGAATGCAAATGCATATGAGGGGTATCAAATCTCCAATATCAAGATCTCAGGAGTCTAAAGGAAAGATCATCAATCAATCATCAAGCTCGAGCAGGGCGTCGGCACGCTTGTCGCTACGACATATCTCTCAGTCGAGCCATTGGCGGACCATCATCCCTCGTGTCTGGGCGACGTCGGCACACTCGTCGCTACGTCATCTCTCAGCTCACTCTCTCTGCCGAGCCATCAGTGTGCCCATCATCCTCAGACAAGCATCACAGATACCAGGGAAATGATATAGGTATCAACGAAAGAATCGATAGGATCAACATGACATGCTCAATGTCCATGCATGTCAATGCATCATGCAATATCATAATCTCATGTGATGCATCTCAATATATATCATGTCATCATATATCATGCAGTTCAATGTATCAAGTTCACATACTGCAGTTCAACATGTCATATAGTCACATAAGTAGCAAGTAATGACAAGTAAATCATACACCGGGAACATCACATGTCTTTGCCAGACATCGTGATAGAACCAGTTTTCTACGTACCTCCACCAGGCTATAAAAAATACTCGTAAGTTTTGGATTTCCTCAAGTTTGACCTTGGGATATCACAACCTGGTCAAAATATCATTCAAAACATCCGATCTATCAATACACTAAACAAGGCTATGTCTTAATTCATTAGTTTAGCATTTCAGCATACATACACCTAGTAATAAGTCCATAAGTCTTTCAAACTAAACCAAATGACTTAAGCCCATTTTTTTTCCTGAAAGATAACTCAAATGTGGATATTTCATATGTTCAACGCTTTTCAAATCGTTCATTTAATGGGTCTAAGTATTAGCCCAATATGGACATACAATTCTCCTTGTTCTATTTACAAAAACTAGTTCGACCAGTTTCAGTATAAAATTCACCATAAATTCACAAGACCTCGAAGTGACTTCAAACTAGTGGTAAAGGTTTGACAACTCAACAAGGTACATTTCATATTATTTGTGTTTTAGCAAATTCATAGGTCTAGAGATCGATTCATAGCAGATTTCATAGAATTCTCTGTTAGTGCAGATTGAGCAGTGATAGGGAAAAATGCATAACTCACTCATAAGGACGCCAAATAATGTAAGGCCAGTTTCTAATGCAAGCTAACTCAAAATTATACAATACATATCTTATGGGCTTTAAGCTAATTAGTACATCTTGAGGTACATTCTTTGAAAAACATTACAGCCTAAAAACTCGTAAATAACGTATTTCCAGATTGCATAGTTGTTGATAAAATTAGCATAACTTTTTCATATGAACTCCAAATTGAGTGAGTCCAATTCCAAATACAAGATAACACTGTACTACAACTCTTATTAGAGCCTAAAACTTCAAATTCGTAGCCACTAATTCCTAGAAAATCGAAGAACACGATGCATAAAAACTCGCATGCACTGAAATTCCATACTGTACACATTGGGGTAAAACGACCATAACTTTTTCATTTTAACTCCAATTGCGAGGAACCGTTCCTAATCAAGTGTTTAATTATCACACAACGATTATTTATTTGTAAACAACATAAGATTATTGAAATATTCTGCCAACAAGTGGCTCTTAAAATTTCGACATGACCACCACCCCGCACGAGGGACATGCCAAAAGAAATGAAAGCACTATAACAATATCTCCAGTACAGAAAGTAAATACATAATACCATAGCATGCATCATAGGCATTCAGCACATACTCCGTACTAAAAATATTTACATCATACCATAGCATGCATAATAAGTCTCCAGCACATATGTCATACTTAAAATATTTACATAATACCAACACCGGTAAAGAAACATCAAATATCCACAAATAATAAAGACTGGACGGAAATAAAATCCATTTTACATAGCTATACTATCCAGGACACACATTGGTATAATTAATTATGCTACGATTGGATAGACAAAAGAAAACAACCTCAGGTAAGACTTCCAGCGAGTATTCCCTCTTTGGGATCCTGGTCACCTGTAATACCTTCCATTGTCCACACACAAAGACAACAACAACCCATTGTGGGTGAGCCAAAGCCCAATATTCATCAAAGTTAAAACATGATTTCAAATCAATATATTCCAACCACCTACTGTTGATTTGAAAGGTCTGACACTGCAGCTTGTTCATTACCTTACACGGCCTTTCCACATTCTCTCTATTAGTTAATACTTGACTAACTAAGAACTTAGAACCTTCACTCTAAAATCCTTGGAATTCGATCGGTAATTCCTATACATGCAGCAAAAATCCAATCAAGCTCAATCCAAAAATCACAATGAAAATTCCATGCGTCTCATATGTGATTAATCCAGCTAAAACATGATTTAAGTGGATCCAAAGCGACCAAGGCAATGAATTTAGAACTCTTCACCAAAAAATCAAGAAAACCGATCTAACAAACCAACACGCATCAGTACAAATTGAGCCAAACTCCATAAAATTGCAGGGAAAGAATGATTAAGGAGCAAGGGAGGATTACCTATACAATATCTGAAGAAATCACACCTAAAATGGATGAACCCTAGCATGTGCACACTACATCGCTTCTTGGCAAAATAAGACCGATTTCTGCAACGAGAACGACAAATACTTGGTATGGAGACATGCGCCGGTGAGTGAGGAAGGTGAGGGTAGGTCGAGTTCACCGGGCGGAGGTCGGACGGTGGCGAACACACGATTTTTCCAGGTGGTGGTCGGGATGAGCGCGGGAGCAGGGAGAGGAGAAAGGCTACGGCGCACGATTGTCAAGCTTTAGTATAGTTTATGAAGAACTGGTTGTCGAACCCACAGTGACTAACTATAAGTGCAAAATAAGACTCTTTATATATATTTAACCTACGATAATGGATTCAAATTATAAACAAATTAACTAAATTACTAATCCAACCAAGCAAACCAAAGTTAACTAGAAAAATCCACTTGAGAAGATTATCAAGACGTTGGTTCACCAAATAATTCCCCTATGACACTCGATTGAATATCCAAATATTTCTAAGGTGACGAATTTTCCTAATTTATTCAATATATTATGGTCAAGTTATACCAAACCTAATATTAACGTACATTAAGCCACTCTCGTGTACTTAGTGAACAATCAATATTGCATTGGGATTTGTGAAAACTACTAGCATTCGATTGTGTAATATATTGCTATCAAAGTAATATATTGCTATCACACGTGTATTTGATCTCCATCTCTCGATCTTTATCTAAAATCCAGGGCACAATTTACTAGATTGTAGCACAATATTGTATGGTCAACCTCAACCTTGATAACTAATATCAATTCAAAGGTAGCTACTACCTTAAAAGCATTAAGAACATAAATTATGCTCATAGGGTATAGGAATTCAATCAATAACCAATAGTCAAGTCATAGTTCAAAACAAATGATTCCCTAATCTTGATAAATAAATTTAGTTCATAATAAAAATACGAAACTAAACAAAACTAATGTTTAAAGACAAAGAATAAACTCCCGGTGTCGACTCCATTCGTAGACCCTGGCTTCATCTCTTGCTTTCTTCTCGATCGTCTCTCTTGATCTCCTTGTTGGGGTGTTCCAAGTTCTAGGAGATGCATGGTGGATGATGGTTGGTTATGGTGGATGGAAGATGGAGTGGAGACTGTTCCTAGGTTAAAATATGGGTTGGTGAATGCTAATTTCTTCCATGATCTTGTATTTATAGAGTGGGAGGAAGAAGCTTCTTTGTTGGACTCAAACTCTTCAAAAGGAAACAAAATCTGGAAATTCTATCGCCTACCAATCGGTCGCTAACTGTTTACCGATCAACAGGTAATTCCAACAATTTATTCTTCATCCTTTGTCATTTACCGATGCATCGACGGATGTTCTACCGATCCATCTGTCATCGTCGACAATTACCGATCGATAGGTGGCTCTTCTGAAGAATCGGTAGCTTCTTTTCTACCAAACTCGAAATTCTTGTCCATTATTCAATGTGTTGGCTTGGTTGATTCCCTTTTCATCGTGTTTAGCTCATTTTTGTCATTAAAATAGCATAATATCGTTCAAGAATCATAGTAAAATATAACGAGAAAACATATAGATATAAGTACAAAAATGGCACTTATTAACTTGATAGGCTTAGATATTACGTGTTTTTAGCTATAATTTCTTACTGTTTTTCGTACTTTGTCCTGGATGAAATTACGCTTTTTGGTATTTATTTGCTTGTTTCAGGAAAATAGGTCGGAAATGGTAGAAATGGGCTAAAATGAAGAAAACGGGTGAAATCGAGGCGAAAAAGAGAAAAAAGAGAAGAATTCAGATTTTGCAAAGCACCGATCGATCGAGAATATTTCTCGATCGATCGATCCGGGCAGAGAATTCAGCCACAAGTTTATCGAAGTGTCGATCGATCGGAAACAAAATTTCGATCGATAGATCGAGGCAGAGAGTTTAAAACGCTGAAATGAACAGTGCACCGATCGATCGGACAATCTTTTCGATCGATTGAGACGCGAATTTTTAAAAATCTTATCTTCCATATTTGATGGATTCTCGGTGGTTTTAAAGGAGAAGATAATTTCCATATCGAAATATATCATATCAGAGAGGGAAAAAGGCCAAAAATAAGAGAAGGGAGAACCCTAGTAGCCGCCGAGAAGAACCCGAGGAAAAGCCATCTTCCTCCGTTCTCCGTCCGAGCTTGAGCGAGACATTTCCGGAGTGCAAGGAAGGAGCAAGAGAAGAGATTACGGTGCAACGCACGGATTTGTTCCGACATTTATCGTATTTCTGAACTCTGATTTATTTGATTTTCATATTCATTTGATGTTTTTGAGGTTGAGAGACAATTAAACATCTCATTTATTTGATTTGAATTGAATTGAGTTTATTTTATCGAGTTTGAGTATAATTGTGTTTGAGTTATTGATTCGAATGTGTTTGAGTGTATTGATTTCTTATTGTTCATGAATTATATGCTTAATGATATCAAAGTCTAGCTAACTTTGATTGAATTTGTGAGTTATAACCGAGATCGAGAGATAACGTTATAATACGCTACAATAATTCATGATGTATGTTTAAGATTGAGATCGAGAGATAAAATCACATACGTGCGCATTTGAATCGAGAGGTTTAGGGTAACTAGGTTTTGAAGATTTTTGCAATATCGGATTAGTAAATAAGTGAACGAGAGTTACTTGTTCTAAGCTGATATTAGTTTCTTTACAGCTCGAGAGAGTGTATTGAATAACAGCGAAAGCCTTTCACCTTAAGAATCGATTGTTTAGTAGTTGCTTATTCAAACGAATCATTAACGAAAACACAGTTGAACGAAGAGCTAGATAAATTTCTCAAGCGAAATTCCTTTGCATATCCGGAAACCATTTATTTTATTTATTCTTGTTTTATTTGGGTTCTTTAGTTCTAAATTTGCATTAGTTAATCTACCCCCTTTTTAATCGTAGGCTAAATATAATTTTACTAGTTTTTTTTGGTACTTATACGTTAGTCCCTGTGGATTCGACAACCCTTACTTTCATTTAACTATACTAAAACTTGACACCGTGCACTTGCGGTAGAATCGCTACACTCGAAAATTCTGTTTAAAAAATAAGCGGTCACAACTCCCCCAAACTTATCACTTGATCGTCCTCGATCAAGCATTAAAATCAAAAGGTAGAGTTCATTCTTGATATTTGAAACAAATTAACTCATGAGTTGCATTTACCTCAAAAATCTTACTTACACACATACAAAATTTGAACGAGACATGTTTTCTCCTAAATCAAGCAACATATCTCAAAGTCGGAACGAGTGTGTGTATGTGCTATTGTCAATCTCAATTTTCATGCACATATTTAAGATCAAATCATGCTGATCAAATCATGGTCAAGATTATCGTCAAGCATCCCATAGGCCTATTTTCAATCAACTTCTCCACTAATATAGTAACTCCCTAGACTTGGATCAAAATATCTTTTTAAGCTTTAGACATTTGATATGATTACAAAAAGAAGGTAGGATAAGCACAAAGAAGAGAGTATAAAGTTCATATTTGCGCACAACTCGAGCTTCTCTTCTTTTTCTTTTCTAGCCTTGGCCACTTTGCAGTTTATATATTTTTTTTTTCACAAGGCTATTTTTCTTTTATGTCTTAGACCCATTTTGGGTCTTTTTGTTTTTAACTCATAACACACTTTCTTTTCTTTTTCTCATTCACCAATATTTTTCACTAAGCTCACTTGCATCGAATGAGATTCATTATCCTCCCTTAGAGCAACGATAAAAATCAGTTTAGGCTTATAGTAGGGTAGGTATAATGAGTTTAAACCATAAACGTCGAATGGGGGCTAGTAATATGCAATGCATACACTTTCCTTTCAATATGGCTCAAAAGTGGACAGTGAATTTTATATGTCATGGTAGGTTTGGAAGGCTCAAAAGTGTCAAAGATCACATAGATCATTTCCAAGACAAGTTTATAACTATAAAAAATTTCGCCTCAAAGTGCCTTTAAATAGGTTCTGAGATAAATCTAAAATGCTCAAGACAAATCATCGAGTTCACAACAATTATCACTAT
Source organism: Haberlea rhodopensis (assembly GCA_907163345.1). NCBI lineage: Eukaryota > Viridiplantae > Streptophyta > Magnoliopsida > Lamiales > Gesneriaceae > Haberlea > Haberlea rhodopensis. The sequence continues at coordinate 534,682 of CAJQUN010000057.1, forward strand.
TCAACATACAAGCTTCAATGATCATTACTCGGTGTACTCAATATATTCCTCATTCTTGACATGCTAACTCAACAAAGGATATTAATTTAAAAGTCTAACAATCATAAAAATTCAAGTCTATATGCATAGTTAGATCAAAATCTTTATTGAATAACAGTCACTCATGTGGCTAGAAATAGATACATTTAGTGGATTTAATTGCTACTAATTAGGTATATTTCAATGGTTAATTTTATGTATATGTGTAGGACCCCATTTTCTAATCTTGTCATTAGTGCATTAATGTCATCATTAGAATATACATTTATCAGACTAGGAAACTCTTACTACAATTACCTCATATGCACAATACTAGTACTATAAAATTTTGACAGAATTTCTGCATATATTTAGTTTCCAGTCGAGCACTTATCATTTATACCAACTACATAATGCATCATACATATACTCAATTCATTAAGCAATTTATCTCTCAATTAAATTGCAAGTAACTCCCAAATGAGAAGAGAAATCTCAAACATTTATACATGCATATACACATATTCATAATGCTCACAAACGAGCTTTGAGTAATGAAGGTATATCTACTTACACAGACCACATTACTCTGTGCCCATACTGGTACCACGCAATTGGGAGCATCCTAAATCAATGACTCGAACTTATTTCCAGAGCCAGTCGAACCTGCTTCACCTGTTTCAACATAAACATCCCCAGCATGAGATGAGCATACCAATAACATAATTCTCAATCTCAACAATTACACGAATAATAATATGTACGGAATAAATTGCTACAATTTAAAGAGATACCCCATGGATACACCAAACTCGTATGAGATCCCCTGAGCTGTTCATGTTCTCACAATATCCATATCATCAACCCCGTAATCGATAAGAATCCATAATCAATAATAAGTTAAATTATTACAACAATGATTTACTGTAATCTTATGCATTTCGATTATCAATTTACACATTAAATTTCATAATATCATATCGCTTGCTTGACAGCGACGGCACCCTAAGCCATTGCACGCTCAATAGCGGCATCACCATAACCCATTGCACGCTCAATAACGGCATCACAATAAACCAAAACTTGACACCGTGCACTTGCGGTACATAATCGCTACACTGAAAAATACTGTTTAAAATAATAGCAATCAATATTATCTCCCTATGAGATACAAACAACATAGTAGTGTTACCACACCAACTATATTTCATAGTTCCGGCTACAGTTTACCATCGCATCCTTATTGCAAGAAAAACCAAATAGATATAACGATAACTAGTATCGTTGTCCCATCCATTCGTAAGCACTAACACTCATACCATTCAGATCAGGGTACTCGGTAACTGAGATTACTCTCCATAATAAACACGTTGGTACAACCAACAAAACTGAATTGCCAACAATGCAATTCCTCAATGCATTTTTACATAAAAATGTTCTCTCGAGGTACAATTCAACTCGGACTCAGAAGCATTACAGACTACTCTGAGTTTACTATTACATCTCATCGTATCATCATACAGTTCACCATACTCGATACCAACAGTCAATATAGTGGCTATAATAAGCTCACTATATTAATGCCACGATAACTCATCATACCTGGTTAGCAAACCTCATCCTAATAAGGTTCAAACAAAATTTCAAACGGGTCATACCATTCCCGTACTACTACCACTCTCAAAATTCATGATAATTCCATCATGAATTACTTATCGTAGTACAAACAATTAGAGATAGTAGATCATCATCTAACATTTCTTAATACATACACAATCGGACATTCCATGTCCTCAACTAATCATATCTCAATCCTAACACATTACGATTTATCTATATATTCACACATGTATAATGTGATTATATCAATTACACACAACATTGATATACATATGTAGGTTTCTCGACAACTACATACACTACAAGTCGCTTGGCCAGAGCCAACACGAGTATACCCAAAGGTACTACTACTCGTAACACATTCACCTCAATATACTATGCACACAGCCATTTGTCCATCGAGCGAACATGCCCGGCATAATGGCCTCGTGTCAACTTGTGACACACACACACAAAGCTTACGCTACCCAGTGGCACTCAAATCATATAACTCAATATATATATCTATATATGTATTATTCATCGCAACGGCGGCACAAGTCACCCATCGCCCGTTGTACCGTATCATCATAAATACCTCATCAACTTGTGACGATACAATTAACACATACACATAATAGCATCGTGTTTCAAAAACACAGAAAGGCACTGCATCTATACACAAATCAACATAACATCTCGCAATTGCCACAACTCTGACTACGTTATATCAGTGGCTCAATAATCCTCGCTGTGGATTATCACCGGCTCCATAGATATCCATCGCTTTGACATAACAGTGACCCGCTCTACTATATGACAGTGGCAAATATCCTTATTCATCGCTCGATAAGACAGCGGCAAATATTCTGACTCATCGCTATTCGATATAACCGTAGGATCCCAATGATCGCACTATACTTGTACTCAAAACTATAATATCAAGTAGAACAATTCAATATCAATGCATGTGTCAAACAATCACAACACGTACCCAAGACAGGTACCTCGACACAACACTGTCTATACATAGCATATTCCTCTATGCATATGTAACAAAGACTATCTGATTACACTGGACACACGGTACATCCCTCTATACTTGGACGACCCTGTCCTAACTCCTCAATCAATCACAATGACTCACCTAGACCTCAAGCTAGCTCAACACAAGACAGCTATTCTCAGTACTCACTGGACATAGCTATCCACAAGATAAGCAATGTTCAATTCACGCAAGACTCTCATTAGCCTAGACACCTAACCACTGATCTGATACCACTAATGTATGACCTCGCTTAAGCCAAACAAATATACTCCAATAATTAAAGGATTTTAGAATTTTTGACAATTATCTCAACATGATTTGGACCATCCAAATTACACAACAAATAAATAATTCCTCAACCAATAAGTCTCACAACCAACTGTAATTATAAAACGTCTATGCAATCAAATGACACTGGATGATTACAAAAAGACATACATGTTACAAATCCATACGAAATGTAATAAACAAAGGAAACACTATACCTAGTGTATTAACTCATCTCAACCTTGCTAAGCCTCTGACTCAGCAACTCTGACACCTCGAGCTCTCTGACAGCTACACAGACACCTGTTTTCATAGAAAATGCCCCTACATGGGGTGAGCATACCACTAAACAGGCAAACGACAAACACAAATAATATAACTTGTGCAATACAGAGTTATAGAATTACTCCCTGGGTAATTCACAGTGCGTAGCAATACCCTTTACTACCAGTCGCTCCTCAACATGCACCTGTTTATAACGATACATCTTACCAATATACCACGACCTCATATACATCTGTCCGTGACATAAAATCCCACATCATTAGTACCACACTGATCGATGTCTTACAGTCCCTGCATACCAATGCTCGACAATAACAACAACAACAACAACAATATGCATCGACTCAATCAATTAGTAACATTGTGTGTGTGTGTGTGTATATATCAACTCATAACCATAAATGCCCCAAACAACGAACCTCACGGTTTAGTATATATCAATTCAACCTAATAATATAATATTTCCATTGCTTCGATATAGCAGTGGCATGTACCATCACTTCGACATAACAACGGCATATATTATATTCCACGATTTGCCATAACAGTGGCACATTTCATCACAATACCATATTTATTACTTTAACCGTGGTACTATAACAATTCAATCTCATAATCTCATCGATCCGACGTGTCAGCGGCATGTGTCATCGCTCCGACACAACAACAACATTAACATGGACTCAAGATGTGACTCACATGTATATAGCACTTTGTTCCTTTCGGATTCAAGAGATGACTCACAATACATGCAACACTTTGCTCCTAATCTCATTGCTTCGACGTGACAGCGGCATGTATCATCGTTTTGACACGACGGCGGCATTTCCATCACTTCGACATGACATCGGCATTTACCATCACTTCGACATGACAACGACATTAACATGGACTCAAGAGGTGACTCACATGTATGTAGCACTTTGATCCTTTCGGACTCAAGAGGTGACTCACATTACATGCAACACTTTGCTCTTAATTTCATCGCTTCGACGTGACAGCGGCATGTACCATCGCATCGACATGACAGTGGCATTTACCATCGCTTTGACATGACATCGGCATTAACATGGACTCAAGTGGTGACTCGCATGTATGTAGCACTTTGTTCCTTTCAGACTCAAGTGGTGACTCACATCACATGCAACACTTTGCTCCTTTCCACACTTATTCCTCAATGCTCAGACTCATATAAATCTCATTGATGAGTCTAACCTATCAAATCAATTTAAAATCTCGTCATTACCTCACAATATCCCATATACATACCCATGACATAATCATAATGTCGAAAGTAATGCTCGTACGTCAATAATTACTAATCCAAACACACAACAATATATGATTCGATAAACGCAATAATAATATCTATTGGTCTTATAGTCCAAGCCATTCCGTGCCTTTGCCCAGAGATCCGGTGAATTATTCTCTACACAAGATCAATAATTCACAATCAATTACATGCACACAATTACATACTCGAGCACGCACTCAACCTCCATATATATCATCCAATCAAGATGATTAATCACTTAAAAGACTCGGGCTATGTGATGCCTGGGAATTAATGGTGTTAATCCCGGAGTGGTAATCCTTAATGGATTTTAATTATGGCAATTATGAATTAATTATGGTACTGGGACTCCCGAGGATTTTAAATCCAGTATTTGGAGTCGTTGGATCCAAGGGATGAGATTGTATTCTCATCATAGCGATAACCTTGGAATTTGGTTTTTGGTGGGATCTGGGGCCCGGGGTACTTTATTTTGGGGCTGGTATTGGAAATTGAGTTGGAGAGATAATTATTGGAAACAGATGATTTTTAATGAATCATGATGTATTTGTGGAGGTATTGGTATTTTGGAGCCTTGGTACTATATATACCAAGTGGACTCGGTGTTTCGTCATTGCACGAAATATCCTCTCTCTCTCTCTTCTCTCTCCATCTCTCCTCGCTTCCCACTCATTTCCCCCAAACCCCTCTTTTCTTCCTTTGAAGAAATGGCTGGAAGCTCAGCTCGGGAGCCAGATTTCTCGAAGAAAAGTTGGTAATCTTCTCCCCCTCGCCTTTACCTTCATTTTGATTATAATATTGTTGTTTTTGGTTAAGGTATGTGTTGGGTTTGGATTTTGGAGATTTTTGGTTAAAATCCAAAGTTGAGTTTCTAGAGTTTTTATTGGTTTTAAATGGAGTATTTGAGGTGTTGAAGGTGTATGCAATGTTGGTTTTGAGTTTGGATGTGAAAAACACCAATAAAGCTCGAATTTTTCGGAAACCCGCAGGTCCCGATCGATCGCGGCTTGGCGTCGATCGATCGTGACATGATACTGATTTTGGGAAGCCGATGAATAGTTGCGGCGATCGATCGTGAAGAATGGGCGATCGATCGCGAGGGTCTTGGTGATCGATCATGAGATTTGGCGATCGATCGCGGCTGGCAGTTTTTCGGGCAGTGGACTTATGCGATCGATCTAGCCTGAAGGGTGATCGATCGCGGGCCTGTTCTGGTTGGTATTTTTGGAAATTTTGGAAAATGTTGGGATTTTAGAATCGTGGTTTAATTAGCCGATTTCCGGGGCAATGTCTTCATTCCTATGGGAATACTATGCTTTAAAAATGTAGTGTTTGGAGCGAAATTTTATTAATAAAATGGAATACTCGATTGAGTAATTGTCTAACCTTTGATCATTTGAAATGGACTATTTTGGGTATTATGCATGCTTAGCAGGAGTCTTTTAAAATGGTTAATCGTCATGGATGACGATATAATTGAGGATTGTGAAGGTGCTTGGGCACATGGTTGCATGCTTGTAATTGATTATGAGTTATTTATGTGTTAGCACATAATTCATTGGGTCACGGGACTAAGGCTAGGTTGGACTCAAACTAAGGAATTATAAGGTACGTATAACGTACGAGCATAGCTTTAAATATATTATTGCAATAGTTGTGCATGAATAATATAAGGTTGTTGCAATCACTTGACATGCATTGGGAATTATTTGGTGCCGCTTTTGAGCGAGCAAGGATTGGATGTTGTCGTTGTTGAGCGAACATCGATTATGACGCCGCTATTGTAGAGCGAGCGATGGAATAGAAAGTGAAATATTTGGAATATCTGTAATCATTGTTAATGATTTGATATTATTGATTATGGTATAGGTATATGGGAAACGGATTAGTTAACCAATATAATGGTTAACTGGCATCTGGGAATTTGATGGTTTCGATTATTTTGAGAACAGGAACAGCACAGGGGATCCATGATGAGGATGATGCCATCCAGGGAGTGTCTTTTAATATTCATGGCCTTTACATTGTGTAAATTATGAATTATAATATTGTGCTTGTTGGATTTGGGATATTGGTATGCTCACCCCGTGTGGGGGCTGTCTCTGTTGGGGCAGGTGAATAGGTACATAGATGGCTTTGGAGTTGAGCTCGAGCTATGGATTGGACGTACTTCATGGATCAAAGTACAAGTGACGGTATTGAGCACAGTGTTTTATACATTTGATACACATATACTTATTGATACTCGCATGTGGGCACTATTATGTGTATATGGGTTGTATAAAAAGGCAAGGGCCATTCTCTTTTCATTTATTGGTCGCATGCAATTGGTTATTGAATTGCTAAATGAATTGAGAGCATGTTAGTGTATTGCAAGGGTACATGATATGTTAAATGACTTGGTTGGGGGAATTGGACATTATATGCAATAATGTAAGAAATTTTATTATTGGCATGTTTTGTCATATGATAGCAAGTGGATTTCCCCTAAATTTATGATTGTATGTTAATGCATGGGTTAATTTACTGGAAATGGGTTAAGGGCATGGGGGTCCTTACATTAGTGGTATCAAAGCAGTGGTTTTCTCTTTGGGGCTGTTGAGGGCCTAGGAACATGTTAATTAATAGAAATGGGTAGCACATACTTATGCATGACAGTAGTTAGTACTGTGTGACACAACTATGTTGCTTATGTGCGTTTATGATATGTGGTCATAATTGGAATATGTTGTTGCTAACCATGGTGGTTGCAGGGTCATATGGATATGGATTATGCATTGTGGTTGCATATATATTGAGTGATGATTTTAATGCTTTGCCGCTAAATGTTGAAGCGATGGTGAATTCCGCATGTCACATTTGAAGCGAGGTGCATTAAAATACACTCATAGCGATGTATATTGGGATATGCATTATGCATTATGGTTGCATACATGGCGTAGCGATGTGAATACTTGTCGCCTTCATGTCGAAGCGATGATAGAATACTTGTCGCTGTCATATTATAGCGATGAAGAATATTTGCCACAAATATGTCGAAGTGAAGGATAATTTCGCTGTCATATTACTATTGCGAGGGATATTATGCCGCTAATATGTCGAAGCGATTGGTATGAAGGCCTCTGCCATGTTAAAGTGAGGGGTATTTCCGCTGTCATGATAAAACGAGGAGTAGGGGCACCACAGTCATACCACTGCGATGAAGAATATTTGCAGCTTAAGCGAGTGATATTTTACCGCTAATATGGCGTAGCGATGAGATTTCCGCTGTCATATGATAGCGATGAAGAATATTTGCCGCTTAAGCGAGGGATATTATACCGCTGGTATGTCGAAGCAAAGTAGCGAAGAGGGATATTTGTCGCTTTACAGCGAGGGATATCATGACTCTATTCTATTGGTGATGGTTTATGCCGTCGGGTATTCATATAGCGATGGTTCATTCCGCTATTCTATTGGCGATGGTTTATGCCGCCGGGTATTCATATAGCGATGGTTCATTCCGCTATTCTATTGGCGATGGTTTATGTTGCCGGGTATTCATATAGCGATAGTTCATTCCGCTAGTTTATTGGCGATGGTTTATGCCGTCGGGTACTATAGTGATGGTTCATTCCGCTAGTTTATTGGCGATGGTTCATGCCGCCATGTATTATATAGCGATGGTACATTCCGCAACCCCTATTGGCGACGGTTCATACGGCCAGGTATTATATAGCGATGGTACATTTCACTACATCATTGGCGATGGTTCATGCAGCCAGGTATTATATAGCGATGGGTCATTCCGCTACATCTATGGCGATGGTTCACACCGCCGGGTATTATACAGAGATGGTATATTTTGCTACATCTATTGGCGATGGTTCATGCCGCCAGGTATTATATAGCGATTGGTCATTCCGTTACATCTATGACAATGATTCATACCACCGGATATCTATCGCGATGAATTATGCCGCTGATTCTATAGCGATGGGTTATGCCGCTATCTACGTAGCACGGGATTGTGCCGCCCACGAGCTATGGGTGTTGATTATGTACCTGATAAGTTCCATTTTTGCACTTATATTTCGATGTTTCTAGTAGTATTTTACACTGATTCTTGAATGATAATACATTTATTAGTATTAATTTGCATGTTTCAGAAATCTTTGTGAAAATGCGAGAAAGTGAAGAAAATGAGCCAAATAATGTTGGAAAGTACATAAGAATGAAGAATACCCAATTTAAGGCTAAATAAAAGTGAAAAATACACATCCGGAGCAAAATAGGCAGAGCTAAAGTGCTGTCAAAGTGGCGCCCTAGCGCCACCTATTCTACATGTTTTTTTTAAAAGAGCCGATATTTAGCATAATTCAAGGAAGGAAGATATACATGAGATGGGAGGGATTCACACACTGCCAAGAGCAGTAGAATATTTTATTCTTGGGACACTGATTACAAGAAGAGATTTTCACGTGAACTTTAGCAGCCGAGAATTGCATGCACATAAATAGACTTTGACCAAGAGCAACATGTGCCACATCAGCTGCTAGATACGACAGATTATTATGGGAAAAGCAGATTCACAATATAATTCACATATTGGGCTGATATTATTCGATAGAGTTACGATAGCACAAAGAAAGAGAATCACGCAAGAAGTTACGTACAATTCGTAACATAGCAACCATGATAGATTATAATATGATATTCAACAGAATATTATTGGGGGGAGGAACCTCCAATTCACACGCCGGTCCTCACAAAATCTTCACGCCTTCCTTCACTCCCAAAAACGTCCAGAATATAGGCCTCCATCATTCTTCCACTCATCATTCACAAAACCCTTCTTCACAACATATAACACGGCCATCCTTCATCTTTCTCCACCCATCATCATCCTTCAACCTTTTTACCCTATGACTTTGGAACAACTCCAACAAGGCGAATAAAGAGACGATCGAGAAGGAAGCAAGAGAAGGAGAGAGGATCTACAACCGAAGTCGACGCTGGGTGTTTATTCTTACTTTTAAACTTTAGTTTTGTTTTGTTTTGATTATATCATGCTTGGATTGTTGCAAGACATGTTTGAGTATTGGTATTTATTTATGATTGTGAACTAAGTTTATTTATCGAGACTAGGCGAACCTTTGTTATGAACCTTCGATTTGATGATTGAATTCTTATAGTTCTTTGCGTATGTTTTATGTTCTTCATGCGTTTAGAGGATTGATCACCTTTGAATGATGTTAGTATCGTAATTGAGGTCGAGAGATGATTTTATGATACGGAATTGATAACTCATACCATGGATTTCAGACCGAGATCGAGTGATGACGTCAAATACATGCGTGATAGCCATAGATATCTAGTAATTGAAAGCTATGAGTTTTCATGGATCTTATGCAATATTGAGTTGTTAAATGAGTACACGATAGTGACTTACTGCAATTTTATATTAGGTTTAATATAGCTCGAGAGAGTATATTAGATAAATTTGGAGAACTCGTCACCTTAGAAATATTTGGATATTCAATCGAGAATCGTAGGGTATTGCATTGGTGAGCCAAAGTCTCGATAATCTTCTCTAGTGGATTTTTCTCGTTTACTTTGATTGACTTGGTTGGATTAGTAGTTATTTTAATTAATTAGTAGTTTCATTGTTTAATGAATTTTCTTATTCTTATTTGGTACTTGCTTGTTAGTCCCTGTGGGTTCGACAATCCGTATTCTTCCTATCTATACTAAAACTTGACACCGCGCACTTGCGGTCTAAAATCGCTAGATTGGAAATAATTATTTAAAATAAAAGCAATCAAGTTTTTGGCGCCGTTGCCGGGGACTAACTTTAGTAATGTCATACGAGAAGCTTTGATTGTAATTTAACCATTTTTTTTTTCTTTTGTATACTTTTAAAAAAAAAACTATATTTAATTGTTTTATTTGTTTTCCTTGCGAGGTACTTGTGATGCTTCATCAACAAGTCTTCACAAGATTTGCCCAACAATATTCAGAGCCGTTTTATGCAGCGTGGGGAAGATTCAATGAATTGGCAGACACATTCCGGTATCACAAATTTTCGAACTATACTCTTCTACAATATTTCTTCAATGGTTTGGATGGACAGACACGAGAATGGGTATTTAGCGGAGCACTGGTGACTGGGAGTCCCCTGGTTGATAGAGATGAGGACAGTGTGTTGTACCTGTTCAATGATATGGCGGACTTCGATTATCACTGGTATTGTGATCCTTCACTACAACGTTGGAGTCACCAATACCCACCGGAGCCTCACTACCATAATGATACGCCCCAACCATTTGAACATCACGAAGAGAGGAGAGATAGTTATGCAGACGTCACGACTCAATTAGAGGATACCTTAGTAAGATTCATGGCATCAACTGAGAACAGTTTGGAGTGCCAAAACAATTCTATGAGTCACCTGGAGCAGCAAATGGTTGTCCTCATGGAAACAATTTCAACTAGCTGCCACGAGGAAGAGATGAGGGCTACAAATGAAGAAGCGACGAATCAAGTTTTGTTCTATGAGGATGAACACTCAACCAACCAAGTTTTGGGGAGTGATCCTACTCATGTGGAAAATTTAAGGGAATTTGAGCCTCTTCAAGAGATTGAGCCTACTTCAGAGATGTCATCCGAGGATTTCCCATATGAAGATGAGTCGAATGCGATGTTGGATAAGGAAGAGACTTGCGAAGATTCCGATTTGAGTCCATCGATGGAGACATATTCTATGTCATATGTGGATCCGTATTTTCCATCGATGCCAACTTCACCGCACTACATCCTCCAAGATTTGAAGCCAAGTCAAGAATCATTCTCCCATGCCTACCAATTCAAGAATGTTGTTGGAGCGACGAGCTTACACTGCTACAATCTTGCCAATCTTGAGGGCATATTGAATGAAGACCCATTAGTGGTATCATACGATACTTACTATGGGCGGCAGCCGCTCTTTGATGGTTGCTTCTGATGGTCAAGCCGAAGACCAAAAATCAGCGCTTCTTGGGAGGCAACCCAAGCGTATCCTTTTGTTATTTAGTTTTGTTTTATTTTTCAGTTTTCTTTTTAGTTTTGTTTATCTCTAAAGTCGAATATTTTACCATATGCATTCTTCTCTTGCTAGGTACTTGGTTGGAGCGATGAACCCCTACACCAGTGGAGCTTTCAAAAGCAAATCTTCATCAACCCTCATGCAAGCGTCTTGATCAGGGGAGTTCACTGTTTCCCTTTTGATTCTTTTAAACATTGAGGGCAATGTTTGATTTAAGTTTGGGGGAGTAGTAGCTTGCATGTTTTACTTGTTTTAACCACATGTGTGTGCTTAAATGACACTTGAATCGTCCGATTATTATGAGCTAAAAAAAAAATTTTTTTGAGTTCAAACTTGAGAAAAGAATGAATTATAGTTGTGACTATTCAATGAGGATTTTGAAAACACTGATCGATCGCCGATGACCGATTTTTGAAAAATTATTTTTGTATTGAGATTTTGATGCATGCTTAGCCCGAGCCTTTTATATGATTAATTATCATGATTTGATGATATGTGGAGGTTGAGCACGTGCTTAGGTATGTGATTGTGTGCACGTGATTGATTGTGAATTATGGAATTGTTTAGCGCATAATTCACCAGGTCTCGGGACAAAGGCAAGGTTTGGATCTTACTATTGGATTATAAGGTACGTATGTAGCTAGATAAATTATTGGCATGATTATTGAATAATATATTATTGTTGTGCTAAAGGATATGTGTTATGAATTGTGGCAATGTCGATGTTGAGCGAGCAATGAGTAAGATGTTGTCGCTATTGAGCGAGCATATGTTATGTGGCATCCCCGAAATAATTAATTGCAATTTGGGCATTAATTATGTTTATGTGATTTTATGGTGATGATTAATATATGTGTTGGAATTAATCATCTTGGTAAAATGCTTAGTCACATGGTATGCGTGACCGGGTGGTGCATTTCGGGGTGCATGTTATGCATGTTGGGAAATTAGGGTTATTATGGTTTGTTTATGGTAATTGATAATTATTTGGTTAAGCATGATTTAATTGGGATTTTGATGCATTTTGGTAAATACTTTTAAAATATCATGTTGGAGTATTTTATAATCATGCTTTTGGTTAGGTATACAAGTAAATCACATATGATGTAAGATAGCAAAGGAGCCACTTGCATCCCTTTACATCCCATCCTTCCCATATCAACTTTATGTCCCTAAACCCCCCCTCAATTCATCCAAAGATCTGCCATTTTCGTTTCTGAAACAAGAGGAGAGGTGAAGGCTTTAAAAAAAAGTCATTTTGTGATTCCTTGCCAAAAACTTGAAGCTTAAGTGGTAGCTTTCATTATTGTAAAGTTTTGTTGAGTTTTGGTTAGTTTTGTAGCTTATCTTTGGGGTTAAAATGGTGGATCTTGGTCCAACATGTTGTTTATGTTTGGAGGACGTATTTTAATGTTGTTTTGTGGTTTAATGATGTGTTGGGTGGTTGATCTTTGTTATATATGAGTTTAAGTGTTAGTTGGAGCTCATACATGGAGGATTCACGCAGGAACAGGGCTGCTCGATCGATCGAAATAAGGGTCCGATCGATCGAGCAGGGCAGAGCATGGCCAAGGCATGAAATGAGTTTACCGATCGATCGGGAAAAAGTTTCGATCGATCGATGCGAAGTCTCGATCGATCGGTAGAGGCAGAACCTGGATGCCATTTTTGCTTAACTTAGCGATCGATCGGGGCTGGGGAACCGATCGATCGCAAGGCATAAAATGTGGGTTTTGTGATTTTGTCCTATATGATGATATTTTTGGTAATCGTTCATTTATTGGCTTCTAATATGGATTCATATGATTGTGTAGAACCATCACAGGTACCAACGACATCAAGGAGATAAAGTTCTTCAACTTCTCCAATTTTGAAAAGGTACGTAGTGAGACGTACGGGCATCGGACGGTAAAACATACTATTACGTATTAAATTGGTTATGCATTATGGTTGCACACATGGAATGTATTATGCATTTTGGTTGCATATGGAGTCTTGTTTATGCATCATGGATTGCATACATGGTTTGGTCATGCATCTTGGTTGCATGTGTACATGGGATGCATTTGTACATGTAATTGTGAGTCGGGATTATATTCCATTGATGGAGAATACTTGCCGCCAGTGGCGTAGCGATGTGAATACTTGTCGCTGTCATACCGTAGCGATGAAAGAATATTTACCGCTAATATGAAGCGAAGAACACGACCGCTGTCATATTTATAGCGAGGGATATTAGTGCCGCTGGTATTGTCTAAGCGAGGGGTATTTCCGCTGTCATGTTAACGCGAGGGGTATTATGCCACTGATATAATAAGACTTGGGAATTGAACACGGTATACATGGAAATCGGTACATGTCATGACATACATTATTGGTAATATAATCTACTGGTTATGATTTTGATACAGGGACAACCAATGGAGCTTTTAAATGTATAAAATACAGGGAGTGAATTGTATTTACGGTTTATGCATTTAAATTACAATCATATTTTTGTGAATATGATTTATATACATGCTCATGGCTTTGGGGTTGTTCCTGTAGGTACATTTGGGCGGACGGGCTAAGGCGAGTTGATGCAGTGAGCTAGTGAGGAGTGCTCTTGATAGCAAGCACATTCTTTTGTTTAGTATATACTCTAGGAGTAGTGTAAAGCTATAGGATTAACATTCATTGGTTGGGAATGTAACTAATCCCTTTTGGAACTTTATTTTGGCACTGTAATCTAATAGCTCAAGGCATCAACACGATTTTATACTCAGTTTATGCATGAAAATTTTATTTACGCCTTTAATCCGCATTTAAGGAACTAGGGTCCTTACATTAGTGGTATCAGAGCAGTAGTTAGAGAACCCGGGAATGAGTGAAGGGTAGCCTTAGCATGGTTGGCTAGGTGTTTGCATTTGGGCATGTTTATGCATGTGGTGCATATTGATATATGAATTGTTATACTATCGTGCTTGTTATCGTTCATGTTATATAACGACATAACATATATATTGTTTGGGATTATTGTTAACCTTTGTATTACAGCATGGCGGCTATGAATGTGGAGAACCTCAATGAAGAGGTGGGTGATGTTGGAAGCGTGAACGCTAGCATTGGTCAGACAAATCCTTTACCTCCACCTGCTATGGACGTGGAACCGGTAGCTCAGTTGCTTTTACCAGGGGAGCTTAGTCTGAGTCAGTTCCTAACTTTCCACCCGCCCATGTTTGAGGGGATGGAGACAGGAGAAGAAGCTGAGGAGTGGCTTGAGAGACTAGAACAGATATTTGTGTCCGCTCCTTGTGCTAGGATAGCATGGCTGAGGTTGGCGGAGTTCCAACTGACGAAGAAGTCTTCTATGTGGTAGAAGACGACGGTGATGGAACTGAGAGCTCAGGGTATGGTGATTGACTGGACTTTATTTCGGACTCGGTTTCTAAACCGATATTTCTCTGCTGCGGCTAGGCAAACTAAGGAGGATGAATTCACGAGCTTGAAGCAGGGGAGCATGTCAGTCTCGGACTATGCCATGCATTACTCATCCTTGTTGAGGTAGTGCCAAGATGAGGCACTTTCTAAAGGGGCTGCGACCGGAACTTTTTGATCGGGTTATCTCCAACAACCCCATTTCTTTTGATGATGCTCTCACTAGAGCGGAACTAGCGGAGATCGGAGTCAGTGCTTACCCGGATGTTGCACCCCCACAAGTCCCACCGCCGAGGCCAATATCTAATAATCCGAGGCCACGAGGAGAATCATTTAAACCTCGTGGGGCTTCTTCCTCATATTCTCGGTTTGGTGGGAGACGAATGGATAACCGAAGGGGTGGAGTGGTGAAGTGTCACTTTTGTGGAGGACCACATCATATGCGAGACTGCACGGCTTGTTATAAATGTGGCAAGATGGGCCACATATCTCGGTTCTGTCAGAGTGGTGATGGTCAGGTGGATCTCATAGGAGGCAAAGGGAGGTTTTCTACTGGGACAGTGCCACCGATGGTGCCTCGACAGATGGGAGGACAGGCGATGGGGCCACCTCAGGGACAGGTCTATGCATTGACCAGGGAGCAGGCCGATGCAGCTCCAGAGGAGGTGATAGCTGGTACGTGTCTTCTATTTACATATTCCGCCTTTATTTTGATAGATACAGGTGCTTCACACTCCTTTGTGTCTGCGAATTTTGTGGCGAGACATCATATGTGCACGTCTCTGTTACCCACGTCTCTATTGGTCTCGACACCCACCGGAAAGAAAGTTGTTGCTGATCAGTTTCTGATGGACTGCCTCATGTATTTTGAGGGCGGTGAGATAATGGCAGATTTGATTGTATTGGGGATGCCAGACTTTGACTGCATTGTGGGCATTGACATTCTGAACAGATATCAGGCAGTGGTAGATTGTCGGCAGAGGACAGTTCGGTTCAGATCTCATTTGGGAGTTCAGTGGACTTTCTATGGCAACGGGTCTCGTGCGAAGATTCCGTTGATTTCGGCAATCAAAATGTTCCAATTGTTAGAATGTGGACACACGGGCTACCTCATCTATGCCGTGGACACGTCGGGAAAGGGTAAAGAGTTGAGGATTGAGGATGTGCCAGTGGTAGCAGAGTTTGCTGATGTGTTCCCGGAGGAGATTCCCGGATTCCCACCGGCAAGGGAAGTCGAATTTGGGATTGAGTTATTACCGGGGACATCCGATATTTCTCGTGCCCCTTACCGGATGGCACCGGCGGAGTTGAGGGAGTTGAAGGAACAACTACAGGAACTCCTTGATAAAGGATATATACGCCCTAGCGTATCGCCTTGGGGCGCCCCGGTTCTCTTTGTGAAGAAGAAAGACGGTTCGATGCGTTTGTGCATCGATTACCGGGAACTGAACAAGGCCACAGTAAAGAACAAGTATCCTTTTCCAAGGATTGATGATTTGTTTGATCAGTTGCAAGGCACGAAGCTGTATAGCAAGATTGATTTGAGATCCGGGTACCACCAGATACGGGTCAGGGAAGAGGATGTGCAGAAGACAGCATTTCGGACTCGATATGGGCACTACGAGTTCTTAGTGATGCCGTTCGGTGTGACGAACGCCCCGACTGTCTTTATGAGCTTGATGAACCGGGTGTTCCAACCCTATCTGGATCAGTTCGTCATTGTGTTTATTGACGACGTACTCATTTACTCCCGGAGCGAGGAAGAGCACGTGAAACACTTGAGGACAGTGCTACAGATCCTCAGAGATCACCAGTTGTATGCCAAGCTCAGTAAGTGTGAGTTTTGGTTGAGCAGTGTAGTATTTCTGGGGCATGTCATATCTAGCAGTGAGATTTCAGTGGACCCCAGGAATATTGAGGCTGCGATGGAGTGGACTGCACCCACTTCTGTGCCCGAGATTCGGAGTTTTCTTGGTTTGGCTGGTTATTACCGAGGCTTCGTCGAGGGATTTTCTAAGATTGCTAAACCACTGACGCAGTTGACCCAAAAGGGAGTACATTTCTTTTCGTCAGAGGCTTGCAAGGAGAGCTTCCAAGAGTTGAAGCACCGATTAACGACGGCGCCGATATTGGTGATTCCTACGGAGAATAAGAGGTTTGTCCTTTATACTGACGCATCACTGCAGGGCTTAGGTTGTGTATTGATGCAAGATAAGCATGTGGTAGCTTATGCATCAAGGCAGTTGAAGCCGCATGAGGCTAGGTACCCAGTCCATGATTTGGAGTTGGCAGCTATTATCTTTGCCCTTAAGATTTGGAGGCACTATCTATATGGTACATCATTTACCATATATACGGATCATAAGAGCCTGAAATTCTTGTTCACTCAGGCGGAATTGAATATGCGTCAGAGGAGATGGATGGATCTACTTAAGGACTATGATTGTGAGATTGAATACCATCCTGGAAAAGCAAATTTGACAGCCGACGCTTTGAGTCGGAAAGTGAAGAGCACAGCGGATGATGTTATGTGTTTATCAGCTATGTTTGCCTCCTACTGTCAGTTGGGTTTTGACTATGACGTGTCTTCTTCACCGGTACAGGTGTTGACCTTGCTAGCTGAGCCAATTATTTTTTAGCACATCCGGAAGGCTCAGGGGACCGACGAGGAAGTTCAGAGATGGATGTCAGTGATTCATTTAGGTCAGCCATCGAGGTTCAGGATGGCTGAGGACGGTTCTCTGAGGCTTGGCGAGAGATGGGTGGTTCCGGATACACCTGAGTTGCGTCGAAAAATATTACCGCGGGCTCATTGCAGTAGGATGAGTGTCCACCCGGGCGGGAAGAAGATGTACAAAGATTTATGTAGTCAGTTCTGGTGGAAGCGGATGAAGCGTGATGTGATCGCTTTTGTCAAGAGGTGTTTGATCTATCAGCAGGTTAAGGCAGAGAGGCGGAGACCCAGTGGCGAAATGAGGAGCTTAGAGATACCGGAGTGGAAGTGGGAGCACATATCTATGGACTTTGTGACCCACTTGCCGAGGACTACTTCAGGTTGTGATGCTATTTGGGTGATCATTGACAGGCTGATGAAGGTAGCTCACTTTATTCCCTACAGTATGACGTACACATACTTGAGGATGGCTCAGTTGTATATCCGGGACATAGTGAGACTACATGGGATTCCAGTGTCTATTGTGTCTGACAGAGATCCGCGGTTCACATCTCATTTCTGGGGAGGTCTTCAGTCAGCATTGGGTACTGAGGTGAGGTTGAGTACGGCATATCATCCCCAGACGGACGGTCAGACTGAGCGTACTATACAGACGCTCGAGGACATGCTACGAGCTTGTGTGTTGGAGTTTGATACCTCATGGCAAGATTCTTTGGCCTTGGTAGAGTTCTCATACAACAACAGCTACCAGGCGAGTATTCAGATGGCACCGTTTGAGGCCTTGTATGGTAGGCGTTGTAGGTCGCCATTATACTGGGATGACTTGACCAGTAAAGCGGTAGGAGGACCCAACTTGATTCGGGAGATAGAGGATAAGGTGAAGGTTATCCGTCAGAAAATGAAGGCAGCCCAGGACAGGAAGGCAGCCTATGCGAATAAACGGCGGAGACCGTTGGAGTTTCAGTTGGGAGACAGAGTCTTTTTGAGAATCTCAGCTTTCAGGGGTGTGGTTCGGTTCGGTATGCGTGGTAAATTGTCTCCGAGGTATGTGGGACCGTATGAAACCTTACAGCGCATTGGTACCTTGGCTTACCGTTTGGCACTACCACCGTCGTTGTCTGGTATTCACGACGTGTTCCATGTATCTATGCTGAGGAAGTATGAGTCGTATCCGTCGCATGTTTTGCAGCCTTCTGAGATTCAGTTAGATTTTGATGTATCTTATGAGGAGCGCCCAGTCAGGATTCTGGATAGGGCTGATCGCAGACTTCGGAACAAAGTGATACCAATGATAAAGGTTCAGTGGGATCGCAGGGGTGTCGAAGAGGCCACGTGGGAGACGGAGCGGCAAATGATGCAGCACTACCCGGAGTTACTTTCTGGTATGTGATTTATGTTTGGTTTCGATTTGGGTAAGTGCATGCGATTTCGGGGGCGAAATCTTTAAAGTAGGGGAGTATTGTGGCATCCCGGAAATAATTAATTGCAATTTGGGCATTAATTATGTTTATGTGATTTTAGGTGATGATTAATATATGTGTTGGAATTAATCATCTTGGTAAAATGCTTAGTCACAGGTATGCGTGACCCGGTGGTGCATTTCGGGGTGCATGTTATGCATGTTGGGAAATTAGGGGTTATTATGGTTTGTTTATGGTAATTGATAATTATTTGGTTAAGCATGATTTAATTGGGATTTTGATGCATTTTGGTAAATGCTTTTAAAATATCATGTTGGGGTATTTTATACATCATGCTTTTGGTTAGGTATACAATTAAATCCCGTATGATGTAAGATAGCAAAGGAGCCACTTGCATCCCTTTACATCTCATCCTTCCCATATCAACTTTATGTCCCTAAACCCCCCCTCCATTCATCCAAAGATCTGCCATTTTCGTTTCTGAAACAAGAGGAGAGGTGAAGGCTTTAAAAAAAAAGTCATTTTGTGATTCCTTGCCAAAAACTTGAAGCTCAAGTGGTAAGGTTTCATTATTGTAAAGTTTTGTTGAGTTTTGGTTAGTTTTGTAGCTTATCTTTGGGGTTAAAAGGGTGGATCCTGGTCCAACATGTTGTTTATGTTTGGAGGACGTATTTTAATGTTGTTTTGTGGTTTAATGATGTGTTGGGTGGTTGATCTTTGTTGTATATGAGTTTAAGTGTTAGTTGGAGCTCATACATGGAGGATTCTCGCAGGAACGGGCTGCTCGATCGATCGAAATAAGGGTCCGATCGATCGAGCAGGGCAGAGCGTGGCCAAGGCATGAAATGAGTTTACCGATCGATAGGGGAAAAAGTTACGATCGATCGGTAGAGGCAGAACCTGGATGCCATTTTTGCTTAACTTAGCGATCGATCGGGGCTGGGGAACCGATCGATCGCAAGGCATAAAATGTGGGTTTTGTGATTTTGTCATATATGATGATATTTTTGGTAATCGTTCATTTATTGGCTTCTAATATGGATTCATATGATTGTGTAGAACCATCACAGGTACCAACGACATCAAGGAGATAAAGTTCTTCAACTTCTCCACTTTTGAAAAGGTACGTAGTGAGACGTACGGGCATCGGACGGTAAAACGTACTATTACGTATTAAATTGGTTATGCATTATGGTTGCACACATGGAATGTATTATGCATTTTGGTTGCATATGGAGTCTTGTTTATGCATCATGGATTGCATACATGGTTTGGTCATGCATCTTGGTTGCATGTGTACATGGGATGCATTTGTACATGTAATTGTGAGTCGGGATTATATTCCATTGATGGAGAATACTTGCCGCCAGTGGCGTAGCGATGTGAATACTTGTCGCTGTCATACCGTAGCGATGAAAGAATATTTACCGCTAATATGAAGCGAAGAACACGACCGCAGTCATATTTATAGCGAGGGATATTAGTGTCGCTGGTATTGTCTAAGCGAGGGGTATTTCCGCTGTCATGTTAACGCGAGGGGTATTATGCCACTGATATAATAAGACTTGGGAATTGAACACGGTATACATGGAAATCGGTACATGTCATGACATACATTATTGGTAATATAATCTACTGGTTATGATTTTGATACAGGGACAACCAATGGAGCTTTTAAATGTATTACATACAGGGAGTGAATTGTATTTACGGTTTATGCATTTAAATTACAATCATATTGTTGTGAATATGATTTATATACATGCTTATGGCTTTGGGGTTGTTCCTGTAGGTACATTTGGGCGGACGGGCTAAGGCGAGTTGATGCAGTGAGCTAGTGAGGAGTGCTCTTGATAGCAAGCACATTCTTTTGTTTAGTATATACTCTAGGAGTAGTGTAAAGCTATAGGATTAACATTCATTGGTTGGGAATGTAACTAATCCCTTTTGGAACTTTATTTTGGCACTGTAATCTAATAGCTCAAGGCATCAACACGATTTTATACTCAGTTTATGCATGAAAATTTTATTTACGCCTTTAATCCGTATTTAAGGAACTAGGGTCCTTACAGGTTATGATGGCGCCGCTGTTGAGCGTGCGAGAGGTTAAAGTGCCGCCGCCATTGAGTGAGCGATGTGATACGATATGATGAGATTGTGAAATCATTAATTGTGATATATTTGATTTCCGTAAATCATGATTGTAATGATTCAGCTATAACTGATTATGAAATTTGTGGTTTGAACATGAATATAGTTAATCAACGTAATGATTATCTGGTTTTGGAATTTGATGATTTTGGTTATTGTGAGAACAGGAACAGCATGTGAAATTCCATATGGTAACTGTATATACAGGAAGTATTTTCTGAATTCACAACTTTATATTCTGTAAATTATGAATTGTGAAATTGATGATATTGAGATTGTGCTATTGGTATGCTCACCCTGTGTGGGGGTTGTTTCTGTTGAAACAGGTAGAACATGTACAACATTGGCTCGGGGGATGAGTTTGAACTATTGAATGAGGATGCTCCTAGGAGTTGGGCATTGGCGTTGGGATGAACAATACTTCTTATAAAGTTGATACACGTTTATTGATCCAATGCTCGTCTGTGAGCATTTAGATATGTGTATATGGGTTGTATAAGAGTTATGAGATGTCTATTTTCATTTATGATTTGCATGCAATTTAATTAAGGGGAATTGCATAATGAATTGAGAATATGAGATTGGTGCATTGTACAGTGTATACTAGTGCTAGATGAATTGTGTTGAGAATTAAATGATAAGAGGATTGATGTCAAAAATTATGTATAAGAATTCCCTAATGACATGCAATTATGAACTATTATATGTGATAATGTACTAATAGCGGGTTAAGGGCGCGGGGTCCTTACATTAGTGATATCAGAGCTATGTTAGCTCTTTGGGCTGTTTAAGGGCCAAGAGATGTTTTGAGACAACCGAATAACACGTTATTTTACATTATTGTAGTTTGGCAATTGTGCGGTGCGATCATGATAAGCTTCTATGCGTATTTTATGATATTGAGTAATGGAGAATTGTTGTATTGCTAACCATTGTGGTCGCAGGAGCGCATGGTATATGATGAACGTGGTGGTAAGAATAATCAGTAATACCAATTAATGTACGCACTCGATGTGGTGTTGTTGTGGAGGGCAAGAGGCCTGTAACATAAGTAATACTATATTCTTGATTTGAGTTGGTGATATCAATATGGTGTCGTATGATGAACGATAAAATGATATGCTATATTGATAGTGATTTGATGTTGTCTACATGTGGATTGAAATGTATACATGTTGTATCTGTATACTGTGCTAAGTAAAATCTGATTTTGTAGGGGAAATCATAAATGAGATATGTTGTCTGAGGACAGGAAATGGTGGACAGTACTGTGCCATTGGTTTATGACAACGGATGATCTGAGGATCCAGTATGAGTATGTTGAGATTAAAAGAATGCAGGTATACGTGAAGTTATGCACATGCATTATTGTTTGAATTGTCATATGAGGCACCTCTTGAGTCCAATAAACAAAGTTCTATGTGTATGGGCGTCACCTCTTGAGACTGGGGCAAAGTGCCACATACATGAGAGTCACCTCTTGAGCTGGCGGAGCAAAGTGATACAGTCATGTTAATGTGTTGTCGTGTCAAAGATATGATACATACCGATGTCATGTCGAAGCGATGATAATACCGCTGTCATGTCGAAGCGATGATAATGCCGTTGTCTAAGCGATGATACATGTCACTGTCACGTCGAAGTGACGATAATGCCGATGTCATGTCAAAGCGATGATAATACCGTTGTCTTCTCGCACGATGAATCAGGATATTTTCCACTGTCATATCGTAGCGTTGGTCGCTGGTATGTCGAAGCGAGGGATATCCATTGAGCCGCCGATAATTCGAAACGATGAATGTTATTGAGCCACTGATATATAGAATACTTGTCGTTGTTGCACGAAGCGAGGGGTATTGATAGTGTACCGCCGTAGTGCGATGAGTATGTTAGCAATGCATACTGATCATGTATTGATTGCAGGTGGCAGTGAGCGTCGTGTTGTGAATATTCACATTGGTGTTCCTTGGGTGCATGAGATGTACCCAAGATGATATTGGCATGTTCCAAGAAAAAGAAAAGTTGAGGTAACTCTTTTCATTCAGTTTATTATGTCGGGATAAGCCATTTTATTTAGTCTGGCATGTGAATATATCTTAATGTACGTTGATATATATTGATGGCATTACCTCAGTTGAGATGTATTGATTCATGAGAACAAACTAATACAGATGTAATAATGGAGAATGAAATTGAAATGGAACATATATTATTATGTTCATTTATTCTTGTGTTGCAGTAGCGAGACAGTGCGAGGTGTAACCGTAGTGGTAACACCACCATATCTATGCTATGAATTGAGTAATGATATTGGTTTTGTGATGATGGTTATTGATGTGAAAGTATGCTAATTCTTGTATATTTTTGGATTAATAATTGAGTAATCACTAGTTGTATTGAACTGAATTGAATCATGCAAGAATGAGATGAATGATGATGTTACGATTGATATGGGATCAATATGAATGTCGTTTGTGGACATGTGATCATTGTAAGTGCCACGAGTTGTCGTAGAACTATCGTGAATGTAAAGAATAAGTACGAGGTCATGATGTTATTAACTGGTGTGTAATAACAGTAATGATAAGTAATCATGTGATGATTAATAATGAACTAAATTTAACGTGACGAACTATATACAATGTCGTTTTGTGGAAGCATATGTGATATAGAGATATTTGTAAGTAATGATCTATTATGTTTTGAGATAGAATTAGTAACTGAGACGAGTATGAATGATGATACATACATGCGATAATTACTAATGAATGTTCCAGCAATTATACGGCATTAGAACCTGGTAAAGAATGATATGCGATGAGGCAGAGATCTAAGAACTTATGAATACTCACCACGTTGCAATGAGTTACGTCTTTGAGATGTAAAATTAATTGTTGTGTTGAATTTTATCACACAGATAGGTTATCGTGAGTTGAAGTATGATATGTATAGGAATACATGAACCCTTTGACGCGGGATAATCATGTGTAATGATTGTTGTATTATGGATATCAATAGCGCATAAATGGCATGGTATGTGATTATGATATGTGTTTATGAGAAGTACTAATGAGTTTGTTTCTAGTTCTTGACTTTACACCAGATGATAGCAGAGTGATGAGATGTGGAAGGGTTGATGCTTTAGAACATGTGGGTACTGCGATGAGCATGACGATATGATGCTGATGTACTTTATTGATGATTGCATCTACAAAGGTATGAGATTAATTGTGCAATGTTAATATTGCTGCGGTATTATGGAACATACCCGCGATGAAAGAATTTTATTGTTAGAATGAATAACTATTTATGAAATGAAACTCGAAGTTGTGATGTCTGCGTGAAAAAGATATTGTAGATTATGTTGACTAATTACATTGCATGAGGCAATGATTGAATATGAAATGAATTTGAAGAGTGAATAATATTGTGGATTATTAATGTGGTGAAATGGATAGCAGGATTGATGATGAGAACGACGTTATCAGTATACCGAAATAGTAATGAGATAACGATGTATATGTGATAAACTAGGTGTTTAAAACAAAAGAATAATTGAAATGATTAGCATGAATACTCATGGGCGAGTAAGAATTCAGATGTGATGCCTAATAATTGTATAGTGTGTTGACACTGATCCACGATCATGGATAATAATGAGATGTTAGTAAATGAGTAGCGATGTTGATCTCATGAAAGAAATAGCGTTGTGATTAAGACAAAACTCTGTTCAAAATGAGTCATTATGAATTTGTTAAACTAATGATGAGTTGAGGGCATGTGATAATTGAAATTGGTATCATATGAGATATGATGCCTATTATTATGTAATGAAAGGGTATACACATGTATGTGATAATTTAAATGATCTTATGAGAACTTTGTCTAATATTGGATAAGAGATGATAAATCGTTAAAAGAAAAGTTGAAAGAAATAGTGGAATAAAAGATCGGAGTAAACTGGAAGTGATTGACATCGATAAAAATGCATGTATATGTTAGACCCTTGAAAGATGATGTTAAAAGTATTGAAACCGTAGAAATGACAGTGCTTGAAGGTTGGTTTAACGCCCAAGAATGTCACGTGTGTAGACAAATGTTAGATTTTAGATCTACCTAGCCGAATTCATATTAGTTGTGGAGTGGTAATTGATGTGATGAGACGCTTATACGTGAACACTAATGAATGAGTATTGATAATTGTTCAATAAATAAGGTAGTGATGTCTATGGACATGTAAATGTGATTGGAGAGTTTATGGATTCTTGCATGAACTCTGTCTAACATAGAAATCCGATGATTTTTAATACAACAAGATGTTGTTAAGCTATAACTTGAGATTCATGATTTTGATTTCCGAACAAGAATCTAAATGACTTGATTTAGGAAACTGCATGAGTGGTGTGACATGTTTCTTTAAGTGGATTGATGTAATGAGACGTCATCACTTGAATCAATAATAAATAAAGAGAAGGAAAATGTAAATCGAGAATGATAGATGGGGTGTTTCCTTGTGATTGGTCATGTTTGAACTCTAAATTGTTAGACCTAAATGTGGTCCGGTAAGATATTTGACGGTATGTCGATGTTATTTTGTCTCTGTAATGTTTATGAGCTATTTGTCATCTCTGGTGGATGTTTAAGTTGAAATTTCGAGGACGAAATTTTATTAATAGGGGAGAAATGTGATATCCAGAAATTAATTGTATTAATCCCAGAGTGATTATGATCCTTAATTGATTTTAATTGTGGTAATTATGAGATAATTACGGTGTTGAGATTCCCGATGATTTTATTTCGATATCGGAGTTGTTGGATCCAAGGGTTGAGATTTATTTTCATTGAGGTGTTAAACCTTGGAATTATGTTAGTAGAGGGATTTGGAGTCTGGAGAGTTTTGGATTGAGGTTTGTGATGTAATTGAGTGAGTGAGAGATAATTATTGAACACACGTGATTTTTAGTAGGTTATGGTGCGAGTATTTGAGACGAGTTTTTGGAGCCTTGGTGCTATATATACCAAGAGGTCGATGGAAAGCGGGAACAAGGAGAAGAAACAGAGTGACGAGATTTGAGTGTGTGTGTTTCATGTTTTAGTGCGTGAAAAGTGAGTTGAATATGCATTAATAATATTATTTTCAGTCCAGTTATGTACATCGGAATGTCACCTGTGTACTGATATATTAAATGTACAGTTGATACCTGGGATTATATCCACTACTATAATGCAACATTAATTCCTCATTTTAATAATTTATTTTTAAAATATTATCGGCGTTTATTTTACCATTTCAAATATGTCATGTTTCGATTAAATTTTCAGTCAACATTCATATTGTCAATTTCACAACTAATAATTTAATAAATCCAAATTAATTATTAATAAATTCCTAAATTATATTTAATTAACAGTAATCAAATCTCGGGGCCTTACAGTTATTGTGAGAACAGGAAACATGTGAAGTTCCATATGGTAACGGTATATACAGGAAGTATTTTCTGAATTCACAACTTTATATTTTGTAAATTATGAATTGTGAAATTGATGATATTGAGATTGTGCTATTGGTATGCTCACCATGTGTGGGGGTTGTTTCTGTTGAAACAGGTAGAAGAGGTACAACATTGGCTCGGGGATGAGGATGCTCCTAGGAGTTGGGCATCGGCGTTGGTATGAACAATACTTCTTATACAGTTGATACACGTTTACTGATTCAATGTTCGTCTGTGAGCAGTTAGATATGTGTATATGGGTTGTATAAGAGTTATGAGATGTCTCTTTTCATTTATGATTTGCATGCAATTTAATTAAGGGGAATTGCATAATGAATTGAGAATATAAGATTGATGCATTGTACAGTGTATACTAATGCTAGATGAATTATGTTGGGGATTAAATAATAAGAGGATTGATGTCAAAAATTATGTATAAGAATTCCCTAATGACATACGATTATGCACTATTATATGTGATAATGCACTAATAGCGGGTTAAGGGCACGAGGTCCTTACAGAACCAAACTTCTTATATTTGAAGAAAATTTATAGGTTTGATGCTAAGCCTATTAATGTGCCATTAGCTGCTCATTTTGTATTGAGTAAAGATCAATGTTCTAAATCTGATTTTGACTTTGATTCTATGAAGAATGTGTCTTATTCAAATGTCTTATTCAAATGCAATAGGAAATGTTCTGTATTTGATGGTTAGTACTAGACCTGATATAGCTTATGTTGTTAGTTGCTTAAGTAGGTATATGTTGAACCCTGGCATGGTCTATTGGAATGTTGTTAAATGGCTGTTGAGAAACTTGAAACACTCTGTACATTATGGCTTGAGTTTTTCTAAATGTTTTGAAGGTGTTAAACTAAAAGGTTATGTGGATTCTAACTATGCTAATGATAAGGATAACAAAAAATCTACTATCTTATGTGTGCACTTTGTGTGGTACTTGCATTAGTTGGAAATCTTAGTTACAACATATAGTTACTTTGTCTACAACTGAATTTGAATATGTTGTTGTAACTGATGCTTTAAAAGAAGCTATTTGGTTAAAAGGCTTAATCACTGAAATAGGCTTACTTTTGAAGGTGATGTAGTTGTGTTTTATGATTCACAATCTGGAATACAGTTGTGTAAGAATCCAGTTTCATTACATTAGAGATGCTGTTGTCAAAGGCTTAGTTTATCTTGAGAAAATACCTTCTGAGTTTAATCTTGTTGACATGGGTACTAAGTGTTTGCCCCTTAGTAAGTTTCAATCATGTTTAAAAATTTTAAAATTTGATACTGATGATTGGTGCAATTTTAGTCCCCCAGTTAGGTACCGTTTGAAGTGATGGATATGATAAGTAATGTAATGATTAAAAAGTTGTGAAATGATTGTAAAAATAGTATGTGATAAATTATATAATGTTTGATTGGAGGATAAGATTGTTGATAAGGATTATTATTTGATAAAATGACAAAAATACCCTTATTATTATAATAATAAAATATAACATTAATTATAATATATATATATATACACGTATGTATGTATAATAATAATAGTATATATACTATGTAATAATATATATTATTATTACATTATAATATAATAATAAAATATAATATTAATTATAATATATATATATACGTATCTATGTATGTATATATATAATGATAATAGTATATATAATATGTAATAATATACTATTCTTACATTATAATATAATAATAAAAATATATTATAAATTAATAAAATAATTAAATAATAATAATAACCATAATAATAAAAATCTATATCTAAATTAATATCTATTTATAATCATAAAAATATATCTGTAATATAATATTAATATAATATAATATAAATATAATACAGTGATCATAATATAGAATCATAATATATATATATATATATATATATATATATATATTCGGGTGTATATATATATATAATAATATAGTATATATAATATATAATATTATATATTATTATTACATTATAATATAATAATAATATATATCTAATATTAATTAATCCAATAATCATAATATAGAATAATAATAATCATAATATATATATATATATATATACTAACATAATTATAATATATATATTATTATATGCATATACAATAATAATAGTAATATATATATAATTTATATACATTATTATTATAATAATATATATATATAATCATAATATATAATAATAAATATAGTAAATATATATATAAATATATGTGCGTGCGTTTGTATATATTTATATACATATATATATATATAATAATCATATAATAATATAGATATATAATATATAAAAATATTATATTAATAACATATTATAATAATTATTATTATTATTACATAATAATATATATATTTATGCATATATAATAATAATAGTAATATATATAATTTATATATATATTATTATTATTATTATTATTATATATATATACACACACGTGCGTGCATATGTATATATATATAATAGTTATAATAATAATAATAATATATAATTATTTTTTTGGCGGGAATTTCAAATTTTGAGATAGTGAAAAAGGCGGGAAGGGGTATTTATGTCATTTTGTTATAAAGTGGGATTAGAGTGTGATAAATATGGTGGGATAATTTGTGTTAAAAATCGAAAAAAAACATGGGATATGAAAAGTAATACCGTGATAACATTAGTTATCACGGACTCCAAACGGAGCCTTAGTGTTTTATAACCTGCTTTGTGATGGTTACAAAATTGTTACCCTGGTTACTTTCCCTATTTAACTTGCTATGTGTTTGTTATTGTTTTTCCTTGTCTTTACTTTGTATTTTGACAGGAACTTGGTCCACAAAATTATTTTTGTGTATTGTGGGGACCATAAGGCGATGATGATGTATGCCTGTCTGTTTTCCCTACGTCTGAAGGGAGAAACTGGTATTGGGCCATGGTAGAGATTTGTTGGTGTGTCCCAATAAATAACCCCAATTATTAACTAAGCCCATTACTTTGATCCTTCTTATTTTATACCTAAAATCGGCAGCCTAATAAAAAGTGAGTCCGATTGAACGCCTCTTTTTCTTCTGCAAGCTAGCCCCCCTCG
This sequence comes from Haberlea rhodopensis, assembly GCA_907163345.1. NCBI lineage: Eukaryota > Viridiplantae > Streptophyta > Magnoliopsida > Lamiales > Gesneriaceae > Haberlea > Haberlea rhodopensis. Next base: position 564,504 of record CAJQUN010000057.1, read on the forward strand.
TTTGTGAACGCGGTGCGTGCGCCTCTCCTTGGCTTTAACTCTCGCGCATTTTCTTCGCCCCTCCTCTTTCTTCCTTGTCCGTTTGCTTTTCTGCTTCGGTTGGAGGACTTTGTGTCCGGCAGATTCTCGGTGGGTTTGAGGCAGTGCATGTGGTGTAGTGGTCCTGTTCGATTGTTTCCTTCCCGTATGCTTTGTGCTTCGGGTTCTGTCCAATCGTTCCTTCCCAATTGCTTTGTGCTCCGGTGGTTCTATGTGCTTTCATGTCGCTCTGTCCAAGTGGTTCTGTTGGAGAGCTTTGTACTTAGGAGGTTGGACAGTAGGTTTGGGGTGCCTTCAGCTTCCGGTCTTTATCGTGGTTTCTCTCAGTGACGTAGATTGGGGAAACTAGCAGACCTGAGCCGACCCTATATACTTTTGGAAAATACTATCATATTTGCATACTTGTATATTTGTGTTGGTCTTTGTTTGCAGGTACACAAGGCGATGCCAAGGCTGATAGACACCTAACAACATTCATTTATTCAATGTTCATCTGTGAGCAATATGAAAATGTGTATATGGCTTGTATAACTGTCTTGAAGTCTCTCATATATTATGGTGATTGTGTTTTGGGAAGCATGATCATTATGATGTGTAGTGCATTATGATATATATATATATATATATATATATATATATATATATATATATATATATATATACACACGAGTTGTGTTCATGCTGGGAACTGCGTTTACGAGGAGATTCTGCCGAAAATTTTATAGAGTTGTACCTTAATTTATGATTTTTACCTGAGAGTTTCCCGATGTTGAAAATTAAACGTACACACAATTGGCATAAAATGCACTAATAACAAGATTATGAGTTGGGTCTTACAATAATACTCATCGCTAATAACATAGATGTCCAATAATACTCATCGTTTATTCCATAAGCACCACGATTTAGCTTAAACAGTTAAGCACAACTCAATATCATCACATTGCTCGTACGTCACTACGTACCTTTTGGTCCAGGATTATTATCAAGCTATCATCCTCTCTATCCAAAGTCTGAGCAAGCTCTACATGAATTCAACAATACAATAAAAATTCATTATCAAAACATTTTAATCATAAAACTTCACTTCTTTTGCATGCTCAATATTATAATCTCAAATCCAAACAATAATCATCTAGACCAATAGAATCATCCCACAACATTGATGAAAAATATATATATAATTTTTAAAAAAACCACGATCGATCGGCCATCCATATCGATCGATCAGTAGGCCGTAAAAATTTTCTTTTTTGGCCAATATTCCGACAGATCGATCGGTCGATGCTGAAAATCAAAAATCACCAATTTTATCTCCTCAAAACCTCACCCAAACACAACACCAACTTCAACCTTCAATCAAAACACCATAACATGTAATAAATCACATATCATCACACTTTTAAACCAAAATCTCCAATAACAAACAACCCAACAATTTCATCCTTGAAAATCAAAATACCAACACATCTAACTCAATAAACATCTTCAAACTCAACTAAAAGTACTTCCAAAGTAAAGAAATACTCTTACCTCCAAGTATTCCTTAATAAATTTAAACTTGGATGAAAGTGCACCAAGAGAAGAAGAATGCGATTTAGGGCGTGAATAGAGAAGAAGAAAGTTATTGTGTGTGAGTTTCTTGTGCACACTAACACTTATACAATACTACACATATCAAAATTGCACATAAGTTCCCACACAAAATTCTTAATTCCACAAAGATCCTCATACAACATTTAAATGCAAAAGCATCCTTCAAATCATTTACACTATGATTTACGGGCCTCAAGTTCAATTACCAGTTAATTCAAGCATTAACATAACAGAAAAAATCAAGCATCATTGGGAACGCGGAGAATGTCTTAAATAAATTTGACAAGTTTACATTTCGTATGGACTTCATAATCTTACACATGGATGGTTTGGTTGATGAGGCTCTTAAAGATAGTGCCCTTTGGGACATCATCACCGTTTATTTGAAATCTTTTTAAAAAAGAAAAAAAATTCCACGTGGATGGTGGATAATCCTGAGAACAGTGTCCTTCAGGATAGCAACAGTGTTTCCCACATGGATGAGGACTGAGGCATCTTTAATCTTAGGACGTACATTTTTGGCGAATAGTGGGGGCATCAAATGATGTGAAAAATGAGGAATTGATCTTGAGACTGAATGAGGACCAAGTCGTATTTAATATGTTTTAGCTAGTCAATAATGCATACGTCTATGCTGATGATACGGATATGATTGCATTAAATTTCCAAAAAATTTGGGATACGATACATCTGGATACGACATTTTTTATACATATTTTTATATATATTTATATCAATAATATTTAGAAAAAATTATGCAAAACCTTTTATAGTTTGATCCAATTTCACTTTACAAAAAAGGCGAGAATATAAACTAAAATTTTTCAGCCAATGGTTGCAAAATAGATCTTGGACAAAACTATAATATGTTTTTGCGTAATTTTTCCTAAATATTATTGACGTATATATAAAAAAACTAAATAAATATTATTGTATACAAACTTATTAAATCCTAAAATTTTTGAAATCTCGTGCAATTTATGAAAGTCGAGGAATACTTGGGGCACATCAAATAAATTCATTTATTAGCAATGCATAATCAATAGCAATAGAACGTTAATCCCGCCCCACTCCCCCTCTATTTGATCAATCATACAGATTTATTAATGAAGTTGAACAATATAACAGACCGCAACACTCAGAAAGTAGCTCATGACAAGCTGAACCTCAGAAAGGAACACAGAAAACAAGGCAGAACAAATCTCGATTCACCAGCATTACTAAAATATAAATACGACGCTGTCGTGAACTCTGGACTTTTGGTTTTGTGCAACACATTCAGATATCCACATCAAGTTCCTGATCTCTTGCTCCTTCAGTCTCACGTATGCGAAAAATACACCATAATGGAACTGCAACATTACAGGTAGTCAAACTTTAGACCAAGATGTGGACAAAAGAGGAGTAAATGACATTTTCACTACGTTCAAAGACATACAGGTTAACGGAAATGACAAATCAGGTAACAGAATTGTTAGAAACAAACCTGCTGCTCGAATGATAAACAGAGTCGTTTTACTTCCTCTTCATAAAAGGCCTTGTCAAGCATCTGGCTCTCTCCATAGGACAGCTTCGAGAATATGGATTGATAAGGAGGATACTTTTCCATGGCGGCACGAACCTAGAAAATTGAACAAAGTAAGAATTACCTACACGGTACGATTGTTGTAACTTGATGTCATAGACAAAGGAAAGGAGGAAGCCATGTTTTGAGTATACAGATGCCACTCAGAAAGCAACTCAGAAAGCAGAAACTACATCCACATCAAAGAACCAACCGTGTGTCCCAGTCGAACTGTACTTTCCATGAACCAACCGTGTGTCCTAGTCGAACTGTACTTTCCAATCATCTCCCTATGCGTTTGAATATAATTATGTAACACGATTGCTCGAAATATAAGTTTGCAAAAACCTTTCATAAGAATGTTAGTGGATCGCCAACTAATAACAAAAGAAGTAAACCTTCATCTACCCCTAATCCCATCACCTTACTGAAGAAGGAAAAAAGTTAAAATTAGTAAACTGACAACCTATACCTCCAAAAAAACCTATACCAACTCCATTTTTGTGCCTATTTGCGCATTCAACACTTGATTTGCATATATCAGAACATATCAATTCTGAGACCATGCTAGTGACTTCATCTTGCATAAAATTCAACAAAACAAAAGAATTTACAGAAATTATACTCGTGAAGTATAAGAAAATAAAAATTGAAAATGTTAACTACCTGATCTATATCTTCACAGACAGCTAGCTCCTCGTGACCATAAGGGTATCTATCCAACAATAATGTAATTGTCAGTGGCACGAAAATGAGCTCAAATAAAGCAGTTGCAATATATGATATCTAGAGAGAAAATGTGAAAGCCCTTACAGCAAGCCGAAATTAGAATACAACTTCCTACGATCATCTCGAGTAAGCTCCGTGCCAATGCTGACAACGAAAAAATTAAGCGGGTTGGAAACAGGTCCTATCAAACTAATTATACGAGAGAATTCAAAAATAACACTTCATGAGAACCTGTTTATTGTGATATTGACTGCCCTTCTGTCAGCCTCAAATGCCAGGAGGTCAGACATAATTTCTGAAGTGGCGCCGCCAAGTTTCTATTTGCAGTTTCTTATATCAGAGTAGAACACTGAGAGAATAATTCAATTTATAGAAGTAAAAGGAAATGAGACTACCAGATTACCTGGCAAAATCTGTTGAAATCCTCAAGATATGCCTTGTAAAGAGTATTCCTCATAATTTCAATGTTCATGTCATCCAAATCCTTTAAGATAATCAAAATAAGAGAAAAACATACACATATCGAAACTGCCACATTGCACCACCAGTTTTCACTTTGTGTGTACAATAAACAATTAGCGTAGCAAAATACTTGGGGCAAAGGCAATCCTAGCTACTGACAGTACACTCTTTTAACTCATGACAACCTTGAACTATTTGGAATAATTACAGTTCTTTGAAACCTTTAGTCTCTGTCATAGACCGCATGATTAGCCCAATACTACAATGAAGCAAGCAGTCGCAAAAAAGCCCACAAAACTCATATCAACCATTTATTCAGGGAAAATTCAAAACCAAATCAAGCTAGGAGCTAACTGATATCGTTTATATAATAAAATATTTAATATCTTAATTTCAGTTAACTTTTGAATAAATGGGATCATTACCATAGTTAAGGTGATCTTTTATTTTTTGTTGGAATTTGGTTATCATAAATTGAATAATTGTACTCAATTATATAGGGAGGGATTGAATTAATAAAATTATCACGAAAATTATTCACAATCTTGTGTTACAAAATATGAGTTTCTCTCACAAAGAGCCTTAAAACTAAGAGATCGAAAGGTTCTCTGAGCCTCTATCTCCACCATAAACTCATTAACTGAATCATAACGCGATCTGCAACTTGGGACTAAATTGGTACGAAAAAAGGTGTTACGGGGGATTTCTAGGCTTTACAGCAACAGTTTGAGACATTCACGAAAACATATAAAGAGGATCAAATAGTCCATGAGGGGAGATGAAAATTAATAGCACAATTAGAAGAATTGTCCAAAAATATCTCAACAATGCGAACCAAGCCAGGGATGGCAGAGAAGATAGTTGTAACGCCTCTCACGACTTCCGTCGGTTGATTACAAGCTGCAAAATAAGGATGCAGTATTAAATAACCACAAGGACTGTTTACTACGAGCTAAGACTAATAAAAAGTTCTCCTTGTTATTATGACATTTTAAGGAGAAACGATGGGTTGGACAAGTGGTGTACAAAAGCTTCCAAAGTCTTCCAAACTTCACTTGGTATTTCATGTGTCATCCTTGAAGAAATTAGTTAGGGAAAATTCATTAGCATAAGTCCAGTAGCAAGCCCAGATGAAGAAGCTCACAACTTACCAGCCTATCAAAAGGAATCAAGAAGTCATGTGTAACAAGTGGAGGGTAGCTAGTTTGTTCGAAAGGGAGGAAAACTACGGAATAAAAGGGGAGGGGAAAAGAGTAGGATTATCATTGAGTTTATTGAGAGGTTAGCAAGCAAGAGCATGGGCAAGAGAGGTCTATTCTCTCTCGAGTAAAAGTGAGCATCGGAGTGTGAATTTCAGTGTAAACTTTGTTCGTAATTCCAATCTAATTATCATTTTCCAGAAACAGTTTAGCATTAACCTGTTTGTATCTTCAAGTTTGTTGAGTCATTTTTAGTATGTATCAATTGGTCCGATCTGTCGACGACACACGACTGAGGAGATACGACAACATGACTATCAATCATTCGGATGGTATGTTCGAGAAGGCATTACTGTTACAAATAGAGTGGACCATACGATCGAGGAAGGAGGCAGAGAACACATTTTTTCCCGATGCTTGCTGACGTTCAACGGTGTCGATCCTAGCGATGACTTCTGACAGCGGAGCGTTATTTCGACAACCATTCGACGCAATGGCATGACATGATGTAGATCATATTCAAGAGCATGGAGGGAGTGGCAGCTACTTGGTTTTATCGGCTTACACATAGAAATCATGATATGACATGGGACGAATTGATCCACAAATTATTGAGGCAATTTGAACCAGGAACACAAAAATAACCATTTGAAAGAGAAGCAGGCTGAAAAAACGGGGATGTCCGGAGGAAGTCGATGCGGCCGATAGAGGTGGAGATGCGGGGGATTAAATCAAGAAAAATGGGGTCAGACGTAAGTGATGGGGAGAATGATAGGGCACCAGTCGGATCCAAGGAAATCATTGTTATTCCTGTTCAACCATCGGATCTCGAAGAGATGGCAGAGACGGAAGAATTGCATGTGAACGAGAGGGAAGCAGCCGAGGACAAAGAAACCGAATATATTTCTGGAATCGAGCCAGATGAAACAATGGTGGAATTAAAAGTTGCTCTAGTTGCAACGATACCCAAAAAGTCGAAAGAAATAAGTGGTCTTAGAACAATCTGATACTGTGAGTGATAAGGATGAAGAAGATGGGGTTAAACCCGGATGGAATGAGGGGATGTTTACCAATGATCGATTTCATTCGTCATCAATATTTACAACTCCCAGTTAGTTTGTTTACTCCTCCAAAATAAGTTTAAGCTATTTGTTTGCAGAATTTAAATTTTAATGTTTCGAACAAAATAAGTTTAATTTAATTTAAGATCACTAGTATTGTGACCGAAACAGGCTCTATTTCAGAACACGTACGCAGGATTTTTGTTTGGGGGTGGAGGTCGATAAACTTTATTTCGCCAATGCAGGAGGTGAGGATAATGGTCTTCGACATAAGGGAGGGTGAGAGTTGGGAGGACCGGGTAAGAAGTAGACTACAATTAAAGAACATGGGTTGTTTCCTAGTGGGCATAGCATTATTAAGGGGGCTAAGGAGTGGCCCATAGCCCAAGTACATTTTATGGGTTCTTAAATGAAATAACGATGGGAGAGGGAATCAGCGTTCTCAATCAATAATAATCCAGAAGAGATCGACGCGAAGTAGTGACACAGAGTTCGATCAATGAGTGGGAGCCGGTGGAAAGGCGGCAGACGGCCGGGGTATGGACGGCGTGAGCGACGCAAACCCTAAGGATACCTCATAGCTCGACGATGCGGCTAATCTGTTGTGTATAGTTGGCTTTTGTGAGCCGGGTTCAGATGGGGTCCGTTTTTTTAATGCTCTAGTGAATTTTGTGTCTTTCAATTGATGACAAACTAAAAGCATCTACCGCCAAGATGTACTTTCATTGCTATCGACAACTTCTACACAAGCAAAATATGTTGCGGTATTATGTGGTGGATGCTTTTGATCCAAGGTTATTGGTGGCTCTCCCAATCTCCCATGCGATAGATTTCACTTCTTCAAAGGAATAAGATTTGTATGAAATCGACATCCCATTGAAGTTTGTTGCTTCCATGGGCACCAGAGTCCGTGCTCCATGGGTTGGCTTGTTGGTTGGATGTATTATTCAATGGGAGCATCATGTAATGGTGGCTTATAGTAATGGGGAATGTACTAGATGCCAATAGGACTTCGGATAAAGGAAGAAAGTTACTAATCGTCTTTGATGTTGGTTAAAATGATGCGGACTTCGTAGAAGATCAAGCTTCGAGTCCCAACTTTGAGAACAAGGCTGATTTTGAAGGGAAGTTATTGTTACGGGAAATTCATTAGCCTAAGTCCAGTAGCAAGTCGAGATGAAGAAGCCCGCAAGTTACCAGCCTATCAAGGGAAATCTTGAAGTCATGACTTATCAAGGGGAGGGTAGTTAGTCTATTAGAAAGAAAAGGAGGGAAACTATGGAATAAAAGAGAGGGGGAAAGGGTAGGGTTATGATATGGACCACAATAGCAGCATGCCTGAAGATATATTAATTGAGCAGCCATCCAAGGCCCAAGGGGAGAAGCCCATAAGTTACAAAGTATACTCAAGGAGAAAGAAGGGAGCACGAATTTTCTGAGATCATACCAGAATTTTGTTACTATCTTTGAGCGAACTATTAGCTTGGGCGGAGGGAATTTAAATTACAAAGTATACTCAAGGAGAAAGAAGGGAGCACGTATTTTCTGAGATCATACCAGAATTTTGTTACTATCTTTGAGCGAACTATTAGCTTGGGCGGAGGGGAATTCCCTGCCTGGAGAGATTTTCCTTTTCATGTTCTGGAATTGTTTGAGTTCAGTAATACAATTTAGTTAAATCTCAATTTTTTCAGTTGTTCTTGATTCTTGTGTTTGCAATCCAGATATTATTCAATCTATAACAATTGGTCCGACCTCATCGTACTTCGCCTATTATAGTGTCGAGAAGCAAGATAGAAACCAAGAGTGTCAAGATATTGTTGGTGACTGGAGATTATCTTATAAAGACAAGTGCGTAGGCTATGGAATCCCAAATAGAGCTCCTTTGGCTCTAAACAACTACTGACCTAATTGGGAGCTTCTCAGTCAAGGTCGTCTGAAGGTCCAGCTGAGGAATCATCCATCAGGTCATTTCAATTAAGTTCAACTATTATGCATGGTTTCATTTGAATATGAAATTTGGGACTCTGGCTCATAAAGAATGAGATATTTTTTCTTGGTGTGAGGATCGACTTTTAGGGAGAGAGGCGGAGAAGTTCAAGTACGGTCCGTGCGCCGTTTTTCATCTCTACCATGACGAATCAATTGATTAAATGTAGGCATCGCTATTTACTTTGTCCTTTCCCCCAAGTTTTGCCCAATCACTAGTGATTACTACCAATCTGAAACACCCCTTTTCCATTCGTAGAGAGATCCAATCATCAAATCATCAAAATCAATAAAAAGGCCATCATGGACCAAGATCCAAAGGGATCAATCTTGTTGGGAGCCGTAGACACCCAAGAGACCTCATCAAGTTAGCAGTAATCTCCTCCTGGAGAAGTAGATCACGCACTCAAACACGAATCCCGAGTCGCATCAGAGGCTTGACCCTCTAATTTATTTATTGATTTTCTCACTGGAAAGAGATAAGAATATTGATCATATTTGTATAGATTTGATTCGTGCATAATCTAGGAGAAAAGTAAGGAAATTTCTTTTTGTTAAACTCTATACTCACCTATAAATAGGTAATTATTGTATTACTTCTATTCATTCAATTATATGGCGAGTAATTCAAAACTCTCCAATTCTTGTTTCCAACATGGAATCAGAGCCTCTTGAAATAAAAAAAAAAATTTGACCTGGTCGTTGCCGTTGTCTTTCATTCTTTCTAACCCACCGCCTCACCCATGTCTTCAAAGGTCACATCCGTCGCCCCTTCCAGGCTTCCCGATGCGCAATTACACCCTGCCCAATTCACCAATATCAAATTAAATGTTGACAACTTCATGCGATGGTCTCAAGCTATTCAGATGTATGTCAGAGGGCGCGGCAAGATCGGGTATTTGACTGGCGAGGTCAAAAGCCACCGAAGTACATCCTTCGTTTCCAACTTGGGATGCTGAAAATTCCATGGTTATGACTTGGTTGGTCAATTCCATGGAGGAAGATATAATAAATCTTCATTATTATGAATGATAATCTTAATCCGCCTCTTGAATTACCAGAGATCCCTATTTTTCCTTATACCAATCAAATTCATTGGAAAGATTCGAAATCAATAAACGAAAAAGTAAGTGGAACTGACCCATTGAATTATGACTATATCCGCTATTCTGATATTAAAATTCGATAGAGATGAAATTTGATTTGGAATAGTCAGTTCGAACTACCTCTGCTATTCTACATCCCAAGAATTATGGACTAATGTCCACCAAATGTACTCTGATTTGGGAAATCAATCTTGGAGCTATGAGTTGACTATCAAACTTAGTGACATTCGTCAAGGCGAAGATCATGTCACTAAGTACTTCCATTCCTTGAAGCGAATATGGCAGGATCTCGACTTATTCAATACATGTGAATGGAAATCCGTGGCCGACTGCAATCACCACAAGAAATTGGTTGATGATCATCGTGTCTTCAAGTTCATGACAGGTTTAAACGATGAATTTGATGAGGTTAGGTGTCGGATCATTGGTCGGCAACCACTTCCATCTATTGGGGAGGTGTCGGATGGTTCGGGGTGAAGATATTCGGAGGAATGTTATGCTCGAAAAGAGGGCAGCAATCCCGATCGAAACCTTTGCTTTAGTTGTCCCTGAATCCGCTGCCAACAAGGCCTTCACCAATTGCAAACCCATGATCGTACACGACTCAAATTTGAGTTTTGCAACAAACCCAATCACACTCAGGAAACATGCTAACGAATTCATGGCAAGCCTGCCAACTGGAAAAATAAGACGCAGGGCCAGCGGCCGTCCCAGACACCAGATCCTGAGCCCAATCCATTCTCTAAGCCTAAGGAGCAGATGGATCATCTTCTTAAACTGCTAAAGTCCAATTTGTTATCCGGTACTCCTAATAGTGCTCTTGCACATTCAGGTAATTATCTTAGTGCCATCTCTTACTCTCACACTTCCCGCACCTTGGATCATTAATTCCGGAGCCACTAATCACATGTCTTCCCACTCACACCTATTCAAAGACTATTCGACCTCCCCAACAGACAGTGTTCGCATTGCTGATGGTAGTCTCACCCCAATTTTAGGGAAGGGTCAAGTACGCCTCTCCAACACAATAACCCTTCAATCTGTTCTATGTTCCTAAACTGACATGCAACCTATTGTCACTTAGTAAACTATCTGCAGAATCTAATTGTCGTGTTATTTTCTGTGATTCTCACTATGAATATCAGGACCAGAGCACGGGGATGACGATTGGCCGTGCTAGGATGGCTAACGGTCTTTATTACTTTGATAGTAAATTTCCCGCAACAACAAATCAAGGTTATATTGGGTCAACTCATCCATCTCCTGCCCGTGAAGAAGTCATGCTTTGGCACTGTCGTTTAGGTCACCCTAGTTTTACATATTTAAAACGTTTATTCCCACTTTGTTTAAGTCTTTGGATTGTTCCTATTTTCATTGCGATAGTTCTTTGTTATCTAAGAGTCGTCAGACTACGTATGTAACAAAACCCTATCTTGCATCAAAACTATTTTACTTAATTCACCTCGGTGACTGAAAAAAAAAAGTGGTACATTTATTGATGATCACACACGTCTATAATGGGTCTATTTACTAAATGATGAATACGAAGTTAAAAAGTTTTCAAACTTTCCACAAAATGGTTGACACACAGTTCGGTACTAAAAATTTGTTTATGTCACTCTGATAATGACACTGAATATATTTTAATGACTATCTGGGAAAATGTGACTACCTTCTTTGTCCCAAGCACTATTGAGGAAGCACCGACTGCCAGGAATTGAAATTTAAGCAGTTATGGAAGAGATGAATGCTCTAGAAAAGAATGGTACCTGGGAATTGGTAAGATTGCCTGAAGGGAAGAAAACTGTAGGGTGCAAAATGGGTCTTTAATGTCAAATGTAGGGTTGATGCGAGTGTCGAAAGGAACAAGGCGAGACAAGTAGCAAAGGGTTCACTCAAACTCTTGGAATTGATTACCAAGAAACCTTTGCTCCAGTGGCTTAGATATATTTTGTCAGAGTCCTTTTATCTCTTGCGGAAAGGGATGAAGTTTGTGGCAGCTAAAATTTAACTTACAACGGGCCCAACAACAAATGGAGAAATTTGCTAATGTTCAGAGATAAGACACTTCATTCGAAGTTGGGGAGTGGGTTTTTGTCGAATTGAGCAAGTCGAATGAATCAAAAGTTGGGTGCAAGGTTCTTTGGGCCGCTTTAAATTACACACAAGTTAAGGGTTGTGGCGTATAAATTGTTACTGCCTCACGGAACAAGGATACACCCAGTGTTCCACGCTTCATAGTTGAAGAGAGCCAAAGGAAAGTCTACCAATAGTATTCAGAATCCTAAGGATCTGGAAGCGGAAATGAATCAGGATGTTCGACCTCAACAAATTCTCAATCACCGCACACTACAGAGGAGGGGATACAGTATCAAGCAAGTTCTTATTCAGCTTGGGAAGATGTGGAAGACATGCGAACACAATTTCCTGAACTCACCCTTCAGGACAAGACTGAAAGTGATTGGGGTGATATTGTTATGGACCAAAATAGCAGCAGACCTGAAGATATATTAATTGGGAAGCAATCCAAGACCCAAGGGGAGAAGCCCATAAATGTATAGTCAAGGAGAAAGAAGGGAGCACACGGGGGAGAGAGGAGAGAAGATGAAATCGTTACACGTCAGAGAATAATTCTTGTGTTTGCAATCTCTCTGTGATCTCTATAACAGATTATCAGTGAGTTTATTAAGAGCTTAGCAAGCAAGAGCTTGGAAAAGAGAGGTTTATTCTCTCTTGAGTAAAAGTGAGCATTGGAGTTAATTCCAGTGTAAACATTGTTCTTATTTCAGTAATTTCAATACAATTTCTCATTTCATATCCAGAAAGAGTTTAGCATATTTACTTGTTCTTATTTCAAGTATGTTGAGCCATTTGTAAAGAAGAATTTTGACCACCGGCCCACGCCTTTTGTGATAAACAGATGCAAAAAAGTAGAAAATTATTTCCAGTACACTGGAAATGTTTGTGTCACCAATGATAACCATGACGCAGCCGCACCGACGATTTACTCGGGGAAAATTCAAACCAAATCAAGCTACGAGCTGACTGATATCTTTTATGTATTTTAAATAACTACTACGTTTGTTCCAGTTAAGTTTTGAATAAATGGGATCATTACCATAGTTAAGGTGATCTTTGTTTCTTTTTTTTTGGGATTTGGTTATCTTTATTTGAATCATTGTACTCTATTATATATCGAGAGGGATTGAATTAATAAAATTATCAAAAAAATTATTCTCAAAATTGACAAGTCTCAAGTTAAAAGATGTCACGAATTTTCCCCATCAATAGATCTAAAACCCACGACCATAACATTCTCACATGTACAAATTTATAGGTTTGAGTAGTTTAGCTAATGCTTTAGCGAGCATTTCTTGAAGTCAATAGTCCAAGGAAAATATAAATAGATGAAAGAAGACATTGAATGGTATAATATGATAATTCTATGTCCAACAGACATGGGAAATAAAATAGCTAAACAGACAGGACAACCTTCAAGCATAAAACAATTAACAGAAAGAAACAATATACAATCAGTACCTCTGAAGTGATGCACTCGGAGAAGTAAGGTGCCAGGGGAGTGTCAACAAGCACCAGCCTGTAAAGTTCCCTCATATTCTGAGCAACCGCCAGGGTAGCAATGCTGAGGAAATTGACGACAACTTTTAATGAAAGATGTGTTTATCTACAATTTTAAGTGAACAGTTAAATATATTACCTGTCAAACATTCCCAAAGGATGGCATTTCTCCAACAATTCATGAACATCCCTTTCATGCAAAGTTCCAGTGACAATTAGGACAACATTGTCAATCATGTGACCGTATCTAAAGTATAAGCAAGTTCCAGGTCAGTAAATCAGAAGTAAATGCAAATAAGAAAAAGTTACTGGTTTCAAAGTTCTCTACAAGAAATGCAAACACGAACTCTATAAGTAAAAAATAAAAATATTTATACAGATTTAACATAGCAGACTAGACTATCTCCTGTCCTCAGCCAAAGCTACACAGTTGCCATGGAATAATACTGAAACAAATTTTTAGTTCAAAGATCTACAAGGACCATAACTATATGAACAGAGATCGATATATGTTACATACAAATATAGTCAGATATGTAGATGGTACTTAGGGTCTTATTTTTTTGAAGGTTATTAATTAAAATTTTGTAGTTAAATTGTTACCTATTTTGTGCGGTAGATAATGTCATAGCTGAATTGATTAAATAATCTGTAGTCCTTTTTTTCTCTATAAATTATTGTACTCCCGCCTAAAAAATAATCAGAAGAATTATTTGGTACTACAGCCTCGTGCGATTGATCCTTTTTCATGACAAAAACAGTGATGACGGTTCCACACGAAACTCGGCTGCCTCTGCAGATTCATCAGAGAGCATTTAATCCGGGATTTCACTGTTGAATATCTGATTCTTCCTCCCAGCATTCCACCCTCCAACTCATTATCCACAAGCTCAATACGAAGAACAATCTCGACTCCATGAAATTGGGCTTGTTGGAAGAGAAAAAATAGGGTATCTGACTAGCGAAGTGACCCAACCTGCATCAAACTAATCCATCACTAAAAATATGAGGATCCAAATATTCCATAATCACTGAGAGGCTCATCAAGTCTTTGGAACCCACACTCATCTATTTTTACCCATAGCAGGGCTATACAAGGTGGTTAGTCTAATTTGAAGAATTCATGCCAAATCTTTCAAATGAAGCTACGACTCTGGAAAACAAGGATAACATGATATTACTACCTTTTACAAAGGGATGGTGTTGTGTGCTAAAGTTCAATAACACAAATCACAACAATAACAGAAAGAAGAGCACACAAATTTGGAATCAAATGGAAATTATATTGCAGAAATTCAAAAGGAATCACAAGGAAACAAGAAAAACACTAGACTGACTTTTACTCTGGAAGCACACAGCTCGCACTCTCACAATCAAGTAAATTCTGGTATGAAGCTCTCTCTTTCCCTTCCCCTCATTATATTCACTTCCCTTGTAACTCTCAAACCCTTTAAGCTGATTGGCTTACTCACTTGGGCCTCTATGCATTTCTGGGTTCGGCCTACTACATTTTGGTCCGTAACAGTACCTCCCACGTCAAACCAGTCTTATCCTCAAGGCTGAGACTTGAATCACGGTCATCTCTGAAACCGTCATCCGCCACCAATATCAAATACAATTATCACAAACCCCAAGTCAGAGAACCGATCATCACAACCGAAAAGCATAGACCCAGATTGCAGCAGACAAGTTTTCTTGCAATTAAGCATCAACTGCCAACCCCTTGAACCCATCTCGATCTCTCTATGTCTATTGTCGGCCAACGTTTCCCCTCTTACACCCTCCCTATAGTCACGACTCTTACTGGCAACTGTAATCACCCCATAAACTCTCATCCCTTTCCAACCAACATCAAAAACGATTAACACAAATCCAATAGTGAAGAACATATCACCAATATACCAAAAATCATAAGGATAGACTTCAATACATGCTTTAAACATCTGAAGCAAACCACATTCCTTCATAACCCGATGAGAAATATTAGCCTGCCTTATTACGCTATCCATGATTTCAACGCTGAAACACCAACAAAGTTCTCAAATAATTTCAGAACCCATACCAAAAATCAGAAATTCGTAATCAAGTTCACCAAATACAGTACCACAACCCAATAAATCAGATAGTTGTGTTATAGTTCCCCGAATATTTACTTTAAAAAGTATGACTGTATAGTTAATTTACCATTGCAAATCTCTGTCGGACCTGGGAACAGAAGGATGTTTGTTTGTAGATAAATTGTCACAAATGGCCATTTAATGGTTTCTGCTGCGTCACATAACAATTTACCAAAAGATAGACAACCAAGAAGCTTATTAAATAGTTCCAGAAAACCTATGGAAACCACACTTTCTTGAATCCGGCCGCCGCCGCATGGTGAGCTGGTTGTCGCTCCTTCCGATTGGCCCTCAATAGCCGGACGATCCAAAGTGCCATTTTGGCTGACTTATAAAATTGAATTGGGTTTGATGAATGTCATGGCCCATATTTACTTCCACACCTCTAAAGCCCAAATACCATTCTGAAATTGTAACCCTATACCGAAATACCAATTCCTCCCTCTCTTAATTGAAGAATGTTAACGCACAATGCAATTTACCTACAACACACTTGTTTTATGCTTCCCGGTGCTTGTACATCACCGCTGCGCTAACCCTCCTATCGGCAGCCGCCAGGCCTTCGGTCCCATCGCCGGCAGCCGGTAACCCCCCATCACTCCCCCATCCGATAAGTTCCTCCTTCTGTCGTGTTGAGATGTCTTCCCGATCCCCAATTCTGAATTTTCACGATGCTCAAAGCTTCCTTTTGGCCCAATTTGTTTTTGTAAGATAGCCCAATAACCATCATTTATTATCACCTAAATGGGCTAACCTAATTATAAAGCCCGATGAAAAACCAGTGACCTATAGATCCTCATCTCCTTCAGGCTTTCCTCTATTTTTCCTTGATATCCTCGTTCACCGTTGCATCACCTGACCTCCTTCCCATCACCCTCCATCGTGAAGCCCATCCCGTCATCCTATCTGCTTCAACGCAGCCACTAGTTTATAGGGATTCCATGCTTTACGGCCACCATATCTCTTAATCAATCATTCTTTGAGGCACTCCCCATCTTTAATGACTTTTCTTTTCATGTTCCTGGGGCCGAAGGATTTTCATATTTTTCCTTCGATTGTTCAACTTGTTTTGTCCTCCTTTATCTCCAGGTTGTTAATCCTGCAAATCCTTTT
The DNA here is from genome assembly GCA_907163345.1 of Haberlea rhodopensis. Taxonomy (NCBI): domain Eukaryota; kingdom Viridiplantae; phylum Streptophyta; class Magnoliopsida; order Lamiales; family Gesneriaceae; genus Haberlea; species Haberlea rhodopensis. The sequence continues at coordinate 581,058 of CAJQUN010000057.1, forward strand.
TAATAATTTGTTCTTCATCATTGTTTTATTCATAAAACGCTTTCCCCTCATCTCCGAGACTCTGATCTTCTCGGATGATCTTCGTAAGTTGCCTCTACAACATATACTGTAACCTTGCCTCCTTCGACACTAGTGACCTCTTTTGTTACATCGTTAGAAGTCTCATTGTCACCGACTGCTTGAATTCGTCCTCCAGTGTCTTCTCCTCCACTGAAATCGTTCCACCACTCATGCCTCGCTAACTCTTCTCTGATTTAACACCTGTCCGTTCCACCTCAAACGGCCTCAAGTTGTCCTCCCTGGAATGATAGTTGGCCTTCAATATTGCTGCCTGATCACCAAATTTCAGAATTAACTCTTTGGTGAAGTAATCCCATGTGAGCTGGTGACATCGAATTGTAAGCCAGTAGAACCACGAACCTCCATAGCCATGAACGCTAGTTGTACACTGTCCTGCCATAGTATAGAATTGGCCCCTGAAATAATATTCAGCTTGTAGAAGCCATAGGCCGGGATTACTGCCATTGAATCTTTGCATATCCCAACCAAAACACTTTGTAGCCATGATATTATATTAGTAGTGTTGATCGGCAGTGTCGGACTAATTGTTGTGTGCTAAAGTTCAATAACACAAATTCACAGCAATAACAGAAAGAAGAGCACACAAACTAGAAATCAAATGGAAATTATATTGCTTAAATTCAAAAGGAATTACAAGGAAACAAGAAAAACACTAGACTGACAACACACTGCTCGCACTCTCACAATCAAGTAAATTCTAGTATTAAGCTTTTTCTTTCCCTTCCACTCATCATTATTTTCACTGCCCTTGTAACTAACTCCCCCTCTGTTGCTCTCAAACCCTTTAAGCTGGTGGGTTTACTTACTTGGGCCTCTATTCATTTCTGGCTAGGCTTACTACATTTGGGTCCGTAACAGATGGTGACTCTGTGGTAGGAACTGGATTAATGTTATAAAGATGTCTGGGAAAGCTCCATTGATTGTGCCGCGATAAGGGGGAAGAAAATGATCGAGTTCATAAGTTTCATACAGGTTTTAATTGTGATCTTGATGTTAGGGCCTAGGGGACAGATTTTGGGCCAAAAGCTAATGCCAGTAATTAGTTCCACTTTCTCGACAACGCGAGTGAGAAGTCTTGATCAAGAACTATGCTACAGAATCACAATGGAATACAATTCAAGCCGCCGAACACTTGCGTTGCCATAAATCCTTGGATCCTCTAGCAAACACTTCTTAAGCCTACACAATCACTAGGCACTACTTCATGTCGGATTCTTGATTTCACAAGTCCAAGATTTGATTCTCGTTATTCTCCAAATCTTAACATTAGGAAAACAACTAAAACTTTAATCTCAATGAATTGGGTTTAGGCTATATGAACAATAGAAAGAATCAAGTCGGGTCGGACACATGCGTCAGCCTTCTCCAAATGCTTCTATCGGTCAACATATCTTTTGTAATCCCCTTGTACTCCAAGTCTTTGCGTATAACTTCAAGTCATGTCTTCTTCTGTCATCCTCTCAACCTCGTGAACTTACTGAAATCCATGAACTCCACTTGACGCACGGGTGCACTGGTGGGCCTACGTCGAACATGACCAAACCAACGTAAGCGGCTTTCTTGCATCTTTTCTTCTATACAAGTTACACCTACTTTAGCTCGAATATCTTCGTTCGTTATTTTATCTCTTCTGGACTTACCGCACATCCAACGAAGCATATGCATCTCTACTGCACTCATCTTTTGGATGTGATTCCTCTTGGGTGCCCAGCATTCCGTCTCATACAACATTGCGGGTCTAACAGCGGTTCTATAAAACTTTCTAAAGGCAATAATAAGGAAGGAGAAGAATATTGAGAGTCCAAAGTAATCTCTCTAATTTTATTATATTTCTTAACCTTAAAAAATACAATGTTAATGTCTTCAATATATAGAAGACTCTAACCCTAGAATAAAGGATAAAATCTAATCTTATAATTTGAATCAAAGATAAAGAGATAAGACTATAATAAAATCAAATCCTAACAAACTTATCAACACTCCCCCTCAAGCTGGAGTGTACAAATTGTGCATTCCAAGCTTGTCTATGAGTCTTTCAAACATGGGCCTGAACAGAGCTTTTGTCAGTATGTCAGATGTCTGTTCTGATGTAGGAATATAATCAATACTGATTGTTCCGTTGTCAATTTTTTCTTTAATGAAATGTCTGTCTACTTTCACATGCTTTGTTCGGTCATGATGTACCGGGTTGTGTGAAATATCGATAGCAGCCTTGTTGTCACATAGTAGCTTTAGGGGGTTTTTTGTACTCAATTTCAGTTCTTCAAGCATCATTTTTAACCATAAAGCTTCACATACACCATGAGCAACTGATCTTAATTCTGCTTCGGCACTGCTTCTTGCTACAACTGGCTGTTTTTTACTTCTCCAAGTCACTAGGTTTCCCCATACAAAGGAACAATACCCAGATGTAGATCTTCTATCAGTTATTGAGCCTGCCCAGTCAGCATCAGTAAAAATTTCAACACATCTTGAATCAGTTTTTTTGAAAAACAGGCCTTTCCCTGGTGTCCCCTTTAAGTACTTCAGTATTCGATAGGCTGCCAACATGTGTTCTTCTAGAGGAGCATGCATAAACTGACTTACACAACTTACCGAAAACGCTATGTCTGGTCTAGTGGGAGAGAGGTAAATAAGTTTTCCAACTAGACGTTGATATCTACCTTTGTCCACAGGATTGCTGCTCATAGTTTCACCTAATTTCAGATTAGGATCCATTGGAGTATCAACCGGTTTACACCCAAGCATTCCTGTTTCTTTCAAAAGATCTATCACATATTTTCATTGAGAAACCGAAATTCCAGTTTTATTCCTTGCTACTTCCATACCAAGAAAATATCTCAACTTTCCCAGATCCTTCATTTCAAATTCCACTGCAAGTTTTCCTTTCAATCTCTCCATTTCTTCTGGATCATCACCTGTGAGTATAATATCATCTACATACACAATCAATAGGGTTTTTCTTTCATTTTTATGCCTATAGAACAGTGTATGGTCAGCATTGGCCTGGTGATAATCAAGTTTTAACATTGCTTTTGTGAACCTGTCGAACCAGGCTCGTGGAGACTGTTTTAGTCCATACAATGACTTTTTTAGTCTGCATACCTTTCCTTGCTTGCTTTCCTCATCAAATCCCGGTGGCAATGTCATGTACACTTCCTCTTCAAGATCTCCGTTTAGAAATGCATTCTTCACATCCAACTGATAGAGTGGCCAATCCACATTTGCTGCTATTGACAACAAGACTCTTACTGTATTAATCTTAGCAACTGGGGCAAAGGTTTCCTGGTAATCAATGCCATAGGTTTGTGTATAGCCCTTTGCGACTAATATGGCTTTGTATCTTTCAATTGTGCCATCAGTCTTGTATTTCACAGTAAAGACCCATTTGCATCCTACTGGTAACTTCTCCCTTGGTTTTTTAACAACTTCCCATGTTTCATTAGATTCCAATGCTCGCATTTCTTCTAAAATAGCCTTTTTCCAGTTAGGATCACTCCAGGCTTCTTGTATTGTGGTGGGAACTTTAGTATTTGAGAGATTGGAAATCAGGGCTTTAATAGAAGTGGATAGATGCCCATAAGACACAAATTTGGCCAAGGGATGTTCCGTGCAGGATCTTGTCCCTTTTCTCAATGCTATTGGTATATCAAGATTAGGTATATCAAAGTCAGGATTAACTGTTACCTCATTTGAATCAGATTTCGATTTGGAAGTGTGACTGTCCAGGCTAATAGTGTTCTCGGGTTCCTCTGGTATTATTTCCTTGGTCGAAGGATTCTTTCGTGAGTAATGCAACGGAAAAGGCTGTAGGAGATCTCCCCCTGTCGTTGACTGATCGAGAGAGGAAGACGGAGAGAGAGGAAGACACGCAGTAGGCAGAGGCGAAGTGATTGCTGAAGGGGGTGGCGGATCCCACATGTATTCCCACAGTCGAGGAAGGACTGTGGTTTGGCAATCAAAGGATAAATCCTCCCCCTTACTACAAGAGACAGAATTTGGTGTTGGAAAGAAGGGGACATTTTCAAAGAAGGTGACATCCCTAGAGATGAAATATTTTTTCAAATCCAAAGAATAACACCGGTACCCTTTTTGAGTGGAAGAGTAGCCCAAAAAAATGCATTTATGTGACCGAGGATCAAGCTTATGACGATGGGGATCGAGATTATGTACGAAGGCCGAGCAACCGAACAACTTGAGGTCAAGAGTAGAAAAAGACCGAGTGTCAGGGAAGCAATTTTGTAAGCAAGTAAGGGGTGATTGAAAACTTAGGATTCGAGAGGGCATCCTATTGATTAAATAGCATGCAGTGAGTAGGGCATCGCCCCAAAAATATTTCGGGACATTGGAAGTGAATAAGAGGGAACGAGCAACTTCTAATAGGTGGCGATTTTTACGTTCGGAGATACCCTTTTGTTGGGGTGTGTGTACACATGAACTTTGATGAATGACACCATTTTAGTCAAAAAATCACACAAGTTAGAGTTAAAAAAACTCAGTGCCATTATCCGTTCGAAGGATTTTAATGGATGTATTAAATTGTGTCTTGATCATGGAGTAAAAATTACGAAAAACTTGGCCAGCCTCCGATTTATATTTTAAAAGATAAACCCAACAGACACGAGAATGATCATCAGTAAAAGTAATGAACCACCAGAAATTAGAATTAGTGCTAACACGGGAAGGACCCCAAATATCACTATGAATTAAATTAAAAGGTTTAGAAGGCTTGTAAGAAACAGATGGAAAAGAAACACGAGTATGTTTAGATAATTGACAAATCTCGCATTGAAAACAGTCATGAACCTTAAACAAAGAAGGAAACCACCGTTTTAAATAAGTAAAATTTGGATGCCCTAGTCTAGAGTGAAGCAGCATGATCCATTGTGTGCGGGAAAGATATGAAGGAGTTGCTGAATTGTGGACGAGATGACTCACAAAAGAATCCTCTTGAAGGTAATAAAGTCCAGAGATAGCCTTAGCACTGCCAATCTTCCTCCTCAAAATCTGGTCCTGAAAAACACAAATGGATAGTGTGAAATAAACAACACAATTCAAATCCGAGGTCAATTTGCTAACGGAGATCAAGTTGCAAGATAATGTAGGTACAAACAAAACATCCTTGAGGGTTAGACAAGGAGTGATAGTAACATTGCCAATGCCCACAATCTTTGCATAAGAACCATCTGCTATTTTAACCCTTTGAAGGCCAGACATAGGCAAAAAGGTTGTAAAAACAGTCTTACTGGACGTCATGTGATCCGAGGCCCCGGAGTCAATAATCCAAGACGTACCACGCGTATTGAGGGCTGTGTGCAAGGTTTCCAGCAAGTTTCAATGGTATGGAAATGCTTTTTACAGACTTCACACCATGGTTTTCCATCCTTGATATGAGGCGCATGACTGTCGGAATGGTGGGGAACAACCAGAGACGATGACTCGGTGGGTTGTGGAAAAATAGTGGGAAGCATCACACGCTTCCTACTCTCCTCCCGGCGTATAATAGCAAAAACTTCATCAATAGTGGGCATCGGGGACATACCCAAAATACGGCCACGAACCTCGTCCAAATCTCTATTCAAGCCAGCCAAAAAATCATATAGCCGATCCTTAGCAACCATCGAACAATAGAGGGATACATCGGCAGGATCCTTCCAGTCAAAGATTCGAAACAAATCTAATTCTTGCCAAAGACGTTTGAGTGCAGTAAAATACTGCGTAACAAGGGCATCCCCTTGTGTCAAATTTCGGGCCCTGTTACGTAATTCAAACATTTGTGATGAATCAGAAAAATCGGAGTACGCCAGCGCAACGGTGTCACATATGGCCTTGGTTGTGGGGTGGAAGAGGTAGGTATTGCTAATCCCTTCATCCATGGAGTTAAGAAGCCAGGCCATGACCAAAGAATTTTGGACATCCCAATTTTGAAACGCTGGATCAGTGTGGGATGGTGGAGATGAAGACCTATCAATAAAGCCAAATTTTCCCTTCCCTCTTATGATTAATTGCACCGACCGTGACCATTGGAGATAGTTTCGCCCAGTCAATTTATGGTTGGTGATTTGGAAAGAGGGCGGATCGTATGGGGCAGCGGAATTCGTGGGTAACGGTGATGGGTGTTGAGACGAGGAGTCTGATTGTTCACCATCAAACTCACCCGCATAAGCCATCTGAACCATCGAGAATTTCGAAGTGCAGAAAACGAAAAAAATGAAAAATTTGCCTCTAACGCTCTGATACCATAAAGGCAATAATAAGGAAGGAGAAGAATATTGAGAGTCCAAAGTAATCTCTCTAATTTTATTATATTTCTTAACCTTAAAAAATACAATGTTAATGTCTTCAATATATAGAAGACTCTAACCCTAGAATAAAGGATAAAATCTAATCTTATAATTTGAATCAAAGATAAAGAGATAAGACTATAATAAAATCAAATCCTAACAAACTTATCAACACTTTCCCTTCAATTTCAGTGGGATATTACGATCGCATAGAACTCCGGTGGCGTTTCTCCATTTCAACCAGCCAGCCAGAATCATGTGGTTAACGTCACTGTCAATCTCTCCATCCTTTTAGATAACTGAAAAAAATTATGAAGATGAACCTACCACTGTTGCCCAACTACGAGTCACATAACCCAAATTTAGAGTTTTTACCTCAAAAACAGATGACTTCTATTGAGAAAAACAAGGCATGGGTGTGGATATGCCTAGAGGTAAGAATAAAGTTGGTTGGTGTTTAATGTAAAGATATAAAGCTAGGTTGGTGGTGGTGGTCACCAAAGGATGCAATCAAACCTATGGTATTGCCTACCTAGAGACATTTGTGCTGCATCGAAACTAAATACCATGACGGTGCTTTTTTCATTGCCAAACTTTAATTGGCCTCCACATCAAAAGTATGGAGAAAATGCTTTTCTAGCGGAAATTTGAAGGTGTACATGGATGCTCCACTAGGTTTTATGGAAGTTTTGGTTCTGTGGGGTATTTGGAAAAAATTGTAATATCGGGCAACGACAAGTGGGGTATTTGGGGAATGTAGTTTAGGAAAAAGAGGTGGATGTGGATCCAAACAAAGTAAAAAGTGTACAAGAGTGGCCGACCCCTAAAAATGTGAAGGGGTGTGAGGATTTCTGGATTGATAGGGCATTACTGACGGTTTATCAAAGAATTTGTAAGATAGTCAAACCTCTTACTGAATTGTTGAAAAATGAGGCGTTTAGGTAGGGGAAAGAAGCACAAGAGTCTTTTGAAAAATTGAAAGCATTAATCGCCATTGTGCTGGTACTCACTATACCTGATTTTGGTAAGGAATTTGTTATTGACTGTGATTCTTCTGTCCGAGGATTAGGGCGGTTCTTATGCAAGAAGGCCAATTGCATTCTTTAGCAAAGCATTGGCTGAAAGGGCTCTTTCTAAATATGTGTATAAGAAGGAACTAATGGCACTAGTACTAGCCACTCAAAATTGGAGGTGCTATTTGCTAGGACGTCGTTTCAAGGTTCTCACTGATCAAAAATCCTTAAAACATTTGCTGCAACAAAGGATTACCACCCCGGACCAACAAAATTGGCTAGAACTATTGAGGTACGGCTTTGAAGTGGTATACAAAGATGGGATTACTAATTGTGCGGCATATGCGCTATCGGAGGGGATAGAAGGAGAATACTTGCTATTAGTTTGCCATATTAAGTGGAAGAAGAAGAGATGCAGAAGCCAATGAGATGGGAGCCCTATTTGAAAGGAAAAATTAAAGAATTAGAGCAGCCGCAAGTTCCATCACCATAATCCTTGGTGCGGAACGAATTACTTATAAAAGATGGTTGGTGGTACCAAGTGGTTCTGAATGGGAGAATAAATTATTGGAGGAGTCCCACAGAACTCCTATGGGAGGTCATGCATCGCACATACCGTAGATTGGTCGAAACTTCTATTGAAGGGGAAGAAGCAAGACATATTAAGTTTTGTGGCTAAGTGTGATGAATGTCAGCTGCAAAAATATCAAGCAACATCTCCGGCGGATTTATTACAACCATTACCTATTCCGGAGTAGGTTTGGGAAGACATTGACATGGATTTCATCACGGGTCTTCCCAAGCCTAAAGAGTATGATGCAATTATGGTGGTAGTGGAACGCTTAGCTAAATATGCACACTTTATTTTGATAAGCATCCTTACTCAGCAACTGGGGCGGCAGAAGTGTTCGCTAAAGAGATGGTTCGACTTCATGCGGTGCCCAAGTCTAATGTGAGCGACCGGGACCCAACGTTTATCAGCCATTTATGTACTGAGTATTTCGGGTTGCAAGGAATCGATCTCAAGATGAGTTTAGCTTATCACCCAGAAACGGATGACCAATCAGAAGTTTTGAATTGGTGTTTGGAAACAGTATTAAGATGTTTGGCATCTAAGCAGCCGAAATTGTGAGTCGAATGGGTGCATTGGGTGGAGTATTTGTATAATACAAGTTTCCATCAGGCCACAAAAGCAAAGCCATATAAGAGAGTATATGGATGACCAGCACCAACCTTAGTTCAATACTTGCCGGGTAAAACAGAAGTTGAATCAGTAGCATTGGAGTTGGGGAAGAGAGACGAGGTGGTGAGACAACTGAAATATAATCTACGAAGAGTCGAAGAGCACAACAGCGTATGGAAAAGTATCCAAATGTGCGAAGAAGGTATATAGCGTTGGAAGTGGGGGAGTGGGTATTTGCAAAGTTGAGACCACATCGCCAAATGACAGTAGCAAAAAGGTTGAATCAGAAACAGGCAGCAAGTTTTTTGGTCCATTTCAGATTATGCAGAAGGTAGGGGAGGTGGCGTATAAGCTAAAATTCCCCGAGGGAACCAGGGTACATTTAGTCTTTCATGCATCCCAATTAAAGAAAGCAATGGGTGAATATGACGTGGAATCCGAGTTGCCTAAAGAGCTAGAGGTGGAGCTGGCTGATGATGCTAGTCCTAAACAAGTGTTAGGACATAGGGAGTTGCAACAGGGTACCGAGAAAATTCAACAGGTGTTGGTACAATGGAAGGACAAACCAATGGAGGAAGCAACTTGAGAAGAGGTGACATATATACAACAAAATTTTCCTGAGTTCAGCAACAACGAACGGAAAGGTATGCAAATGTACGAAGCAGGGATGCATCGTTGAAAGTGGGAGCGTGGGTATTTGTAAAGTTGAGACCACTCGCCAAACGACAGTAGCAAGAAGGTTGATTCGGAAACTGGCAGCAAGATGTTTTGGTCCATTTCAGATTATGCAGAAGGTGGGGGTAAGCTAAAATTGCCCGAGCGAACCAGGGTATATCTGGTCTTTCATGCATCCCAGTTAAAGAAAGCAAGGGGTGATTATGATGTAGAATCCGAGTTGCCTAAAGAGCTAGAGGTGGAGCTGGCTGATGTAAACACGTTTTAGGACATAGGGAGTCGCAACAAGGTACTGAAAAGATTCAAGAGGTGTTGGTACAATGAAAGGACAAACCCATGGAGAAAGCAACTTGAGAAGAGGTGGCAGATATACAACAACAATTTCTTGAATTCAGTCTTGTCCTTGTTAAGGGAAATCTTCAAGTCCAAGCAATATACATGTTGGGCCGATTGAAGAGGCCCAAAAGGGAAGGCCAAGAGTATACCCGGTCCATCAAAGAAGGGCCAAGAAACAGATGGGAGAGAGTGTAATCGGTTATGCATGGGGGTAGGAAATAAAAACGGGGAAAGGGAATAAAAAGGGGTGCTTAGGGGATATAACAGAAATTAGTTAGAGAGTGAGTGCAAGAATTGCTTGGGCAAGGAGAATTCCCTCCTCGAGTATAATAGAGCACAGAGTTTTCTTTTACATTGTAAGCTTTAGATAATTTCAGTAAATCATTATACTTAAAACTGTCGTGTTCATCTTTTCTATCTATGCGAGTTTTATTTCCTAATAGTTTCCTTCTAACAAGTATGAAAATAGTCTATGGTTATCAGAATAACTTGATTGACTATTACTTAAACCATAAGAATAGTTGGTTTGCCGTGAATAACATGACCTTAATCAGTAGTGCTCTATTAAATACAAATTAAAACATATGCACGATGGAGCGCGAGTGTTACGACAATACAAAGAATCTACATGTATGAGCAAGTTTTACAGATAACTGAATGCAAATAAACCAATGGACAGTGCATGATTCCATCTACGTACGTGATGTACTCCAAGAAAGTCGACAGAGGTTCTGTGGCTTGGCACATCATCTGCTTATACTCATCAACCAGTTTCAGGGTGCATTTTTCCACAATTGTTGTCGTATGTAATGGAGAGGGCTCTAAAATTCAATGAACATAAAAAATCCATGTTTGCAAATAAAAGAACCATCGAATGCCGACATTAATAACACTTCATCAAGAAACCAACAAATATCCACTTCGTAAAGCATCTAATCATGGCCAGAATTAGACTTCGCCCAGCATACGAAATTCGGTATTTCGGTCTAATTTCCAGGAAATTTTAAAAATTAAGACGATCAACGAGATTGTTCCTAATACGAACGTATACATCATTGGTCAATCGATTGCACACAAGTCTCCAACGGCTTGAAGAAATAAATGTAATTGCCGACTTCCAACTTCCAACCTAGTATTGATACGATTAATGAAAACAGACTGACCGTTTTGGAGGTAGGGTCCATACTCTGTGGCAGAAAGGTGCATTTTAATGTCGTCTAGAGTCTCACACTGGCACAAATTGTTATAATCTGCGGCCGTGAGAAGTCCTGAGCGATAGCCTCGCACGATCGCCTCCAGGTAACCGCCATGGATGTTGAAGGTCAGCGCTTCGAATCCGTACATTTTGCCACGGATCTTAAGCGAGTTGCAGGGCCGAAGAGAGGAATTTCGCTCGAAATTCTTCGAGAATCCCTAACACATCGCCTTATAGATGGAAAGGAATCTGAGATAAAGCCAGGAGGGAAGGCACAGCTGAAAATGTTGAGTTGTGTGGTGTGTGGGGGGGGGGGGGGCAGAGAATTGAAGAGAAGTGGAGAATCAGATTGTCATAACCTGCGATATGATTCCGGTCTGATCTCGGTCCAATTAACTGTTGGGAAATCGAAAACCTGAATCAAGTTGCGCAATTATAATCGAAGATTTTTAATTAATTATCAACCAACCTAGAAAAGTTATTTTGATTCAAAGTTTAGATAGAAAATTCAAATCATTATTCGGGCTTGGCGGTGATTTGTTGCTAGTGGTGGTTCTGGATTGATTTTTTATCCTTTGGCCATAGCGCAACTACAGTCTCACCGCGAGCGATGACTCTCTTGTATCGTTATGTGAGATTTGGGAGCATTTTCGTGTATTATTTTGAGCCCGAAAGGTTATTCGAGTGAGATCTCCCATTTTGATGCTTTTCTTCACCTATCTACTTACTAATTCTATAGTTTGTGTGGTATTATGTAATTATGGTTTGTGTTATTGTTTGGGGTGTGTGGTTTTGGTCCTTTGTGTTTGGTTACTGGGTATCCTTTTCTTGCTGCTAAATCACTTGGCTACGACTACCGTGCTCTTTGGTTTCATGTGCCATGCAGTATTGGTCCGAGTTGTTGTCCGGGAGGAATTTGGGAACGAGAGCTTGATCATTTGTTGTATTTATCAATTTATGCTCATCGATTTCCTTCTTTGTACCTTCAGCTATGTTGGAAAACAGTTTTCCTTACTCGACCTTACTATGGACTGCTTGGTTTGATGGTATCTGGATCGGCTCAGAGTGTCTGTGTACTTTTATGGTCATGTTTTTGTGCTTGTCGGTGATTCCGATTACTCGCTCGCCTTTCTGTTACACCCTTTATCGTTATGTATTCCTCAGTATATTTCCTTGGTGTTTATCTTTTTTGGTGTCTTTAGGTTATATAATTCTATCCGGGTCTGAACTCTGTTGTAACTTTTTAATCTATTAAAATAATGAGCACAATTTATATAAGCAAAATGATAACGTTGTATTGCATTAAATTTTTTTAAGGTACAAATAAGAATTTTTATTATAATCATCCTTCTTATTACAGAATGAAAAAATAAATACCAGTCTTACATGAATCAAATTGGACATAAAAAAATAACTAGAAAAATACCACACAATATAAGTAATTCTGTCTGCAATTTATTCAACTGTAGCCAGATTAATTGCGTAGGGCAAAGACATCGCCTCATGTATTTGCACCATTTGAATGGGTATCCATAAATATGCAAGTAAATAAAGATGAAAGGGAAAGTTGAAAGAGCCACAATGAAGACGTTATACACCAATCTCATGGCATTGCTTCACAAAGTAATGCAGGAGTTGAAGTCCATTTTTCTCATCTCTCTGCCTCAAACTTTTGAAATCATCAGGAGAGACATATATACTATCCACGCCATCGAAACCTGACCATGAAGAACTTTAAGCATTTTCCAACTATCCACGTAGAGATAAAGCAGTAAGCATTGAAATGGAACAAGGATGGCAGAAACAAAGCATATGCTTCAGCCAATTTAAAAAAAGTAATTGAGTTATCATATACACATTCATAAACAATACAGGAAATAGACCAATATATTGATATATCAAAACATTTAAGTTGAAGACAAACGTGTGGATATATCAAAACCAATTAAATTGAAAATTCGTGCATAAAATGTGAACACAAGGAAAAATATGTTTATGAGGAACATAATTTAGATTACTTGCTGAAAATATACTGAAACATCCTTGAGATGGCATGTTTGAATACATATTTTGAACCTATTTTATTATTTGAACTTGGATGCAGAAAGAACTTAATGGAAGTACCTTGGTAGGTTGTTCACCATGTCTTGTATTGTAGAAGTGATATTGCCTAGTGCTTCAAGATTCCAAAGCCGAGCAGATATTACCTTTATTGATTCTATTAGTAAAAGCAATTTCCAAAATTAAATAAATATCTAAATAAATATACATTTTGTGCATACTAATGATATTCTTTAACATTAAATATGTAGATATTCTCATGTAAGCATTTTAAGAAATAACTTAAACTGAAAATAGAATAAAGAAAGTGTATCCATATTTTAATATTGGATCACACGATTTAATATGAAGTTAGACACGTAAAAGTAGCACAACAAAAATCTACAGAATCAAAACACACCTCCATCTCCACTCACAAAAGTAATTTCAATTGGAATAAAATGTAGCAGTAAACAAATAGTGATTATTTAAAGAAGACCTTACCTTGAGATGAGATGACCAGTTAATCAAAGTTTTTTGGGCTTGAATCAGCCATAAATGATGAAAATTGACCAATCGTCCATAAATGATGAAGAATTGACCAACTCAGTCGATCAAAACAACAATTTCCTTGAATAAGAAGAAGAAGATAAACATTCGAGTAGTTTAAATATGAAAGAGGGTAAACAAAAATTTATTTGTAATATATGAAATCAACCGATTTTGCACATTTTTTGGGATAAGAATCATTTGAAATTTTTTGAAAAAAAGAAATGCACTCACTTGGAAGACGACTGAAGTGTAGGGGAAGAAACTTCCTATATTGGAAAAGTGGACAATTTCATAAATCATCATAATACAAAAGGGGGAAGCAGCGAAAAAGTCCCTACAACACCACAAAAACGAAATACAAACATGTAATTATAAATACACCATCTACCTCGTTTGTGCTCCACGACCCATTCTCTGATCGATTCAATCTTGCTATTTCCTTCTCTCATACTTTCTCGTTCTTCTTCCTTCCGTCTTATTTTATGAAATTCTTCGTGAGTGATGTTGCGATGTTTGTTTTCCCACCCAAAATATATGCAGAAACTGGGACGAAAGGAATTTTGACACTCGCTTGTGAGGAGGATAGAGATCGAGCGCTCAGAGTACAAGAAAATGTTGGTTGTAGGTAAAGAAAACGTGAAAGAACAATAGAACCGACTGGATCTTCGGTGGAATTTTACGATTTTGGTTTTTGGATGATTTTTATTTGGGATCGTCGATGATATTGACGAGTTTGGATGATTTTTATTTAGAAGAAGGAGATGACGGTTATTGAGTTGAAGGATTCGGGGATTGTGGGTTGAGAAAAGATTAACGTAGAAATAAAATATTAATAGGTAGTGGATTTTACCATAATATCCCTTCTAATTCTACTAAAAAACAAATAAAGGATAAATTTGTAATTTCATAATTGTCATACCATGGCAATTACTCTAAGACCCTTAGACTTTATAAGATAGCAAGATACAAAAGGGGGAAGCAGCGAAAAAAGTCCCTACAACACCACAAAAACGAAATACAAACATGTAATTATAAATACACCATCTACCTCGTTTGTGCTCCACGGCCCATTCTCTGATCGATTCAGTCTTGCTATTTCCTTCTCTCATTCTTTCTTGTTCTTCTTCCTTCCTACTTTCTGAATTTTTCGTGAGTGTTGTTGCGATGTTTTTTTTCCCACCCGAAATATATGCAGAAACTCGGAAGAACAGAATTTTGACACATCGCTTGTGAGGAGGATAGAGATCGAGCGCTCAGAGTGCAAGAAAATGTTGGTTGTAGGTAAAGAAAACGTGGAAGAACAATAGAACCGACTGGATCTTCGGTGGAATTTTACGGTTTTGGTTTTGGATGATTTTATTTGGGATCGTCGATGGATATTGACGGTTTTGGATGATTTTTATTTAGAAGAAGGAGATGGGTTAGTGAGTGAAGGATTCGTGGATTGTGGTTGGAGAAAAGATTAACGTAGAAATAAAATACTAATAGGTAGTGGATTTTACCATAATACCCATTCCACTCATTCTACTAATAAAACAAATAAAGGATAAATTTGTAATTTCATAATTGACATACCATGGCAGTTACTCTAAGCCCCTCAGACTTTATAAGGTAATAAGTGTAATACCCTTATCCCACATTGGTTGTGGATGAAAATTTAAAGTGGTTTATAAAGGCTTACAATGGCCTATGATATCAACTTGAGTTAATCATTTCGTAGAACGAAGACGGATACGAAGTAGTTGCTATAGGAGCCCATTGTGCAGTCGCGCTTGCGTGGGCCTGGGCCCGGGGCGTGACAGAATGGTATCAGAGTCGGTCACCTGCAGAAAACACCGGGAGATAAGTGCTATGCAGGGCAAAGTGCTACGTGCGTGAGAACCACCTCTTGAGCCTAAAGGGGCAAAGTGCTACACGACGGGGCCACCTCTTGACCCTGTGGAGCAAAGTACCACGTGCGTGGGAGCTACCTCTTGAACCTGCGGGGCAAAGTGCTACATGACGTGAGCCACCTCTTGAACCTGTAAGAGCCACCTCTAGATTCTCGGTGCCGGTGGATCGACGAGTTAGGTCGCGACGAGGACGTCGCGTTCTAAAGGAGGGGTGATTGTAATACCCTTGTCCCACATTGGTTGTGGATGAAAATTTAAAGTGGTTTATAAAGGCATACAATGGACTATTATAGCAACTTGGGTTAACCATTTTCGTAGAGCGAGGACGGATACAAAGTAGTTGCTATAGGAGCTCATTGTGCAGTCGCGCTTGCGCGGGCCTGGGCCCGGGGGGTGGCATTAATATCGAATTATAAGGCCTTTGGTAGCGCCTCATTACCCAACATGGCGTCGAGGCTCCAAGATATGCCAAAAAAGGGCCGAAGCCTCGCGCTAGGGCGCTACCTAGCCCCGAGGTTTCTATTTTGCAAATTAAAAAAAATATATTTTTTTAAAGTACCGGTTCAAATCGGAACCGATTTGAACTAGAACCAGTCTTCATTGCACTGACCCAATTTCCGGATCGGTGTGGTTTTCGTAATAACCCATGCAACAGAAACCGGAACCAATTCAAAATCGGATTGGTCCAGTTTCTCAAAAGGATGCACCAGAACCGCCTGTCCGATAACATTCCTAGAGATGACACATCCCTTACCCGATCGCATTGTTTTGATGTCTGGGAAGGAAGAACCAGAAGCATCAGTGTCTCCAGCTATGGATGCCATAATAAGAATCTTCAAACGTGTCAATGGACTATTTGAGGATGATGGTTATGGGAAAGCCCTTGGTTCTACCGGTGCTGCATTTTGTTCATTTCGTTTGTTGGTGGCATCAGCACAGGCCATTAGTTTAAAACTACAAGCACCAATTTGTAAAAATTACCTGCACCAACTAGTTAAAATCACAAATTTGTTAAAATTACGTGCACCACCTTGTTCAAATCACCAATTTGTTAAAATTATCTGCATCAATTTGTAAAATTTACGTGCACCAACTAGTAAAATCACCAACTTATAAAACTTATGTGCACCACCTTGTTAAAACCACCAATTTGTTAAAGTTATCTACAACAAATTTGCAAAATTACGTGCACGAACTAGTTACGTGCACCATCTTGTTAAAATCACCAATTTGTTAAAAGTACGTGCATCAAGATGGTGCACGTACTTTTAAGTGCACGTAATTTTAACAATTTAGTGGTTGTTGGTGCACGTAATTTTTACAAATTGGTGATTTTAACTAGTTGGTACACGTAATTTTAACAAATTAGTGCACACGATTTTAACAAAGTGGTGCACGTAATTGGTAATTTTAACACGGTGTTGCACTTAAATTTTACAATTGGTGATTTTAACTAGTTGGTACATGTATTTTTTTTTTTAAAATTTGGTGATTTTAACTAGTTGGTGCATGCGATTTTAACAAATTGGTGCACATAATTTCTTACAAATTGATGATCTTAATAAGACGGTGGTTGTAGTTTAAACAAATTTGCGATTTTAACAAGGTGATGCATATAATTGGTGATTTTAACAAGATGGTGCACATTATTTTTACCAATTAGTGCTTTTAGGTAGTTGGTGCGCGTAAATTTTACAAATTGTTATATATAATTCTAACAAACCGATGATTTTAACAAAGTGATTTTTGATGAAATTGGTGAATAAGTGCAGAACAAAATTAACATAGTAATAACCATAGTGAATAACATTTTAAAAAATGTCTGCAATTTCAGCAACTCACCGCTAGCAATGAAGGAATTGTATCCGGATCAAGAGTGAGATTCTTAAGAATTGGTTTATTGGTTGACAATCCTACGTGTACCACTTGTGGGATCTTGGGTATATCTCTGTCCGAAATTTTTCGATTTTTGATAAATTTTGTGAATTCTTCGATCATCTTCTCGCCTTCGATATCTGTTGGGTTCGGCTCTCTCATTATTGTGTTTTATGGGGTTTGATGCTAGGGTTTTGGGAGGGACCCAAAGGTTTAGACTCACACAGATGAAGAATCGGAAATGAAGAAGATGAGCAAAAGAGATGAATAGATGCAATGAAAAAGGTAGAACCCTACGTCTTGCGTTATGTTTGTTTCGCTAATTTCACTAGAAAATGAACCTAAGTAATTACATGTTTTTTGGTGGACTGAAATAAATTATGTTTCAGTAACTGGTACCTGACTGAAGTTAGTTTTATTTGTGGGTATTGGTGTTTTTACAAGATTAAAAACGCGGGAAAATATGAAAAAGCCGAGGGTTACTGAATGGTTGGATTAGGGTTTGGAAATTCAACGGAATCAGAAGATGAGTTGGTCATACCCGGCAATTTCACTGGACGATTTGATGAAATTGATAAAGCCCTTTATTGATATGTTGATTCTGGCTTCTGGGTACCAGTCCACCGGCCGTCTAGCTCACTGGGATTCCTGTAACATCAAGAAAGCTTTCCAATGGGCCATCTTTCTTGAGAATGTAAGCTCAAAGTTCAATTTCCTGTATAGTATGAGTGATCTGAATTCAAAGATTTGAAAAATGAGATTCTGTTCTAGTTGTTCGACCTCGAGCTTCGAAGCTGTTCATGACTAGCCTTCAAGAGAGCAAAATTAATCATCTTTTGCGAATATATATATGAAAACTTTTGTGAACCCAACCTGATCCTGTTGGCTAGCTTTTGGGTCAAGCTCAGGTTTTGAGCTTGTGTTCAACCTTATACATCTCGATCTATAACAACCAACTGACGGGGGTGCACCTGCTACAGCCCTTTACATAGAGCTCTAAGATCGAGCTGGCGTACATAAACTTCATTTCAGTTGATTGATGCCCAATTTTATCTCAAACTAGACTCATTACACTATTGTGGCCATTCGGAAGTGAATTTAATTACTTTGCCTCCCGGAATCAGCATGCTAAAAAAAGTTTCTGGAGACCCATGATCCATTTCTTGAAAGAAATTCAATTTTTAATTTTTTTGGCATTAAATATATGGGTGAGTCTGTATATGAAAGATAAGGTTCATCGATGCCCATTTCTGTTTCTTGAATGAAATTCATTTTTTTCACTTTAAATTGTGAGGGAATCTGAATAAAAAGAAAAAAAATAAAATTCAGTTATGTAGTATGTTCCAGTTCTTGCATGAGATTAGTTTCATTTGTGTAAAATTGTTGCTTCGTAATCCACGTTCTTTCAGTTGTCCTGATCAGCAACTCTATCGACCCCTTGAATAATGTTTTCTCCATTGGATGCTCAGATGTCCAAGGGCTTGACCAGTTCAGATGATTATAAAGACTCTGTTAAGGAGCTTGATGCTGCTTTATCTGAATTGACTTCCGATCCCTGTTTCCCACAGGTCTTAAACTTGTGTCACACCCTTCCTTTTTTTAATTTTTAATGTTTATTAGTTCTTAATCGACTCATTGAAACATCTGTTATCCTTGTTTTGAGCAGGTTCTTGCTAATTTGTCATGGAGTACAACTGATCTTGGTCGAGCTGGCAGTATTTTATTAGAACATCTAATTCATACCCTACCCTTGAGGGAGTCACATCTTAAAACCATAATAGAGGCCTCTGTTGAGATGGACTTAGGTGAGCTTGAAA